>UNSF01000022.1:600000-1013650 GCA_900538255.1 Ulva mutabilis | reverse complement strand
GTCATCGAGTTCTACGAACTCGCGGACTCTCAGGTCCCTGACCCTGATGTGCTTGGAGCGGTCACTAGAGATGGGGTTCACAGCTAGCAAGTTGGCACTCTTGTTGTCACCCCACAGAGTTGGCTTCACAGCCGACAAACCAAGATCAGTGCACAACTGCTTTGCCCACATCACCTCATTGGCTGCTGAGCTCATCGCAATAAGCTCTGCCTCAGTCGTATCACCAGCCACAATAGTCTGCCTCTTCGAACGCCAGAACACACAGTTCCCATGCATCCGGACTATCACTCCTGACACGCTCTTCAAGCAAGCACCATTGGCGAAGTCAGCATCCGTAAATGCTTCCAACACCTCACTTCCCTCGTTGGAGCCACTAAAAGTCAAGCCAAGATCTATGGTCCCTCGCAGGTATCTCAGTACATGCTGGACAGCAGCCCAATGACACTTCGCACTCCCAGCCATATGCCTGGCCAGGACATTGGCCGGAAAGGAAATATCAGGACGCGACACAGCAGCCACATACTGGATGCTTCCTACGGCTTGCATAAACCTCTTATGCTCTGCGACAGTAGCCTTCTCCTGGCTAGGATCATCCTTCAGACTAAACACTTTCTGCTTTGGTACCAACGGCGTTGGTGCCTTTCTGCACTCACTCATACTGAACCTTTCCAGCATGTCCCTGATGTTCTTTCTGTGCGTTATGGTGATAGTGCGAGCAGCCGATCACGTATGACCTCCATACCCAGCACATATCCCAGCTCCCCCAGGTCACGACCCTCAAATGCCTCAAGGATCCTGCTGATGGCATCATCCATCTGCTCCTTACGACCGAAGATCAACAGATCATCGACCCATAGGAAAATAAGACATCGTCCTATTTTGCAAATAAACAGTGCGGGGTCACTGGCTGATCTCACAAAGCCCATTCTCAACAAGAGCTCTGCAAGCGCTTTATGCCACTCCCTGGCAGCTTGCTTCAGACCATACAACGCCTTTTTCAGACGCCACACCATACCAGACCCATCATCCAGTACAGGAGGTTGTGCCACATACACTTCCTCCTCCAGAACACCATTCAGGAAAGCACATTTAATGTCTATGTGTCTCGTCTCCAGATCCTCTACAGCACAGACAGACAACAGAGCCCTGAAGGTAGCATAACTGCCCACAGGTGCCCATGTCTCAAAGAAATCTACGCCCTCAACTTGCGTAAATCCCCTGGCTACATATCTAGCTTTGAATCGCTCAATCTCACCCTGTGCTCCTCGCTTAATCTTAAGCACCCACTTGCCTGTCACAGGCTTCACTCCTGCTGGGCACCTGACTAACTCGAACACATCATGTTCCCTTAAGGAGGTCAACTCATCAAGCATTGCTATGATCCACTGCTCACGATGGCAGCCCTTCATGGCTTGCTTCACCGTTGGATCGTCAGCACAGCTTGACCTTCTTCCTCGCAGCAGCTGCACACCGGGACTCACTGCGGCTAGCAGTCTTGCCACTGCTCGGAATCACCTCCTGCCTCCGTCGTGTTCTCTGCATCAGGAGTCACACTGTCAGCCGTAGCAAACACTCCATCCGCCAGATCACCGACGTCACTCTCCATATGGACTACTGTGGAGCTCCAGCATCATCATGCTCACGTGCATCATCCGGGGAAATGCGCTCAACAGCAGCATTCTCACTTTCATTCACTCCCACAGCATGGACAGCAGGTCTTAAGGTTTTGCGAATCAATTTGAAAGGTTTGGAACCCATCGAACCCTCACCTCTTGTGGTGGATCCAGATGTTCTCCGCTGCCTCCTGCGGCACTTGGTGCTAACTCTCCCCTGAGCCAGCTCCGCCTGCCTCTACTCCACTAGGCACTGCCGTAGCTTGCCTTGCCCCTGACTATCAACAACGCTGTGGCATATGCCGTGGCTCATCATGCTCCCAGCGTACTGCACGTCCTGAACACGCTGACCCTTGCCATCGGTTGTACATCCCGTGGTCTTCAGATTTCGCAGGTGGGGGTGGCTCACTCGGCGCCTTGCCCATCGACCGTTGGACTCGCTGCGGTGAACGCGAGCGCGATCGAGACCGAGATCCTGAGGGCTCAGATGCCCCTGAGAATGACTCAGCAGAGTCACTGGCAGCCCCTGGCTGTTCCTCCCCTCAGACTCATCATTCTCACTACCCTGTGGCTCAATGCGGCAGCCACTCAAATCCAGCACAGCTCTATCCCGCGTAGGGATCACATCTCTCGGTCGCATCTCAGCATTGTGCGGACCGGATGGTTGCTGAACCGCATCATACTCCCAGTGTGGTACCCTGTTCACACAGTCCTCGGCCGTGTAAGCGCAACGCGCTGTCACACTGCCTCACTGATCTCAGGCGTGTGCCACCGCTCATGCCTGGCTATCAGCTTCAGAGCCTAAAACACGCGGTGAAAACGGCGGCTCACCCTCAGGCAACTCATCATCCGGCACATAGCGCGATGCAACTGCCTGCCTGGTTCCCAGTGTGTGTGCCCCAGCGCTGGATGCTCCCCCTCAGCCCAATCCACATTTCTGCCCCTCTCTGGCATCATGTGTTCACGACTGGCTGGTGGTCGCACTGCCCTAACACTAGTTGATCTCAACCATTTCTGCATGTTGGGCAAGAAACCAACGTCAGGTACTACACGAGTATGCTCATCGGGCATGATCTCGAATTCTCCCAGCTCGTAGTTCTCCAACATGACCGGATCCACCGTAGCTTGCTCCGACATGTGGAAACGTTTCGCGAACTCTCTCAGCAGAGCTGGTGGAGAAGCCGTATGCCTATACATACGCACTGCTCCCCCATTCCCTCGCTTCACGTAAAGCTCTATCCATGTGAGGACCAGCACCCGGTCCCATGTAGAAACCGAGCACTCCTCTCTCATCCAGGTGTCTGAAGTCCTCTCTCCGAGCATATACATACATCGGACACCCGAAAGGCTTCACCTGGGCCACCACAGATGGAACGTGTCCTCACTCACATTCCTGAACCATAACAGATATGGCACAATCTGTCTGACATCAACATTCTTCACACACTGGGCGACAAACTTCCCATCGCCCCTGGCCATACCCTCATCAGCCAGAGCCTGCAGACTCATCTGCTGAGCCTGAGCCCTCCTCGTCTGCAACTGTGCAGCTCTCACAGCCTCATTCGTTGACCACGGGTCACGACTGGTCTGCACATGCCTCTCCTCCAGTTTCTGCTTTGGCCTCCTTCCGCCTAACACCCTCTAGAGCTGTGCTAGGCGTCAGGGTTATGCGCATGGTTCACACACATATACGCCTCTGGCCACAGAAATGCAGGCACAGCTGCTTGCAGCAGGCTTGCCCTCACACTCCTGTTTAGCACACCGATCTTTCTCTCCACCATTTCCATTGGACTCATGCTGGCCCGTGGCAGTGTACGTGTGCTCAATGCCACGCCACGCGAGGTACTGAGCCAGCTGGTTAGAGCTGAACTCACCACCCTGGTCAGTGTGCAGCCTCCGCACCCCAACCTCTCTATCATACACGATCTGAGTGCGGATTCGCTCAATCAGCAGGCATATCATTTCCGCAGCCCCACTCTTGGACTTCAACGGAATCACATGGGAGTACCGGGAGTACTCATCCACCACTACCAGGATGTAGTTCATACCCCCGATTCCTACTGGCTTGATCTGCCCTGCTAGATCAGCATGCAACACTTCCCCAGCATAGGTGGCATTCTCCGTCACCTTGCCCCCGTGCTGTGCTCTATCGCCGCTTCTCTGTTCAGCCACGTGGCAACCATGACACTGAAGCGCTACCCCCGTAGGTTTCAGCATCTTCAGGTCATACAGTTGTGGGTTGTCTCTCATCAACTGGAGTACCCGATTGCCAGCATGATGAAAAGCGATATGCACTAGGAATGATGGATCAACCTGAAAGGAATAACCTTGTTCATTCGGTACACCGGTCACCGCAGCAACTTGCTGCTGCTCACGTACCCATTTCCCATTCCTATGAAACAAGTTATTCGCACTTGTCCAGGCTGCTCCTCTATCTACCGGTCGCATTTGCCATATCGGCCTGCCTTTCCCACAGAACCATGTCAGAGTAGGTTTTCCATCCTCATCCTCACCCTGCTCACAGTTCCTGTGGAACCCATAGCTCTGGTCATGAAACCCAGGCATCACTACCCGGTTTGCATGCTTGCCCGTATGCAAGTATATCTCAGACTTTTTCAACTCCTTTGTTGAAAGGATGTTGATAGGACTGGCCGGCACCCAGTAGACGTTGGTCAACTCTATGTCTACTGGTGTGATAGTGCCCTGTGCACTCACATACTCTCCCAGATTAGCTCTGATCGTGCCCACACCATACATGTCTAGCCTGCCCTGGTCAAGAGGCTGACACTGCGGCATATCTGGTGGCTTGATCTCGCAAAACATATCATAGTCAAAGCATATGTTTATGTCTGAGCCACTATCTATTAGGAAAGTGTACGGCATGTTGGGAGACGGCCCATCAGCACAGTCAGCTCGCAGCTTATCTAGGTCAACTACAGCTACCTGAGGGCCACCGCGGCCTCTGCCACGGCCTCGCCCTGCAGCTGCTTGCTTCTGCAGGAATTGTTTGACCTCTGCGGAGAGCAATGGACAATCCTTTTGCACATGTCCAGGCTTATCACAGTTGAAGCATTTCCTCTTTTCTGCTCCCCCTGCTGCCCCTGCTCCCACAGCTGCTACCTGTGGGGGTGAACCTTGGCGACCACCGTAGCGTCCACCTCGGTACCCACGTCCCCATGGCGCTGTTGTCCACCGCGATCGTCCCGTGGGAATCGCGACGGACCCTGCTTGCTGTTCGTCTGGGCATGTGTCAACAGCGTAGACACTATCTGCTGCACTGGCATGGCCTGCAGCATGGGCTGCAACAGGCTGTACTCTTTGTCTACTGCCAGCAACCGTGATCTGTACAACTGATCAGACACAGTCTCACCCAGTCCTCTCATCTGGTTACTATGCCCACCACCTCATTCACATGCTTCTCCAGCGGCTTGCCAGCCTGCTGGGTACTGCTGAGCTGGTGATACAGCTTCTGTATTTCTACCTCCACTGATGGCATATACTTAGCATGCAGCAACGACCAGACCTCATGGACGAAACTACAGTCTGCCACGAAGTCTCTATCCTCCTTTGGCAGTGTGGTGAACAACCAGTGCATGACTTGCTCATGAGCCTGGCTGCTCTGAGCAAGCGGATCATTGACTAGCAGGCTACTCTCACCCACCATCTTTGCCCAGCTCTCTACCTCCTTCTTAAATACTCGGAAGTGATCAGTCTTATAGTGCCACACCGGAAATCTGTTCTTCTCTACTAGAGATTCCCCGGTACTGGCCTGGGCATGGCAAGCGACAGCGCTTGCGCCAGCGTGCTTACGTCAATAGATCCAGCCGTAGCTGGTACTCCTGATGACATCGCAGCCTGCGAAGGCTGCGGTATCGGAGGGCGGTATCTGTTGGGTCATCCACGCAGCTGGCGCTGCGAGATGTGCTGGCTGTGTTCCCTTGCGCCGCCAGCCTGAGCTCCTGCTTCCCCCGTAGGATCAGCATTTCCCGGCAATGCCGCCTGCAGAGGACCTGCATTGGGATACCCGTAGGTCCCAACGCGCTGTTCTTCCCCGTAGGTCACGAACTGGTCCTCCGCGGCTGCTCGCGGCGCGCTGTGGAACGTGTGTGGTGGCGAGGGACGAACTTCTTCTCCATCCTCGCCGTCAGAGCAATTAGATCCCTGGCGAGATGCCATTGGGACTTCTCGGCGTGGTGGCATCCTGCAACACGACCTTCGTGCGTCGCAGGACACGCAGACCCGTAGGCCTTTCTGCGAGACCAGTACCCTGACAGAATGCAGTCCAGCCGTAGCGTTATGCATCTGTGTACTCTAGTCTCTCTACGGACTCTACAGCTAAACGCTAGAGCGGTGTGAATCGCTCATCGGGACGCTCAGCCGTAGCCGTAGACCCCTGGACTCTATCGCAAGCATACAACCATCGCTAGAATACCCACAAACATCACCGATACCATGTCGTAATTCAGTGGACCGCAGCCCTAAGGCACTGTGGGATCTAAGCACTGTGTAGCTGTGCGCAGGGGGTCGCGCTGTCACATACCTGGCTGGTGTACAGGCCTCCGCTGTGACAGTGCGCTCTCAGTCTTGGATTATAGCACGTGAGTCTTTGGCAGAGTAGAGTGATTACACTTTGATCAGTAGAGCCTATATAAGCGTTCAACCAAACGTCTCATACGGATACGATCAGAATCATTGTCTGCGGCAACGCAATCTAGCATGCATTGCTCGTGCATATGGTAAGCCATCGGTGCATGGCGTCCCATAGCCACTCCGGATCAGCACCGTGCATCCACTCCATGCATGGTCACGTAGTCCTGTGCATGGCTGGATCACGACACTGCGCTGATGACTCGTCAGCAAATGTGCAATCCAACACAAACAGATCGTCTGTGAGGTTAGCATCGAGAGAACCAGCAGAATTGCGCACCGCAGTCCTCTCTTCGGTATCAGACAACCTGAAACTGCAGTGAGAGCCTTGGACAAGCTGACTAGGTTCACATGCAAGTCTGGGACGTAGAGCACATTCTGAAGTTTGTACTCAATCCCTTATTTGTTTCTGATTACTACGCTGCCTTTCGCCAGTATGGGAACCTTCTGCTCCGTGGCAAGAAGGCACTCACCCTTCATGTGAACAACATCTGAAAGTGCATCAAAGTTGTTCGTCATGTGATCAGTAGCTCCACTGTCGATGATCCAGGACGCAGCAGTTGCCCTCGAAACAGCATGGCAGGCAACAAGGCATGATGCTGTAGCCTTATTAGCATTGCACGTTCTGTTATTGTTGTTGTTGTTCTTCGTCCCCTTCTGCTGCCTTTCGACCTCATGCTGCTTCTTATGCCTAATGTAGGCATAACATTTGAAGGTCGTGTGGTTTGGGTTGCCACAGAAATCACAGCCTTTGCTGGAAACTTGCAAAGCTGATGACTCGTTCGTGGTACGAGCCCGACCTTTCAGGGGTTGATCCATGGTATGAAGATTGCGGCTAATTAATTTTGCTGCTACTTCATGGAATGTGGGCTGAGGTCAAATCAACCGTTTGAGCCCAAGAGCTGAACAATGGAATATCATGGAAAGCATTAAGAAAGACCAGTAAAAACCGTTCTTCGTTCAGCATCTTAAGTCTGCTTAGCTCGCTGTGGAGAAGTTTGCAACGATCAACAAACTTAGCAAGCGTTTCACCATTGGTGGGCGACAAGTTGGATTCTTTAGCTATCAGAAGTGACTTCTGAGCAGCTGAGCCGGCTGCCCTGGACTTTTTTGAGTTTCTCCAGGCAGATTGCGGCGGAAGTATTCTTGCTTAAAATTTCTATATCAGAAATCTCGGTCACGTTTTCAGCATGATCAGCTTCGCTCTTTGCTGATTAGCGAGCGGAGCTACACTGCTAGTCAGGGCATCAGAGATACCCATGATCATTGCATACGCCTCAAGGGACGTAAGCCAAGTTTGGAAGTTGTGATTTGTCAACGGCCCACAGTCCATTTTTAACATCTTTCATCGATATCGAACTGTGGTCCTGCGGGACGGCCGGTGTAGCGGTTTGAGTATCGCTACCTACGACGGTGCCACGTACCGCGGTTGCGGGCGTGGTACCTCCTCCGGGCGTGCCGTGATCTGACATTACGACGTCTTGTCAATCCTAACGATTCCGTTCAATGTTTAATTCCGCAGAGTTGTAGCGAGCCTGAGCCCATAACCTAAAGGAATACGTAGGATAAGCTTTAGACAACGACGATGCGCAATGCAAAATCAGTTCGACCTGAGCGAGCTCTGTAGTATTCAGTATAGAGACACTTTACAAAGAAACAAACCTGAAGGAATACGTAGGATAAGCTTTAGACAACGACGATGCGCAATGCAAAATCAGTTCGACCTGCAGTGATGAACACAGTCACAGCTTACCCAATACACACGAACACACACTCACAATACGACCCACCACACATACCTGAGCGAGCTCTGTAGTATTCAGTATAGAGACACTGAAGACTCAGAGGCTCAGCGATTGCCTATATACTATCAGGAGCCTAGGGCGACGAACGCGAAAAGAGTGTGGTACCCTCACGCATGCATGAGACTGTCATTCTCAACAAGCCTGCTGGTCAATGATCCGCTTGCTCAGAGCAGCCAGGCTCATGAGCAAGTCATGCACTGGTTGTTCACCACACTGCCAAAGGAGGATAGAGACTTCGTGGCAGACTGTAGTTTCGTCCATGAGGTCTGGTCGTTGCTGCATGCTAAGTATATGCCATCAGTGGAGGTAGAAATACAGAAGCTGTATCACCAGCTCAGCAGTACCCAGCAGGCTGGCAAGCCGCTGGAGAAGCATGTGAATGAGGTGGTGGGCATAGTGAACCAGATGAGAGGACTGGGTGAGACTGTGTCTGAATCAGTTGTACAGATCACGGTTGCTGGCAGTAGACAGAGAGTACAGCCTGTTGCAGCCCATGCTGCAGGCCATGCCAGTGCAGCAGATAGTGTCTACACTGTTGACACATGCCCAGACGAACAGCAAGCAGGGTCCATCGCGATTCCCACGGGACGATCGCGGTGGACAACAGCGCCATGGGGGACGTGGGTACCGAGGTGGACGCTACGGTGGTCGCCAAGGTTCACCCCCACAGGTAGCAGCAGTGGGAGCAGGGGCAGCAGGGGGAGCAGAAAAGAGAAAATGCTTCAACTGTGATAAGCCTGGACATGTGCAAAAGGATTGTCCATTGCTCTCCGCAGAGGTCAAACAATTCCTGCAGAAGCAAGCAGCTGCAGGGCGAGGCCGTGGCAGAGGCCGCGGTGGCCCTCAGGTAGCTGTAGTTGACCTAGATAAGCTGCGAGCTGACTGTGCTGATGGGCCGTCTCCCAACATGCCGTACACTTCCTAATAGATAGTGGGCTCAGACATAAACATATGCTTCGACTAGGATATGTTTTGCGAGATCAAGCCACCAGATATGCCGCAGTGTCAGCCGCTTGACCAGGGCAGGCTAGACATGTATGGTGTGGGCACGATCAGAGCTAATCTGGGAGAGTATGTGAGTGCGCAGGGCACTATCACACCAGTAGACATAGAGTTGACAAACGTTTACTGGGTGCCGGCCAGTCCTATCAACATCCTTTCAACAAAGGAGTTGAAAAAGTCTGAGATATACTTGCATACGGGCAAGCATGCAAACCGGGTAGTGATGCCTGGGTTTCATGACCAGAGCTATGTCGTAATTCAGTGGACCGTAGCCCTAAGGCACTGTGGGATCTTAGCACGCCGTAGCTGTGCGCAGGGGGTCGCGCTGTCACATACCTGGCTGGTGTACAGGTCTCCGCTGTGACAATGCGCTCTCAGTCTTTGGAATATAGCACGTGAGGCTTAGCAGAGAAGAGTGATTACACTTTGATCAGTAGAGCCTATATAAGCGTTCAACCAAACGTCTCATACGGATACGATCAGAATCATTGTCTGCGGCACGCAATCTAGCATGCATTGCTCGTGCATATGGTAAGCCATCGGTGCATGGCTGCCCCATAGCCACTCCGGATCAGCACCGTGCATCCACTCCATACATGGTGACCGTAGTCCTGTGCATGGCTGGATCACGACAAGCTATGGTTTCCACAGGAACTGTGAGCAGGGTGAGGATGAGGATGGAAAACCTACTCTGACATGGTTCTGTGGGAAGGGCAGGCCAATATGGCAAATGCGGCCGGTAGATAGAGGAGCAACCTGGACGAGTGCGAATAACTTGTTCCATAGGAATGGGAAATGGGTGCGAGAGCAGCAGCAAGTTGCTGCAGTGACCGGTGTACCAAATGAACAAGGATATTCCTTCCAGGTTGACCCATCATTCCTAGTGCATATCGCTTTTCACCATGCTGGCAATCGGGTACTCCATTTGATGAGAGACAACCCACAACTGTATGACATGAAGATGCTGAAACCTACGGGGGTAGCGCTTCAGTGTCATGGTTGCCACGTGGCTGAACAGAGGAGTGGCGATAGAGCACAGCACGGGGGCAAGGTGACTGAGAATGCCACCTATGCTGGAGGAGTGTTGCATGCTGACCTAGCTGGGCAGATCAAGCCAGTAGGAATCGGGGGTATGAACTATATCCTGGTAGTAGTGGATGAGTACTCTCGGTACTCCCATGTGATTCCGCTGAAGTCCAAGAGTGGGGCTGCGGAAATGATATGCCTGCTGATTGAGCGAATCCGCACTCAGATCGAGTATTATAGAGAGGGTGGGGTGCGGAGGCTGCACACTGACCAGGGTGGTGAGTTCAGCTCTAACCAGCTGGCTCAGTACCTCGCGTGGCGTGGCATTGAGCACACGTACACTGCCATGTGCCAGCATGAGTCCAACGGAATGGTGGAGAGAAAGATCGGTGTGTTGAACAGGAATGTGAGAGCAAGACTGCTGCAAGTGGCTGTGCCTGCATTTCTGTGGCCAGAGGCGTATATGTGTGTGAACCATGCGCATAACCTGACGCCTAGCACAGCTCTAGAGGGTGTTAGGCGGTAGGAGGCCAAACAGAAACTGGAGGAGAGACATGTGCAGTCCAGTCATGAACCGTTGTCAACGAATGAGGCTGTGAGAGCTGCACAGTTGCAGACGAGGAGAGCTCAGGCTCAGCAGATGAGTCTGCAGGCTCTGGCTGATGAGGGTATGGCCAGGGGCGATGGGAAGTTTGTCGCCCAGTGTGTGAAGAATGTGGATGTCAGGCAGATTGTCCCATATCTGTTATGGTTCAGGAATGTGAGTGAGGACACGTTCCATCTGGTGGTGGCCCAGGTGAAGCCTTTCGGGTGTCCGATGTATGTGTATGCCCGGAGAGAGGACTTCAGGCACCTGGACGAGAGAGGAGTGCTCGGTTTCTATATGGGACCGGGTGCTGGTCCTCACATGGACAGAGCTTACGTGAAGCGAGGGAATGGGGGGGCCAGTACGTATGTATAGGCATACGGTTTCTCCACCAGCTCTGCTGAGAGAGTTCGCGAAACGTTTCCACATGTCGGAGCAAGCTACGGTGGATCCGGTCATGTTGGAGAACTACGAGCTGGGAGAATTCGAGATCATGCCCGATGAGCATACTCGTGTAGTACCTGACGTTGGTTTCTTGCCCAACATGAAGAAATGGTTGAGATCAACTAGTGTTAGGGCAGTGCGACCACCAGCCAGTCGTGATCACATGATGCCGGAGAGGGGCAGAAATGTGGATTGGGCTGAGGGGGAGCATCCAGCGCTGGGGCACACACACTGGGAACCAGGCAGGCAGTTGCATCGGCGCTATGTGCCGGATGATGAGTTGCCTGAGGGTGAGCCGCCGTTTTCACCACGTGTTTTGGGCTCTGAGTTGATAGCCAGGCATGAGCGGTGGCACACGCCTGAGATCAGTGAGGCAGTGGTGACAGCGCGTTGCGCTTACACGGCCGAAGACTGTGTGAACAGGGTACCACACTGGGAGTATGATGCGGCTCAGCAACCGTCTGGTCCGCACAATGCTGAGACAAGACCGAGAGATGTGATCCCTACGCGGGATAGAGCAGTGCTGGACTTGAGTGGCTGCCGCATTGAGCCACAGGGTAGTGAGAATGATGTGTCTGATGGGGAGGAACAGCCAGAGGCTGCCAGTGACTCGGCTGAGTCATTCCCAGAGGCATCTGAGCCCTCAGCATCTCAGTCTCGATCGCGCTCGCGTTCACCGCAGCGAGTCCAACGGTCGATGGGCAAGGAGCCAAGTGAGCCACCCCCACCTGTGCGAGCTGACGGTCACGGCGGCGGCCGAAGTCACCGCGGGTCCATGGTGTCAGGGCGTGATGACCGCGACGGATATGAAGAGCCACGGCATATATCTGGGTCTGAGGGCCAGGGGCAAGGCGCACTATTGCATGTGCCTAGTGGAGTAGAGGCAGGCGGAGCTGGCTCAGGGGGAGAGTTAGCACCAAGTGCCGCAGGAGGCAGCGGAGAACATCTGGATCCACCACAAGAGGTGAGGGTTCGATGGGTTCCAAAACCTTTCAAATTGATTCGCCGAAACTTAAGACCTGCTGTCCATGCTGTGAGAGTGAATGAGAGAGATAATGTAGCTGTTGAGCGCATTTCCCCGGATGATGCACGTGAGCATGATGATGCTGGGAGCTCCACAGTAGTCCATATGGAGAGTGATGTCGGTGACTTGTCTGAAGGAGTGTTGGCGACGGCTGACAGTGTGACTCCTGATGCAGAACAAACGACGGGGCAGGAGGTGAATCTTTACAGTGGCAAGACTGCTAGTCGTTGTGAGTCCCGGCGTGCAGCCACTGTGAAGAAGAAGGTCGAGTTTGTGCTGGACGATCCAACGGTGCAGCAAGCCATGAGAGGCTGCCATCGTGAGCAGTGGATTGCAGCAATGATAGATGAACTGACCTCCTTAAGGGAGCACGAGGTGTTTGAGCTGGTCAAGTGTCCATCAGGAGTGAAGCCTGTGACAGGCAAATGGGTGCTTAAGATCAAGCGAGGTGCACTGGGTGAAATTGAGCGTTTCAAAGCTAGATATGTAGCTAGAGGATTCACGCAGGTAGAAGGCGTTTCTTCGAGACTTGGGCTCCTGTGGGCAGCTATGCCACTTTTAGGGCTCTATTGTCGGTCTGTGCAGTAGAGGATATAGAGACGAGGCATATAGACATAAAATGTGCTTTCCTAAATGGTATTCTGGAGAAGGAAGTGTATGTGGCACAACCTCCGATACTAGATGATGGGTCTGGTATGGTGTGGCGTCTGAAGAAGGCGTTATATGGTCTGAAGCAAGCTGCCAGGGAATGGCACAAGGCACTTACAGAACTTTTGTTGAGTATGGGTTTTGTGAGATCAGCCAGTGACCACGCACTGTTCATTTGCAAAGTAGGACGATGTCTTATTTTTCTATGGGTCGATGATCTGTTGATCTTCGGTCGCAGAGAGCAGATGGATGATGCCATCAGAAAGATCCTTGAGGCATTTGAGGGTCGTGACCTGGGGGAGCTGGGATATGTGCTGGGCATGGAGGTCATACGTGATCGTACTGCTCGCACTATCACCATCACACACAGAAAGAGCATCAGGGACATGCTGAAGCGGTTTGGCATGAGTGAGTGCAGACGGGCGCCAACTCCGTTAGTACCCAAGCAGAAAATGTTGAGTCTAAAGGAAGATCCTAGCCAGGCAAAGGCTACAGTCGTAGAGCATAAGAGGTTTATGCAAGCCGTAGGATGCATCCAGTGTGTGGCAGTTGTGTCGCGTCCAGACATCGCGTTTCCGGCTAATGTCTTGGCCAGGCATATGGCTGGGAGTGCCAAATGTCATTGGAATGGTGTCCTTCACGTACTGAGATACCTGCGAGGGACCATAGACTTTGGCTTGACCTTTAGTGGCTCCAATGGGGGATGTGAGGTGTTGGAAGCATTTACGGATGCTGACTTCGCCAATGGTGCTTGCTTGAAGAGTGTGTCAGGAGTGATAGTCCGGATGCATGGGAACTGTGTGTTCTGGCGTTCGAAGAGGCAGACTATTGTGGCTGGTGACACAACTGAGGCAGAGCTTATTGCGATGAGCTCAGCAGCCAATGAGGTGATGTGGGCAAAGCAGTTGTGCACTGATCTTGGGTTGTCGGCTGTGAAGCCAACTCTGTGGGGTGACAACAAGAGTGCCAACTTGCTAGCAGTGAACCCCATCTCTAGTGACCGCTCCAAGCACATCAGGGTAAGGGACTTGAGAGTCCGTGAGTTCGTAGAACTCGATGAGTTGACTATCAGCTGGGTTAGCACGGTAGACATGCTAGCTGGTATGTTTACGAAGGTGTTGGCAGGACCAGCACTGGCAAAATTTAGAAGTAGACTACAGCTTGCGGTAGTACAAGCCTGGTCTAGGGGGAGTGTCGTGATCCAGCCATGCACAGGAATACGGAGACCATGCATGGTGGCATACACAGGACTACGGTGACCATGTATGCATGGATGCACGGTGCTGTTCCGGAGTGGCTATGGGACGCCATGCACCGATGGCTTACCATATGCACGAGCAATGCATGCTAGATTGCGTGCCGCAGACAATGATTCTGATCGTATCCGTATGAGACGTTTAGTTGAACGCTTATATAGGCTCTACTGATCAAAGTGCAATCACTCTTCTTCTGCTAAAGTCTCACGTGCTATATTCCAAAGACTGAGAGCGCCTGTCACAGCGGAGCCTGTACACCAGCCAGGTATGTGACAGCGCGACCCCCTGCGCACAGCTACGGCAGTGCCTAGATCCCACGATGCCCAAGGGCTTCGGTCCACTGAATTATGACAGTGACGTCCCGTCACCACTGTCCCCCGGAGCCACACTGCATGATAGCGAGGTGCACTATCAACGCACAGAGCCGCGCAGCGCCCGGCCGTCCGCAGGCGTTGCCACCTCACGTGCAGTCGTGCACTCACCTCGCCGTGTGGCCCATGCGTGTGACAACGGGACAGCTACCGCAGCACCTACGCCAGTCGTGGCTGCACACGCAGGGACCAACCATGGGACGTCCCCGACCGACGCGCCTGCCCCCATTTGCCGCGCGCCGGCTCGCCGCCATGCCACTCCCCCCCGACCCTCCCAAGCGCCCCGCCTCCCCCCCAGCCAGCGCGCCGTCCTCCCGGACGTCTCCCGCACCGCCATTAGCGCTGGCCCACGGGTTGACTCCCACATGCGCGATCTAACGGAAGCAGACCTCGTCAGCGACACCCAGGTGGATCCAAAGCCAGCCTCAGACGCGCCGCCATCACTGGAGGCCCCCTACCCGGACGTGCGGATCCCTCACGGTGTGCCGAACGAATGCAGATCCAGCTGGGCCGACGTTGTGGCCACAGCGCTGGAACGTACCGCCGATGCGGCCGAGCGCGGTCACCGGCCCAGTGTAGAGACAGAGCTCAGGCTCCTACTCCTGCTGCCCAGCCAGGCCCTCGGCAACACTGGCGCAAGCAAGGGGCGCGCCAGGCGAGTCAATGCCCGCGTGCGCAGGATCCGGAAGCGGACCAGGGAGCAGATGTTGCTTGACACCGCTGAACATAGCGACCCCGGCCGCACTCGCACAGAAGTTGTGGCGGACATCGCAATGGCAGGGCGCATGCACCGACATGCATGCAACGGCAATGTTGGCCGCGCTGCGCGCTGCTTGGACAGCAGCCCCATCGTTCCCATCGACCAGAACTCACTGCCACACTTGCGAGCGCTGCACCCACCCGCGCCCCCTCCAAAGCGCGCAGCGCAGCCTACCCCAGCCGGCAGCCGCTCAGCGGAAGTCTCAGCGGCGCGGTTTGAGGCCATCCTGCGGAACCTGACACAGGGCTCAGCGGCCGGCCCCAGCGGGTGGACATACGAGCACGTCCGCAGCGCCGGGCTGTATAACGAGCGCACGGGCGAGGCCATGCGCCGCTTCGTCAACCTCCTGCTGTCGGGAACCATCCCCCACTCCGACCTGCTGCTCGCCAGCCGCCTGATCGCCATCGCCAAACCGAACGGCGGCGTTCGCCCGATCGCTATCGGCGAAGTATTCATGCGCCTCGCCGGTATCTGCGCGCTGGCGTGCGTCCCAGAAGCGCCGGGCCTGCTTGCCCCGCACCAGATTGGGGTCGGTGTTCGCGGCGGCCCTGAGATTCCGAGCCACGCGCTGGCCCCGGATCTCTCAGATGCGGAGGCGGTCACAGTGCAGCTTGATCTCGAGAACGCGTTCAACCTGATTGACCGCGAGACCATCATCGCGGAGATTGACGCGCAACTCCCCGCCCTGGCCGCATTCGCACGCATGGCGTATGGATCGCCATCCCCGCTGCTGGCACGTCAGCAAGACGGGTCGAACGCGGTTTTGTGGAGTGCATCTGGCGTGAAGCAAGGCGACCCCATCGGCCCCCTCTACTTCGCCATCGCGTTCCGGCCCACGCTATTAGCGGCGCAAGAAGCGGCCCCTGACACGTTAGCCATCGCGTGCCACGATGACCTCACGGTGCAGCGCACGGTCGAGCAAGTGGTCGCCATGGGTCGAGTTGTGCAATCCCGTCACCAGTGCAACAAGCAAAAGACGCTCGTTCACTGCACCGATCCCGCCAAGGCCTCGCACGCAGCCGCCTGCCTAGGCGCCACGGTCGCCACTGACGGCATGGTCGCATGTGGCGCGCCACTGGGCACCCCTGCCTATGTGGAGGCGTATGTGCGCCGTAGATGCAAACGCACCGTCGAGCTCATGCAAAAGCTGGCAGGCCTCCCGCTGGCGGCCCAGACACGGTGGGCTGTCCTCTTCCAGTGCCTGCAACATCGCGAAGCACACCTGCTGCGCACTACCGACTGGGCCCACCTCGAACAGCCGCTCATGGGCGTCGAGAACGCCAGCATACACGCCATGTGCCGCATCATCGAAACGCAACAGCTCACCGACCTACAGCGTGAGCAGGCCTTGCTCCCTCATAGACATGGCGGCATGGGTCTGCGACACTACACAGCCGACGTTGCTGACGCCGCGCGCCTCGCGTCGGCAGCAGTTGCGCACGCGGTGCTCGCGGACGGCATCGACGGCGGCAAGCCGTTCCGCTGCGACGCCGCGGTCCAGCACCAGGCCCGCCTCGCACGCTTGCGGAAGGCATGGCCGGCCGTGCAGGGAATCTCAGACAGCCCGACCCCAGCCGACGCCTGGGCGTCCGACGCTGGCTCGAAGCTGCGCATGACGCAGCTCCAGAGCGCGCTCAGCCGGGTGGAGGCCGACGCGCGCTGGACCGCCACGCACGACTATCTCGAGACCCTGAAGCACGGTCCGAATCCCCAATCGGCGGAGACGGCGTGCGCTGATCTCGCTCGCCTCCTCAGCTGCTCTGGCTCGCTGGCCTCGGCGTTCCTCACTGCCTGCCCCGGCCCGGTGACGGGCCTGACCGACCATGAATTCCAGGTGGCTGTGCTGCTGCGGCTGGGTGAGCCGCTGCTACCCGTCCTGGAGTCGGATGAGGCCTGCCCCTGCGGCCGCGTGGCTGTGTCCGGTACGCACAGTGTCATATGCGGACAGCTATGGGCAAGTTCAGTCCTAAAGCACGACCTCATCACCGTGGCTTGGAGGCGGGTGCTCATGCGCGCGTCGCTCGCTTCATCGCTTGAGCCGCACGTTGGCAAGCTCCCCGGGGGCATACGCGCGCTCCCCCTCCGCGGCAGCCGGCAGTCGCCACCAGCCGCGCCGCCGGCGGACTTTACGCGCCCGCCGGCTGCGCCGTCTGCGAGTGCACCGGCCGCGCCGTGTCAGCAAGACCCGCCGCCGCGGCCGCCACCGCCGCCGTCACCGCCGCCGCCGCCGCCACCGGACCCCCCAGCCGATGCCGCGCCGGTCCAGCCCCCACCCCATCTCTCGCAGGCCCCCCAGGCTTCGGACGTGCCCCACACCCCTCATGGCACCCGAGCCCCGGCTCCGGCCTCCCTTACCCTTACTGCCGCTACCGCCCCCCCCGCCGCGGCCCACGCCCCGACGCGCGACGCGCCCCCCGCCCCTGACCGAGAGGCAGCGCCTCCTGCCGCACCCCCGCTGCCCCGATCGCAGCGGCCTCCGCAGCGCGGCGACCTCTTGGCATTCCTCACCACGCGCATGGCGCTGCTGGACGTCAAGGTGATGCACCCGCTTGCCAGGTCGCATGTGCGCGGTGCGTCACGTGAGGCTGGCGCGACCGCCGAGAAGGGCGCACGGCAAAAGCGCGACAATATGGCGCCATCACAGGTGCCGCCCAGTTCATCCCGCTCGTATATGAGACGTACGGCAGGGTTGGACGGGACGCGTACCGCTTCCTCCAGACGGTCGCGGAGGTTGCCGCGGGACACGGGGCGGTGTCAAAGCGTACTTTCCTTCTCAATGCCATGCGCGACCTGTCCACAACATTGTGCCGCGCGCTAGCGCGCCAAGCCCGCGCGGCCGCGCCCCTCCATGCTAGACTGGTCGGACGGGCGCTGTTGCCGGGCCTTCCTGTCCCCACAGACGGCCTGCCGGCGCTGACAGGCCGTCGCGCATAGGCTTGCGTCGCCCCCCCCCCCCCCCCCCCTCGTCCATCTCGCCCCGAGAGCCCCCCCCTCCACCCATTTCACCCTGCAGCCCCCCCACCCCCCCCCCCCCCGGCACCCGATCCCTCCCTCTTCCCTCCCTCCCTCTTCCCTCCTCCCAGCGCACGTCCGCCGTTTCTCCTCTGCGCCCCTCCCCGGACACCGCTCGGGCTGCCGGGCTGGCTGAGGCTATGGCTCCTGGGACCGGTGCCTCGCGGCCTCTGACGTCGCCGTAGCGCGCGCTGTCGCGCCCGTGCAGACTGCTAGTGCCGCGCCCACGACCGCTTGTGGGCCCGGCGAGTGCTGGCTGTGTGTTTGGTGTGCGCGTGGCCTACGTGGTACTGCGTGGTGTGTGCGTTTCTTCTTTCGCGCTGGCGATAGTTCGTTCTGGCATTTGCTCGTGCGGCGCATGACCTTGTTGCTTGCGGTGGCCGGTCTGTCTGTTTACTGTCTGTTTGCTTGTTGCCTAGTCTGTTGCCTCGGCGCTGCTGAGTCCTAGATCTATCACTGTGTAACACACACTGACGCTGCTGAGTCCTAGATCTATCACTGTGTCACACACACTGACGCCGACAGGTGATGACTGTGCGAATCTGGTTTGGCGGCGGCGGGCGTCAATGACGGCGTGGGTGACAGTCACTTTTCGGCGGGCCCAACGTTGAGCGATGTAACGGAAACCCACTGCCATGCCCGCCATGACGACATAACACAGCCCTTCTGTGGAGCTGCGGCGCCGCCACTCGTGCACTGCCAATTCCGTCGCGCGACGTCGCTCGCATGTGGCACTGTTTCAAAGGCTTGGGGACACCGCTGCCATGTCGGGGCGGATTTCCAAGTCGGTGTTTGTCATGAACACGTACAAGAAGTTGTGTTGTGCGTTGCAGAGGGGGAATGCCAACATGTATGCTCAGTCGCTGTCGGCCATTGCGCGTGTGACCGGCAAGCACTTCATGCCGGGCCTGGACGTGCCGGTGGAGCAGTTCTGGGTGTGTTGTGAGCCGTGCTGTGAGCAGCACTGGAGAATAGCGTGTGAGAACGTGTCGAGGGAACTTCAGCGCAATACAGAAGCTGCTGTGTTTCTGTCTGTGTTACACAGTGATAGATCTAGGACTCAGCAGCGCCGAGGCAACAGACCAGGCAACAAGCAAACAGACAGACCGGCCACCGCAAGCACCAAGGTCACGCGCCGCACGAGCAAATGCCAGAACGAACTATCGCCAGCGCCACGTTTCTGTCTGTGTACGGCGCTCGGCCATGGTGAATGATTTTTGGTGCCTTGCCATGTATCGCGCCTCTGTGTTCTACCACCTTGTGGAGCATACATCTGTAACGTATCTCATTCTGTTTCATGCGTGTAGCTGCGGCGTTCCAGCAAGTTGGCCGCGCGGGTGTGCACAACGGCCCGTGCCACCATGGTGCACGGTGGCAGAGCAATCAGGCGTGGACCTAGCCAAAGGAAGCAAACCTGGAACCGTCCTGGGTCACTCAATAGCGAGGGAGGGGGTTTCGCTAGGTTTCTCCCCCGAAAATGCTTAATCCTCCATGGGAGCGAGGCGGATAGCATGCATTGCTAAGGCGTGATATACGATCCATTTATTTGTTTATTTATCAGGCATGCTTGTATGGCACCGCGGTGACGCGCGCGTGTCTACGAGCAGCTCCGGCACGGCATAACAAGCAACTTCAATGATTGTTCACAGGCCACTTCCTTGCAGCAAGCTGTGAGGGTGGCATTATTTGTGTATTTAATTTGCGAAATATGAGAAGGGCAGATCATCTGGCTTCATTGCATTGGGCTCGAACGTCAAAGACTGGGACGACTAGACCTGCCAAAGAACTTGTTGCCGGTCATCCATTGACGTGAGGCTAAAAAGTTCGGTTTACAGAACACATCAGCCAAGCGCCTTTCAACGCGCCGGACCGCGCAGCCGTGCCCGTGCATCATCCAGATTTTGCTGTCAGTGAGCGTTGAGTACTGCGACCCGGGGCTGTCCTCTTACAATGCGTCAATGGTCATTCCCGATAGGATCCCTGCTGGGAGTTCCTCTAAGGATTCACTGTATGTCGTCTTTCGTTGCTCGCCTTCTACCTGCTTTACGTCGGTACCTGGGTCAGCATGTCCCGACGCCTTCCGCGTTTCGCCCTGAAGATCTGGCGCTCACTGACACCGCGTGATTGCAGATCTGCTTCCTGTGGTTCTGGTCGTGCAATGCCTCTTCTACACCGCCAATGCCAACTCAGATCGTGGACATGCTCTGGCCTTCGCTCTCCTGGTGTATGGTCCAATTCTCTTCCTGACTGTGCTCATTCACGAGTTTGGGCATTCTCTAGCCGCCAGATGTGTGGGAGGGCATGCCCACACCATACTGCTGTGGCCACTGGGCGGTCTTGCATACTGCAGCCATGATGCGGGACCCAAAGCCGACCTATGGGTGACCTTTGCTGGGCCACTGACACACGTGCCCCAAGTGGGCTTCTGGGTACTGATGGCATGGTTGGTCAACATAAGTGACGGTCTCACACCGCAAGGGACTGAATTCAAGTCGTCAGGTTTCTGGGAGTCGGTCATTTGGAGCGCCATTTGGGTGCGGCCCATCCCCTGCTTGCAGACATGCGCATCCGCAGATTGAGCAGAGGTGACCACAGCTGGCTTGCATGTGCAGCTCAACGTCACAGTGATGATCTTCAACCTGTGTGTGCCGGCATATCCCCTTGGTGGAGGAAGGATCTTTGCTGACTTGATGCTGATAGCTGGAATCCCGACCAACACTGCCGCAAAGATAGTGATTGCCGTTGCGGTCGTTGTTGGCGTCGCCATGGTTGTGTTGGGGGCTTTTAGAGTACTTCTGGGGACGTTGGGCATTTTCATTGGGTTGTTCATCCTCTTGAGTACGTATGAACTGTGGAAGGAATTAGAAGCAGATCGCATTGAGCAGCATCCATTGTTCAAGAAGGGCTCCTCGCAGGATGGTACAACCATGTATAGTGTCGAGACAGTGCCTGCCCAGCATCGAGGACCCGCACGAGTGTAGGTGCAGAGACCCTGACCGCAGTGTGATGTAGTGTGTGTTCACCTCCATGCTGGCCAGGCATAGATAACAACTTGCAATGACCCACATCGGTATAAAATGCATATTAGGTGGTGCATGGCGACGATCGCCTTGTGGACAGAAGATGGAGCACAGGGCAAGTGCAAAAGCACTACAATAACAGTATATGTCATCGCTGAGCGAAACCGGATGTAATTGGTACTCATACCGAACGCTATCATGCAATGGCAACTTGCAGTGATTTACAATTGTTCCGAGTGGTGCAGTCAGAACACGAGCAGCTGAACATCAACGCTTGCCCTTGCGCTTGCCCTTTGTGTTACGTGGAGGAATTCTAGGGCCCACTGGTGCTTTTACACGTGCATCCAGGTCCTCCACAGTGATGTGCGACTTGTCAAGTGACTCGTCTACAGCACCCATACCCTGCAAGGTTCGCCCTGTCACCTGTACCACCATGGGCTGGGGCGCAATCGGACAGGTGTAGTGACAAAACATGTGCACATGCGGAAAGTTCCCACTCAATGGATCATGTGACATGCGTTGTCAGCCGAGTCTGTAACACACCTGTGCTCCTTTTGAAATTGGCGCGTTTCCTTTCCGTTTGCGGCGCTTTTTGTTTGCAGCACGCTCATGCCAAGGCAGCCACCGTTCTGGATCAGGCGGTGGTCCGGGGTTCTCTGGATCAAAGCCCTTGGGGTACCGGGGTTTCCTTTTGCGCTTGCGTTGCGGCCGGCCACCTTCAGCCCCTGAACCCCTGCACACACACGACTCCATCACAGCCACAAATAATCAAATTCCTCACCAATATTCGATCCCGGGCCCACATTGTCATTTATCCTAGAGAAGCAGCCCTTAGGATCTACCAGTGCATGCTTTGGGCCATCTTGGCTATGCTCAACATTGTGCAATGCCATGGCCAGTGGCCTCAATCCTTGATCTGGATTGACCGGCACATGCATCATGCACATGGTTCACCATGCTTGTAGCAACAATGCACGGTTCAGAAGGCTGCAGAGGATTATGCTCACGGCGCACCTCACATATGGTCCAAGCAGTACAGACGTTCCTTTTGACAGGATGGTGGACAATTCAAGCTCTTCCGCCTCCTTAACACTGACAGTCTGGTGGAGTTGGCCAGTGACACCGCTATTTGCATAGCTTGCCACAGCAGCTAGATCGACGCCTGCCAGCATCCATGCCAGGCGTGCCCGACGTGCAGCGCTGCCCCACAGTGATGTGACGTCCTGCACAGCACAAAGGCGTCAGTTGGGTAGTAGCGCTACTGCTCAGGCCCACAACAACATGTTCTCCCGTTCATGCAGCATTTCCTGCTACATGCCTGAGCGTATACAAACACCAAAATGTCAGGACAGTTCCGGCATGCACTCAACTACAATGCCAAGACGAGAATGGGTTTGACATCAACTGGGCCATGTGGCATACAAAATGGCGCATGCAACAGTGCCTCTTCACTGCAGGTGGCCGATTTAGCTCATGGCGTGTGAAGCCCTGCCCAGTGCAAACCCACATGGGCAAGCGTGTCAGCGCCACAAGCCGCTTGCAGTACTACACGACGGACCTTGAGCGCGTTCAAACTTTTCAAAGCGCCCTGCATATCTCCCACACGTATGAGAAACGCAGACTGCTGTTCGTAGCATGCGCTAAGAGCCTCTCCACGCGCTGAACTGACCACCTGGCTCGTCCACCAATCAATCGCAGCCTGCAGCTCCTGTCCAGACTCATCGTTTGCTTCGGGTCGCGCAAGCCGGTCGCGAAGGTACGCCCGTGTTGCAAGAACTGCTGGTGCGTGCTTGATGTCCTCTGCCAACCTTTCATGCGTCAGAAACGACAAGGCCGCATCCAACTTGGGCGGTTGTGCGCTGCATGCGATGTGCGCCCCCATCAGTGCCGATCGAGTCACATTGGCACTAGGATGCCCCTGCAACCATTCATTCACAGCCTTGATACCCTGATCTGCGGACTGCAGGAGTCCACATGCTGCGGCGTGCAGCAGCAACGCGTCTTCCAGGTCAGGCAGGTCCTGAAGGATGGCCTGTGCTGCTGAACAGGTTTGCGATATGGCCGTGCCTAGAGGTGCCATACGGCCGCTGGCGCCAACAGCAGCGAGCACCCCTGCCAAGGCGTGATTGTGCTGCAGGGACACCTGGGCAGCTTGCGGTAGCCGCTGCGCAAGCGCGGTTGTTACTGAGGCAGTTTGGGCATCAATAAATGGCGCCAGCTTGCGCCTGGCATCCTGCATATTCGCACCAACTGATGTTTACCTGTGCTGTTCGCACTGGATTTCGAAATTGCAGCTTGCAGTTCTGACATGCAACATGCAGCGACCAGATCACAAACATGTACAATATTTACTTTGTGCATGCGATGTGAGGAAATCCATGGCCTAACTTGACACCACACACCTGACCTACATCATGCAACCTGAAGGTAGAATGAGGACGAACCTTGGAGAAACTTTCAGACTGCATGGCCCGCACACACACTACATTGTTTGTGCAGACTGCATGCAGTGCCTTCCCTACGGGCTGCGTCACCAGAGTAGAGAATGCACTCGATGCGCCCAGCACATCGCCTCGCAAAAGTGAGATATATGCGCTTTGTGCACGAACAGGTCCCAGCTCCTGCTCCATTTCCTGCAGAATTGCTGTGCATCAGTATGCCAATACCATGCAACTCCACCCGGCCCCTTACAGGAGACGCTATGTGATCGACCACCGTCAGCACAATGCCAGCAGGACAGTCAATCCTGCTACACGAGGCCAGCAGTGGATCAGGTTAGCAGTCAGCACACGGAGCACGCAGCTGCGTAGCTTGCATCGCATTGCAGGCTGGTATGCTGGCATGTCATGCATGTGGTGGATGATGGTAGTGTATTTATGTTAAATGTTGAAAGTGGTTAGGAAGGGGATGGTCACTGCTGTCAAACAGGCAGAAGTGGCATGACTCAAGTCCAATGCCAACCACACTGCACACTGCACGACCATTGTGCTAGCTGCTGTTCAATCCCTCCTTGATCTGAAAAGGGTTTACTCCTAGATCTGACAAGAATTAACTTGCATATAGATACGCACCGCCTGAGTTGCGTTTTCTTCGATCAGAGTCTCATTGCCACGGGTCTCCGCCAATTGCAAGAGCTTCATGGCTCTGTCCAGCTCACCATCCAGAACAGCTGCACATGCCATGTTCAGTGCGACCTCCAAGCTGTCTCTGTCTTTTACTCGCAGTTGCTGAAGAGCGCCAGGAATCTGCGCACGTCCGCCAGACAGCGAAAGCGCAGCGATTGTGTTGGTGGCCTGCATAGGCGTCAGACGCATCATCATACATGTTGCATGCAGATCTCATTTGTACGCATCATAATACATCACTAAGTCGATGATGTGCTGATGCATCATGGTGCACAGGCCCAAGAAGGCCGTCGAGAGTGTGATGGTCTTGGATTGACCCTCAACCTGAAGCAATTTCTAGAAAGAGGTCAAGAGTCATACCAACTCATTTGCGCTTTGCTTTTCTGCTGCAACGTGTGGTACCAACCTGCGATAAACACCAGCAGCTTCCATCGTGTTGCCGGCTCGCATGTGCACCATGGCGATCAATTGCAGTGATGCCTCATCATTTGAGTCAGCAAGGAGGTCAAGTGCACCCGCAAGATCTGCGCATTTATACAGGCAGTATGCATGCTCAAATTTGCATTGTTCTTGCAAGGCTTTGCTCGACTGAATCAGGTCCAGAGCCTCCGGGAAATGCCCGATCATAAGCAGCGCAAAAAGCTTGACTTTCAGTGCATCCTTGTCCGATTTGAACTTCTTCAGAACTACATAGTGAGCTGTGGAGTGAGATATACCCAAGTAGGTGGGGACCGCTGTCTGCGGGTATGGCCTGTGCCACGCGACAGACAGTGTCTTTAAGGGCGTAAAACCATTGCCGCATACCTCCATCCACCAACTTCAGAACTTTGGTGTAGTCCAAGTCCTCTAGAGCATTCGTAATTTTGAAGAAGACATCCTCTATGCTGCCGCCGTGATCGGTTTGAGCAGGGGCCGACGACCCCTTCTTACGAGGGGCCATATCGCGGCACACAGCAGGCGGTGCCTACCAGTATGCTGCACGAAAACCTGGACTTATATAATTTGACATATCAAATGCATCAAGATCAGTCCTTGCGCAAACGACCTGCTTCCTCCAGCCTTGATTCCGTACATTTACAAGCCGCACACTCGAGGATCCCGTTATTCACTGATGTTCAAACAGCACGTTGCCAGATGGTTGACCTTGACGAACCTTCATGACGATTCAATGCAGCCTTCGCGCTCCGGGGCTCCGGGCACCCTCGTGGCCATCCTCTTGCGATATCACGACATATCAAGTATTGTTCTCAGCGTAGCGATCTCCCAGGGCTGGTCTCACGCGATGCAGACATTCTGCGTGCTGCCTTGCATGTATCATAACAACTAGCATGAGCCATTACTTGGACAGTGAGAACACATCCATGATGATGGACACGCACATCAGCGGACCTGAAGAAATGAGGCATGCGCACAATCTTGCATCAACATGCGCACAAGTTGAATCTCATCGACTGTCTGATTTGCAATCGGCAGTAGGTGGCCGTGTGCCCACAGTTGACATGGTCAATGTATACGCTGTTACATCGAGGGGCTCCGATCCAGTGCACCAAGCGAACGTACAACTAGAGTCTAGACTCACATGCTACCCAGCAGATGCGAGCCGGTCAATGTATACATTTCTGTATGGAACTGGGGCTGGTGCGAATGAGTTGAGGGTGACTGCTGGGAGCATCTCAGGGGCTAAAACTTGTTCGGAGTGTCCATGGACGTCCACTGACAAAGAAAAGCTCCAGCAACTTGTACATGTGTCAATCTTGTTCAATTCCACAGAACAAGCGGAATGGCATAGGACTTCCAAGCGCCACAGCATGCTGCCAATCAACAGAAGCTCCCACACCCCTCAAACGGCATCCAATGCACCACTGGGATTGTGATGTCACAGCAAAGTCCCGAAGCAAGCATCCATCGTACGATAGATAGCCTTTTCCATGAGTATTCAACAACATCCCAGCCACAATACACGATCCCATGCTTGTCAATACGACGTAGCGGTGGAACATGTTCGTATCTTGCCGCTCAGGCACCACAACAACATCCGGGTGGATTCAGCACTTATTAAAAGGCTCCTGTCCAGCCTGCTGTTCCAGTTTCCTCAGGACCCCATGTCATGCATGCTCGCGTGCTGGAGCCAGTGTTGCTGTCTTACACCTGACGCAGCTGCCAGCTCAAGTACGACTTCATACCAATCTTTTCAATTGGACACAAGCCTTGGGGACAGCTTGATGTGAGTGAAGATAACCACCGGCAGACTCCAAGCAGCTCAACCGATCACCCACCCAAGGGGAGTACCACATGAGCCTCGTTGCCACAGCTTCACTTGCACCCAGTCGCATTTGGTACTTTGAACCAAAACACAATTCGAACTTATTGGTTTACATGTGCATTGTATCTGACTCAGTGTATGTATCAGCAATGAATGACCTGTTGGAAGGCGCCAGACATGTTGACAGGCATGGCCCTCTAGAACAGCTGCCTGACATAACGAGCAATATGCCGACAGGCACAAAGGGACGACAACAGTGGTGGAATTAAGAGACTCTGTCTGTACCGTTGAAACCATACTGACCTGGAGGGGATAGTATCAGGCATTAGCATATCCTCAAGTAGCCAGCAATGGTCCAGGTGTGAGCGTCCCGACTGACGACACAGGCAGCTCCGCACGTGGGCAGTGTGATGCATACACCCCTTGCCTCCTGCCCGATGCTGGATGCACATGTTTCCAACATATGATATTTTTAGCGGCAATCCTCCGTCTTATGCCAAGGCTGCGGTCCGTGACAACCGCCAATTAGCCGCGTTGCCTGTGCGTTCATAGTGTCCGCCACAGAGACCAGCTGCTGCCGTAGCTGAGGCGCCTCCGGAGCATCTGACCCTTTGGAATCTCGCAGTGCTTCGCTGACCTGCTTATACAATTTGTACTGATTCAAGTAATCCATCTCGAGTGCTTTCCTCTCCTGCTTGGCCTGCTTACCAAAAGCCTTTTCGGCTGCTTGGGTCACCCCCGAGGCGGCACACCTGCACAAGTGGCCTAATAAGTTGCCTTCAAGCACTGGGATCTAGCAGAAGCTGGCCAGCTCCAAGGCCCAGACTCTGGCGCCAATCCACACTGCAAGCATACAGCCTTTGAGCCCTGGCAAAAACGATTCTCAGTGCCAAGACACGCTCTTTAGTAAAAACCTGCGATTCGAAACCCGCATTTCGAAATCAGTGCAGGCGTGGACACAGGTGGAGCGCGCCTTGCAATCCTGCTTGACGTGCTGTCATCGCGTGCATCTGCAGCTGTATCTGACTTTTGCCGCCTAACATGTGATTTGACAGCAAGCTGGTTTCGTGCTTTGATTGAGGTGGCGACGGCTGTTGCCTGTGCACATGGTGACAGTGCTGTAAACATGGCTTTTCTACGGAGCCCAGCAGTTGGTGACGACAGTACATCTTTGATAACATCACGGCTCACTTTCTTCCCTCTCCCAGCTTTGTTAGCAGCTTTCACATCCTGAGGCCCTACCTGTAGCACTATCCCATAGCGTTGGACCATGGAGGCATCTGCAGTGCGAGCGCTTTGTACATCTGATCACATCACAAGCATGCGTGTGGGGCCATACCTCTACCAGATGCATGTGGATGTCATTGTGCATTTTGAGGACGCTGGCCAATGTTTGCTGCACACATTCCTTATCCTTTCGTTCTGCCTCCAAACATTGCTGCAGCACCCTGATGTCCTCTTCCCGAGCTCGCAGGTCTTGTGTGGCCTGTTCCGCACGTGAAGAAGATGCTTGGAGTTGGTGTGCCACTGTCCTTTCTGACAAAGCTGCACATGCTGACCTCACATCTCCTCCTGCCAGCCGTTGCGATGCTGTGCAGCACGCCATCCTTGCGCACTGGTGTGCATCAGCGATCTGGGATTCCAATGCGCGAATTCGCAGGTCTGCCACCCCTGCTTCCTCAGCACTTTGACACCGCAGCATGCGGAGCTGTGCCTGGGTTTCTTGCAGCTGCTCTGTCTGCTCTTTAAGCTGTGCCTCAGCACATTCCAGCTGCTGCCGCAGCTGCAAGCTGCATCGTGTTTCTTCCTGCATGGCGGAGCACAGGGTCATGTGCAGCGGCATGCCGCAGGAGGCCAAAGTGTTCTTAGTGGACTGAGAGGGTATGGTGTTGATGGTATGTCAGGGTCTGCAAGTATCACCCAGGCTGGTAGGTGAGAAAATGGAACAGAATTATCAGACTTGCCTCACGGTCGCATGCCTGTTCAGAGTTGCCATTTGCACTCGAGAGGGCGTTGTTATGGATCGCAAGGGAGTTTGAACACACCTCCAGCTTGTGCTGGGCTGTATGTTGTTGCTTCATGACTTGTTTCATTTGCTCCATGGTGTGCCGAACATCCATGGCCTGAACTGCCTGCTTCTGCATTGCATGTGCCTGCTTGCCTGCAGCATCCAGATCCGCAGACGTCACAGCCAGCTTCGTTTCCAGATCTCTGATCTTTGTTGCCTGGTGCTGACACTGGTTAAGGCGGTCCTTTGACACAACCTCGTAATCCCGAAGTTGCCCAGTCAATCGCTCATTCAGATCCTGCAACGACCTGGAAAACGCAAGGTGGTCTATACTCCAACATACGTTCATCGGAATCCCTATTGTTTTGCAGTGACATACTGCATTCGGTCCTCAATTTGGCTCTTCTGCTGTTCAGCACACTGGACTCGCGATGTCATGCTCTGTTGGGTGCTGGTTGACGTCCGCAGCTCGCGCTGTGCGGCGTCCAAGCTCGCCCGTAGCTGGCAACATTCATGATCAATAAGCCTCAGTTTGTTCTGCTGTTCAGCTTTGTCGCGGAGAAGCTCGGCCAAGGTGTCCTGCGCATTCTTGTTTTCCTTCTGCAAGCTCTCAACTCGGGCAGTCTGCCTGCCCTCCAGAGATCTGTTGCGGTCCATGAGCATGCTGATCTCCGTATGAGCTCTTGCCAGGTCGCCCTTGCTTACGGTGATTTCGTGGTCCAGACTGGCTTTGCCTTGCTCGGATGTTGCAAGCTGCTCCTCCAGCTGAGTGGCTTTGCGTTGCAAGCTCACCAGCGCAGCTTTGAAGGCATCACTTGGCCCGTTACCCAGGCATCTGAGAGATGCCATTTTGCTGCCAGAACTACGAAGTCAGTCTTGAGACATTTGCGTCGTAATCATTACCAATGCAATGACACAAATGTGCACATTTGAGACTGAGTCCACCATGCCCAGTCAACCATAGCGAGGACTGTTGCAAGCAAAGAAGAAGCTCGAACAATCCATGCTTCGACGATAACCACCAGTTGTCAGGTATCCATGTGTACAGATTGCACCGGATTGCACCGGCCGGAGACAGGAAGATTGACAAAAAGCAAGGTCAGCAAAGGACAGCTATCATCGAGGTGCGGCAGTGACATGGTGATTCGATGCGTCCAGATGTTTCCTGAGATCTGTTCGTTCCGATCATGACCGGGCATGCAGCTCTATAACCAGCTCGTGTTCGAACAAACTCGTGCCGCATGCAATGACACAAGACCCCTCAGGCCACCAAGCCTGCTGATGCATGCATATGCATCGCGATGATGAGCGCACAGCTGCGCGCCTGACCCGAGCGACTCGTGAGGCGAGGGCGCAGGCAAATGACAGGAGATGACCAAGCAGCTCGAATTTGTACGACTGTCATTGAGACCGCCTGCAAGAACTGCTGGTATTGTTGGCCTGGCCTTTACGCTGCAATGGGGATATCCGTGTTGTGATGCGCAGGCGACATGCCCTCGACTGCCTGACGCCGCAACATCATGACAGAAGGCGCAGCATTCACTCGACTAGTGAAGTCCAGGTTTACACCCGTGATCGCCGTGCAAGCATCGGCAGAGGTTCAGGCAACGTGCGGTAAGAATGGATTGACATTCGTGGACTTGCTCAGGGCGTGTAGCGAAGGCGCTGGAGTCGGCAGCCAAGGTACGGCTGTCCTGATGTCGCCAGCTGAGTAGCACGAGGCTGCTGGACGGTTTACAAAGTTGGCCGTGATCGCGATCATTGCTGCACTCGGCGGTTACAACTCAGTGCCGCGTTTTGAGTGCGATTGGCCCATGCTCAGCGGTCATGCAGGCTTTCCTTTTCGAGTCGAGAAGGGGACCGTGCGCGTGGAAGGTGCTTTCAATATAAGGTTCTATGATGCTGGAACATTGCGTCCAACGCCAGTGCCAAGGGCCAACGAACACCTGCATCACACGTGGATGCCAAAGCTCATGCGACGCCATGGTGACCTCATGGAGCAGCTCGCATCCTCCAGTATCCTGGAAGGCATAGCTGGCCACACAGAGTCATCGAAAGTCACACCCTGGTTTACAGAGTACTCACAGGAGGTGTGCCAAAGTGATCCCACTGCAAGGTGCCCTTGTGTGGACAATACAAATGGCGTCTCTGCACTGGCTGTACATGCTGGACTCAGTTCAAAGCGTGTCCTTCTTGCAGTTCATCCGGACAACGCTTTTTCAGAGCCATGAAACCATTGACCATCCTCTTGGCATCATCTATGCTTTGAATGCGCACGCGGCTGACTGTGCAGCAGTTGCTGTCGAGCTTCTCCGACCACATGTTCAGCCCAGCGCAGATGAACCATGTGTGCCTCCAGCCATGGCCACAGCCGCTGTTCTGCCATTCTGGGACCCTGACTTTCCACGCCACTTCGTCCTCGTCGTCGATGTTCTAAACGGTGTGCTGACCAGCGAACAGATAAAGTCTCAAGCAGAAGCGCTTTTCAAAGCAGTCAATTTGCTTGTGCCTGGAGGCAGTGCGCCTCGCATCTCATTGCTAACGTTAAATAGCGGTACCGGCGACAGTGATGAAGCAGGCGCAGCTGTTGATTGGGTCAAGCACATTCACAGCACCCTGCCTAGCAAGGCAGACAACACCAACTCTGTAGTCCCTTCAGCTGGTGAGCCTCTTGAGCGTCCAGCATTGGACGCAGAAGGTGGCTCTGGCAGAGGCTGTTGGCTGAGCTCAAGGAATCTTGACGACACACGTGCTTTTATCAGCACTGTCATTCGTGCGCTCATCTCTCTTCACTGCATCCGACTTCCTGCACAATGATCTGCCGGAGTGGGCAGTGTCAGCAATTCACAGCCCGTCAAAGTACCAACTCGTGTTTCCACAAGATATCAGTCGAGTGCACATAACTCATTGCCCTCTGATGGGACCCGTGCTGGCACGCCCCTTGACCTTTAATGACAACTCAGACATCGCCTTTACGATGTGCAAAGATACACACTCTCTCTCTTCCGTTGGCTTATCGATGCAGTTTGGCTTGCTGAAGGCAGCAGAATGTGTTGCGTGGTGACCCGGTGTACAATTCCCATATTCTTGTGTATGCATGCAGGTGACACACTGTGCAATCCAATGGAACAGCGCATGAGTGCCATACGTGGAACAGTCCAGCAGCACCGAGGGGGGATATTTAAGAGCTTCACAAAGGCTGTCGGCCTATCTAGCCGCATCTCCCGTGCGACCAAGAGTGGTCCAGCTGCCCGTGCTGAGCCTTCCTTTGGCTACGACTCATCCGAGGGCCAGCTGAGGCTGCTAGGCGACATGTACTTCATGATTGGACAGTATCAAGATGCGGAGGGGTGTTATGCGGATGTGGCATCTGAGTTTAAATCTGCAAAGGCAATACGGCACTGGGCTGCTGCGCTAGAGGCACTGGCGCTGAGCAGGTTCATGCAAATGGCTGCTCAAGGCTCCATGGCAATGGAGCTTTGGAGGTGAGGGCCCATTGCACACACACATGTGTCAGATTCCCCTGCTGCCGCCATTCAGTTGTGCCCGGCTACTGCAGGTGCCATGCATGGCTGCTATTCAATTTGAAAAAATGGGAAACGAGTGCTGTGCAGGCCTATGGATGATGCTTTTAGAGCTTACGCGAGCCTACAACAAGCCACTTCAAGCCGTGCACAAGGATCCGCTGTACTTACAGCACGCTGTGGCTTGTTTTTTGGCGGGCTGATGGCAGCTGTCGGGCAGATGGATGACGCTTTTGCGTGCTACACACGTGCCTCCAACTTTGCTGAGCCTGTCCTTGGCGCGATGTTGCTGGAGCAGGCGGCCCTGTGTCAGGCGCGCATGGCCCCTGCACGCTTGCGCAAAGCTATACAGTACCTGACCCTGGCAGGTGTGCGGTACCATCATCAGCGGCTTGCAGGCCTCGCTGTGGTGTCTTTCAGGGGCGTCTCTACTCACCTACATGAGCGCTGGCCAGCAGTCTCCATCACTGTGGCCGAGGCTGGTGCGATGGCCTGCCAGGAAAGGGCACGATGGCGTGACTCAGCCCTGTATCTGTGTGCGGCGCTGTCGACCCCAGCAGGCCAGGATCCAGGCGGAGATGCAGAAACAACAAGGCTGTTGCTGCTGCAGCTACGGCGAGTTCTCTGCAATGCGCGGGATGTGGCTACACACCTGTTCCGAGATCCGCAGGTTCTCGCATTGGGTGTCCCTCAAGTGGATGACTCCACCGTGCCCATGCAGCTGCGCGGTGTGCAGGTGTGAAATGTCCTCCTTGCCACTGAATGAAGCATGAGTCATACGCAATAAGCTGTAACTGGCGCGCAGCGGGCGTGCAGTCTGGAAGGGGATCACAGTTTGTGGTGTCGTAAGCAGCCAGTAGCTTTGCACAGCCACACTGCAGCTTTGTGCTGCTTTGTCGGGGAGTCTGCCTGTCTACCACATCAAGAAGTGACACATTGTCCCAGAACGCTTTGCAGGTTTGCATGCATGGGGAGAAGCCGGGCGATAATGAAGTGGCAGACAGACATTGGAAGGTGATGGAGGAGGCAGCGACGCAGTCACCAGCACACAAGGTGCTCCTGAGCCGACCGAAGAGCAAGCACCAATACACGGTCATGTTTGCAGATGAGCCACTGCAGGTGCATGTCACCGTCACAAATCCGCTCCCCGTGGACGTGCGGGTGAAGAACTTTCGGCTGGCGTGCTCGTGCGTGCTCACCGAGGCGGGGGCCGCTGGAGCAGACGGGATGGGAATTTTTCCAAGCTCCGTTCTGGTTCCTGCTGACTTGCAGGACCTGTGCCACCGATCAGATGAGAGCACAGCATCACTCGTAGTGGAGCCACAGGCATTCACACTGGGTCCTCGCAGGACTGAGACGCGAGTCTTGCTTGTGCGGCCAATGCGTGCCGCCTGGCTTTACATTGGGGGCGTCCGATGGGAAATCGAGCCGGCCGCCGATGTAGCAGCATCACCACGAGTCGGAGAAGATGCCATTCATGAGTTTGATCCATCTGACCCGCATGTGGAAGCTGCATGCATGTTCAAGCCTAGTGTGAAGCGGCTGCGCTATGGTAGTGCAGAGGAGAGCCGGTATGCGGGGCAGCATATGCGCGGCATGATGATCGGTGCCGCCACGCGGGGTGCTGATGCTGCTCAGCCGCCACGACTCCACTTCACAGAGCGGACATGCCTTGCGCTCAAGGTGCTTCCACCAGGGCCTCTCGTGATGCTTCGGCCAGCCGAGAGCGTGGGGAACCTGGCAGTGGAGCCGGTGCCCCGAGAGATCCCAACCAAGGTGTTTGCATCATGGCCATCGCAGAAGCGGCCAGTCATGATGCCAGCATCGCTGCTGCAGGGCGAGCTGGTGCCGCTAGCGTTCGTACTGTCGCGTGCACCTGGCTGCAGGCTGCGAAATGTCCTGCTTCTGACGACCAATCCTGACATCTCTCTGCATCCTGAGATCGATGCAGGTGCGGCCCAACACCACTGTACCGTACCACTTGTAGTGCCTCCATTTGCACTGCTTTCCGAAACACTGTATCCAGGACGCAAGCACTTGCTTTCATGCCGCCAGTGGGCATGATAGCCGCAGCGCGGCTTCGAGTTGTCCAAGCTTGTGCCATCACGCTACTAAGTGCTTGTAATTGCCTGTACAACGACCTGCTCTCATATTCAGCAGACAAGCTGTCGTAGCACCTTGACACGGATATTGCTGCAGGCAGTGTATCAACTTTGACAGCTCAGGATGTACTTACAGAGACTGAGCGATTCTGGAAGCCTGCGGCTCCTGGAGCTGGACCCGTTCGACGAGTGCCATCATACTATGACAGTGACCTTCCCTTGCAGCGGTTTCCCATTGACACAGAGAGTATGGAGTGGGTGGGTGCAAAGGACTCGATGGAGCATGCTTCCCTAACGTTGTGGATGCATCCTCGGAGATCAGGTGTGGCCCAAGCTCATATTGCTTCTACTCCTAGCGCCAGGGGCTCCAGCGTTCTGGGGACAATGCACCTGCTTCAGCACATCGGTCATCGCTACACCCTGTTTTCCCAAGCTGGACAGGGACAATTCTACAAATACTGCTTACCATATTCCTGACTGCAATCAATTGCCGAGTGCTCAAGCTCACCACCAGGTGAATTCTTGACATGTCCACCATCCTGAAAACAGGCCCTGCTGGATCGTGAACATGGCATATGCGGTATCACTCATATGTGATATGTTCTGTGCCAGCACGGCCGGGATCTGCTGCCCGCAGTCCTGAAGCTGCCAATCATGCAGCGATGACACAGATTTAACTGTGCGAACAGTTGCTGTGTGACACAGGTGAGCAGCATCTGAGGATAGCGCTTGCATATGAGGACGAACACGGGGCGTTTCGAATGACGCGCTTTGCGGACTCGGTTCATGTCCGCCCTGCTGTTGTCCATCGGCCCGGCCGCATGCAGCCGGTGGTGGGGTCCCTGGACCTCTGGACGCTTTCTGTAAAGATTCATGCAAGTCAGACCATCCTTGGACTTGCATCGGTGTTCTCTCTGCACCTGAAAGAGGCGATGATGCAATCACAGGAGTGGCAGTGTGCCTCTGTGGTTGCAAACGATGCAGAAAAGCCTCTTGGTGAAACATGCATGAGCGAGGATGAAATTGCCAGCACACCGCTGGATGCAATGGTGCAGCCTGGTGGAATTGTTTTGTCCATGCGGCTCCGGCGCAAGCCAGCATCACCTGAGACAGCTGGACAGCCGAGCGCAGGCACATTGCGGTTAATGGTTTTATGGGAGCTGAGAAGCTCGCATGCATGCCCACATGTGGGTCTCTTTCGATGCCAAGGTCTGCGACCGTTGGAACTGGTGCGTGACTGTGCCGTACGCATGCGATTGGAAGCAGAGGGGATTGCGGGGGATTCTGGACCTCTTTTGCTACAAGGCGATGATGAAGCAAGTGGGCACAGAGATGTGCCAGTCGTGCTGCGACTGCTGAATGGGGGTGCGCATACTGTATCGGTGTGTGTGGAGTGTGGGGATGTTTCGCTTCAGGAAGGTGAGACAGGAGGGCCTGGCCAAGTCCGAGCCACAAATAGGAGCACGCATGCGCTTGCGCAAGCCACACGGCACATGTGGCTGGGACCGGTGCGTCGGTATGTGAAGCGGCTGGAGCCGTTGGGAGAGGTAGAGTTACCTGCGTGTGTGCGGGTGCTGGGCTATGGCCCGGCAATTGTCCAGGATTACGTTTGTTCCTGGCAGGCGGTGGAGGTGGCAGACTTGCAGGGCGTGGTCGTAGGGGAGCCGCTGCAGGTTGTTGTTCTGCCATGTGAGCATCTGTCCCGCGGCAAGGCCAGTGTGGAGTCCATTTCAGTGGATTTCCCTGATACATGAACATCGCCGGCTTGTGCTGGTGCGTGGGATGATGCTTAGCGTGCACAGGCTTAGGTCCCGACTCTGTAAATTTGCTGACGTCCGGAGTTGTATAGTGCAGTTGGTTTTCCCCATGTTCACACCCGGCCGCCGTGCGCGTGACCCCCGCGGGGCCCCAAGGGCTCCGCTCAAGACGCCTTCCGGTGTCGCGCAAAGTAGATGGCGCGCCATGGCGGCGAGCTCCTTCGCCAGCCCAATCCCAATTGGGCCCAACCAAGCTTTGGCCACTCGTCTTCCAAAGAAACGACACAAAATTTGTTTCATCCTGATGATTTGATCGAGTCTCGGTGGCTCGTCCTGGCCATCAGACTGGGAAACCATGTGGCCGCGGCATTGATATTATACTCAAGATCTGTTGTACTGCAAAGGCCTGCACGGAATGATCGCATTGTGTGCTTGCCACTAATTTGGCTCGGCACCACCTTGGACATGTTCCGTCCTGGCCATGCCTGCAACCACCAACCCGGGCTGTGAAGAAGCGAGACTCATCCAGACCTGCCGTCTGCGATGCGTCCGCGGTGTTTTGGATCCATGAAGCACGACTCAGCGCAGAAACGACTGTTTAGCGGCACTCAGGCAAAGCATGACGGGAGGCAGGCTCGGGTGGTTGTTCCAGATGTAGCGGTTGGCATGCCATCTACGACACGTTCTACTGTGCGAGAACAGACTGGCATGGCACCTGAGCCACCACCCAACAACACTGCATTCGCAGAATGTGCTGCTGCAGAACGGGTTCCCTGCCCATTTGACCCTACGCAGTAAGCCCCTCTGCACCGTGATGCCTTTTCGCAGTATCAAATATGGTAATCACCACAGCAGCGTTGCCACCGGTTCCCAGTTTTAGCCAAAGCCATACCGCCACAGTCAAGAGCACAAAGCGCATGCAGTGACTGCAAGGCGCATGAAGTTGCGCTGCACTTGCGGAAGTGCCCATCCAGGAAACAAGCTCGGAAGAAGGCTCAACAGCCATATGTTCAACTTGGGATCAATCTATCATCCCATGTGAACGGACCATCTAGCTGCCACACTAGACTGACGCCGCTAAACACTACAGAGGAGCGCTCAGCATATGCTTCGCAAATAGGTGAGGAAGGACTCGCAGAGTTGATCAACAAGATGCGCAAGGTGGCAGAACTGGTGTGCCAACACCATTTAAACAGTGCACACAGTGCGATGACAATGGATATATACTGCACCACACCTGGTTCATGTGCGTCAAGGTCCTGCTTGCATTCCAGGTGAGCGTGGACCAGCCACTGAGATCATCCACCTTCTGTCCGGACTACTGTAAGGCACATATGGACCCCACAGCCGAACATGAAGCCAACATACCGATGAATCTTAAGCACGCAACACAGCATGCATCAATCATCGGCAACCTGCAGCAACTTGGTACTCCACCTTTTTGCATCTGTCTCCTGTATTCATCCCATTGCACATCTGCATCGTGATTGAAGTCGACCCCATGTGTAGCATGCAGGGCTCATGGATGAACCTGAGAAGACAACGTTTGTTGATCTGGCTGCTGGCAAAGGATTCATGTCGCTCATGCTTGTCAGGGCAACTGCTGCATGCCATGTAGTACTAAATGACAGTGGCAGTTTTCGCTTGAAGGCAGATCGTGTTTTGAGGCGAATGGCGAAGGAGAACACAAAGCAAGTTCACTTCTTGCGGTGTCGTGTTGACCTGAAGGACTTCTCCATTGGGGGAGCTCGCGCAGCACTAGGTGATGCCAGCGGCACTCGTCCAGGTGCTGAAACAGGGCAACCCACTGTATGTGCACCACAAGACGTGGTTGGTATAGGCAAGCATCTCTGTGGAGTGGCTACCGATTGGGCATTACGGAGTTTGTTCAATCAGCGCGGCTTCAAACTGAAGGGTTTCTGTCTAGCGCCCTGTTGTCACCAGCGATGTCAGTGGGACGAATATGTTGGCAAGGATGAGCTCATCAAACTTGGGCTGTGTCAGAGGGAGGTGGAACTCCTGTTTTGGATGGGCAGTGCGTCTCTCCATACATTGCTCGAAACAATTACAAACTTTGATATCAGTATGGCTGCATGCCCTGCTGTGCTGGCAATGCGTCGGCAAGGTCTGATGTCCGATGTCTGATATCAGCAAGCTGCCTGTCTGCACGGCCAGACATTACTCCGAGCCCTGATGTTTGCTTCCGGGATTGAAGTCCTAGCCTTTGCAGGATGGGCCTTTTGTGGGCACGAAGCTGTCGAGCTGCCTGATAATGAACAGCACAAGGGACTGTTGTCCTCAGAAGCCAGTCAACACCAAGTAGGAACACGCCCTTGCCTGGAAGGATCGGTGGTCAGCCGCCGAGATAAGGTTGAGGCAGGCAGGCTGAGCAAAGTGCTGCTAGATTACGGGAGGCTTGCATGGATACGCTCACAGAAGTGCAGACTGTTGTCAAGTGATCTTGTATCATATGTGGACACATCAACGAGTGGAGAAAACCGCTTGTTGGTTGTGTCACTAAAATGATTTTACTGAAGTTTACTATAACATCAAAGGAAATCAATCCGGAACCGTACGGGGCACAGCTGAGTCTAGAGCACCGGCCCAAATTTAACGTACACGGCGGGGTAATGGCGGCATGCAGCGGCACATATAAATATGCGGTGGATGTGCTAGTGGGATCGATGGTTCAAAAACTTGTGTTCAGCTTGAAAGGGCAGGCTTCGAATGCATCAGTGCATGCCTTTGTGCCTGCCATGTGACTTGTCTGCACCAGCACCTTCGGTGAGAATCTGCTGGGAAGGAATGCAGTGCAGTTGTTTCACGCATTTGCACCTTATGATGGACCAGAATCACACTTACTGCCGCCAGGGCCTTGCCGGGTATATTGCAGTGCACTGCAGTGTCAATCTGCATGTATTGTCTCGCCGCTGGACCCAGATTATGCTTCTTTACCTAGCAAGCTAACAAACATGTATATATGCATGATCACATGTGGCAGTTAGAGGCGTGGCCTGAGGGCTATGAGCGAAGCTTGTATTCAACGGCAAAACGTCATGTGCATGCTGCACATGGTCGAGAAGTAGCTTGCACATTCCTGTGGACTTGTTTACAAACAGCACGCCGGTGAGGACTGCGCACACGATGCTACACATGGTCCTGAGATTACGAGTGACAGAAATCTGACTATACTATACCAGACTCTGAGCTCAATGCCGTAGTCATCGTTGATGTAGTCGTCGTTCCTGAGATTGAAACCTGTCCGATAACTGGTGAGAGCAATTGTGTCCGAGGCTGGACAAAAAGGACAACCATTATGTCAACAACTCATGCATGTGTACGTTGCAACTGTTAACCTCCCTGCACATGGCGCTACGTCAGCCGCGTACATTACCCCTGGATTACGCCAAGCGGCTAGCTGTTGATACAGAGGGCCCGTGCTCCGTACGGGATGCACGTTCGAACGATATGGGTTACTAGCCGAACAGCATGCCAGTCGTACGCACGGTCAACTGAAAATCACAGTCGGATTTTTGTGTCAAACTGCACCTGTGAACATGCGATGTGTTGAAGTCGGAGTGGGCATTGGTCTCCCTGGATCTTGTTCATGAAGAAGCTAGCTTCGGATGAGCTGTCGCTGGTGCAGCTTGCGGTACGAATTCATGGCAAAATTGTCGGAGACTGCAAGAATACGAAACAGATCGAAGTCAACATGTGGCTCGTCGTCACGATAGTAGAATGCACTGAGCTGGCCTGTCTTGCGCGGTCTGTTCGGCATTGAGCAACCCGGCAACGCCACTTTGCAATCGCCCGTTGATTCAGGAATACACTGACAAGAGTTCCAAGCCATGCAGGGCAAGAAGAATCCACGAATGGATGATCTGAAGAACAACCCGTACGTTCTCTCCTGTACACTGCAAGCGGCATATCCCTGCTGATTTGTGCAGCAAATCCTCCGTGAGTTCCACTGACGGACAGTGCAATAGTACTCCATGTGATTTGCATCGGATTACAGAGCCCATGGACACTTGGGGCAGACGTTCAGAGGCAGCAATGTGTGTCGCGATCGCAAGGCAGACGAGCCTTGCGGCCCGGATGGCAATCCTGTGCCATCAGATGGGGGCTCCGAATTTGTCGCCAGCAGCATCGCTGACAATGCTATACCGTCCCACGGGGGTGGTGCGTCCTCGGACTCGATGCTTTGTTTCTTCCATGGCAGCCAGTCACGCTCTGGCCGCATCCACCATCTCGATTCTCTCAGTGAGCCGACACTGATCGTGTCCATGCAGTCCTGAGTCTGTCATCGCAGGATATGCATTTCCTGCGGTCTAGTGTTCTTGAGATGAGGTCTTCGTTTGCTCGTTTTCAAACGCAGAGCCATGAGCCCAGCAGCACACAGACGGTACCTCAGTCTAAACCGAACCAAGATACCATCGAGTGTAATAGTGACGTTTCATCCGAGGATATACCAGAAGACATTCACGACCACACCGGCTGTATCCAGAATCCGGATCCCTGCTCCACACAACATGAAGTGACTGTGCGCCGTCGCGTCTCTCGACCTCTTTCATCGAAGCAAGCTCCACTGGCTGCGCCATCGGCCCCCCGGATACCAGCACCCAACGAGTTCCTGGTCCCCCCCAGTCCAGAAGTCCATGGCGTAGCTCAAGACATCCCAGCTGTCATTGATGTACAAGCCCCAGCTTCTGAACCATGGCCTGATGATACAGTTGGAGCTGCAATCCGGCATAGCAATGGTCCCCGTGCCGCTGCTCATGCTGTTGCTGGGCTAGGAGACGGTGAAGGCATAATGCTACGTCTGGCACAACAGGCCCAGACTATGGAGGGCAGAAGTGCAGAAGTGCTCTCCAGCATTCTGGACACTCTTGACCAGGCCAGGCATGATGGAGTCAACCTTACCGCCTTGTTCGAGCAATTGATCGATACCAAGTCGCAGCTGCGTACACATACAGCTGTGCCGGGATCATCCAGCAGCTTGACAGAATGTGTGCCATGTGGGAAGAAAACGACATTGCGCTTACCACGTGGTCTGCTACCAGAAGTGTTGACAAAGGCGACCTCACACAGTTACAAAAATGAGGTCATCGTCCGACTCTTAGGCGCGCATGACGATAATTCCCGCCTAGTTCGGCTGCAGTGGATTGAGCTGTTGGACGAAAACTCTGAACGGTGCGTTCCAAAATCATCTCCACATTTCTGGAAGCGCAGTGTGTTTAAACACAGGGCTTGCTGTGTCATAGCCGCAAACACGTGTGCACGTGCAATTTGCCGCTGGACTGACTGGTTCCACTGTGATCGTCTTTGTAATCGATTTGTGTGATGTATGGAATGCAGTGCTGCATGTTGTCAAGTGCGTGCATGCTGAATCGAGAGTCATGACAGTGTGCAATGTTGAACAGCACCCAAGGTGGTCTGCAGAATCGAAGTACCATGGCAGAACGTGTCGATACAAGGGTGCCCGAGCGGTTTAGCTGCTGAGCCAGCAGCACTGTTGCGCAATTCCACTGTTGCAAAGGAGCATCAGCAGTCATGGCATGCTACTCTGCCTTCATCATGCCAGAATGGCCCCAGCACCAAAACCAATCACCTTGAAGTCGTCCTAAGGCTGCCAAATGATGCACAGCGGCTTGCCAGTGCTCTGCGTGTGGCCAACTACAATAGTGATGTTCAGCTGCTGCAACAAGGTGCTAAATGGATGGCAGTGTTTTGCACTGGACGCATGGTCTGGCATGGCATTCTGCGACAGGGTACGGGAGGCGCAGATGCTGATTGCACCATGACTGTGCCCCTTTTGGAGCGGGCAGCATCGCGGCGAAGTCAACCCCATGCTGCCCGCGATGCAGAGGCAACGGCTGAGCCAGCATCTGCACAACAGCCCAGCGGCAGCGGTGTGGCGAGCTCTGTAGCACTGGCACCAGACGTCACAGCTCTGTCTGATGCCATGCTGCTCGCAGAGCTTGAGCGGCGGGGCATCAGCATTGCGCCCACGCCAAACTCATCCACACAGGGGGAGGTGGTGGCCAGGCATGTCACACACCAGGCAATGCTTGCACATAGCACTCTGGAACCGGCCGCGACCTTTGCAGTTCATCCTCCAAGTCAGAGCAGATCTAAGTCCCACGCACCTGCTGCTACATCATCCGAGCCGCTTGTGAAGGAAGCCACCCCCGCATTTGATGCTGGCGAGGTCAAGTCTGTCCATAGCTATCCACAGCCAGAAGCCACGGTATGCGGGCCTGAATGGGTGAGCAGGTCAGTCCGCAGGTCATCAGATTCAGCCAACATGGCACAAGAGCTTGTACTCAGTGCAGATGCCAATCTCACAATGCCGTCCATGCCAGCAATATCTGTCCCTGAAGTCAACAGCAGTCTCAGCCCCAACTATGGGCTGAGCCCATCTTCACAGCAACCGTCGGGAAGCTTGAACATGGACAGTCCCCATGACATCGGTGATGTTCGCCTTGCAGATGCAGATATCTGCTTGGCCGATGCAGTAAGGCAGCAGACAGAGAGCTTCACAGGATGCTTGGTGTCGGACCGCAACAACGCTCTGGCAAGTGAATCGTCAGCAGATGTTCGGGGGCCATTTGCTGGGGGCCGCATGGCTAGTGGCCGTCGTCGTGCTGGTGAACCTGAGGTGACCAGGGGACCTGCAAGGCATGGAGGCGCCGTGCTGGCAGAACTACCACAACAGAAATCATCCAGTCTGCAGGGCGATGCTAATGCTGCTCCCCTGAGCTTGCAACCAGAGCCCATGATGTCATCACACCCAGATGCCAACAGCTCTGACGGGCTGCCGGTGCCCCAGGCCACCCAATCTTCCCTCAGTGGGGCGCTTGATTGCATGGGCGATGTCCTAGACAATGAAGTGCTGGGGGAGTTTGCGGGAAGGGGAAGGCCACCAATACCGCCATCTGCACGACGGCGCTCAGCAAGGGGACCGCCCTTGTCGCTGACCAGTGGCGCTGCCAGGCCAGATGCTGAGAACGCATTTGGCAAGGCCGCGCAACCCATGGCTGGCAGACGTGGTCCTCCGGTGGATCTCAATCAGTCCCTAGATTCTCTCACCTTTTTTCAGCGGCACAACCGCAGCCGGCTGACAGAGCCTGTGCTTCCAGGTGTGCAGGAGGAAGGCTCAGATGAAATGGCTCCAAAGCTACCTGCAGCAGGTGCAAGCGAGTCTCCATTTGCGCCGGTCCGGTCACGCAGTGCAGGCGGAGCATCCGCGAAGGATAGCCGTCGAGAAGCAATGAAGCACCTGCCGTTAGCCCCAGAAGCAGCTGTGAAAGCATCAGTTACAGCATCCTCAGCATGGAGCGTGCAGCATGAGGGTCTCTCATTCCTCATGGAGATGGGGGAGTCTGCAGAGGCATTGTCGCTGTCCATGGATGTCGCAGATGCCGAGCCTGCTGCCGGACAGGGCAAGGAGGAGCTTCTACAGTGGCCGGACCCAGACTTCTGCATGCCAGAGGAGCCCACAGGGCGGTATCTGGAGCTGCGTCTGTTCTCAACATGGGGCGACATGCACTACATCGGACTCTCAGCAATAGAAGTGTTTGATCGGCATGGCATCTTGATCGCATTGAGCGACCGCATCGCTCAGGTCACCGCGGACCCGCACTCTGTCAACGTCCTCGCGGAATACGGCGGTGATCCACGTGTTCCCTCAAACCTGTTTGACGGGGTCAATTGCACCAGCTCCGATCTGCACCAATGGCTGGCGCCATACTCGCCAGGGAAAGTGCACAGTGTCCGCATTGACCTAGGCCGCATCGTGTCCCTTGGCATGCTGCGGATGTGGAACTACAACAAGAGCCGGATCCACTCGCAACGTGGTGTGAGGTCAATGGAGGCCTGGCTCGGGGGTCAATGCATCTTTCAAGGAGAGATCTCGCAGGCTCCTGGAGCGGTTCATGGTGCACCCCAGTGTGCTGAGTGCATCGTGTTCACCAGCAATGCATCCGCTCTCGATGCGATTGAGCGGCATGACCGAGTATATGAACAGCCAGCGGAGAGCTACGAGGTCGATCTCACTCCCCTCGCCCTGCAGGCGGGGGCTCCCGAGATCGAGCTTGTGCCTGGCACGTTGCCGAATACTCTGCAGCTGATGACGCGTCCATACACAGCAGCAGTCGTTCCGAAGGCCCCGCCGACCTCTCCCAGAGGGATTTTGTGCCGGACGCTTGTCGTCGAGGTGCTGTCAACATGGGGGGATGCAGACTTTGTAGGCCTGACCGCCGTGCGTGCGGTGGACGGGAGCGGGAAGCCAATAGATCTTCCGCCCAGCTCCGTGCAAACAGATCCCCGCGACCTTAACACTATTGCTGGGCATTCTGGGGACGATCGTACGCCAGACAAGCTGGTCGACCCGGTGTGCGTCACTACCGACGACCGGCATATGTGGCTGGCACCCTGTGCACATGGCAGTGGCCGGGTGTGCACCATCACCCTCCAGGTAGCTTCCGAGCCACAGTTGATATCCGGAGTCATGCTCTGGAACTACAATAAAGATGCGGAGGGCACACTGCGTGGCGTGGGCACTGTGCGGGTCATGGCAGATGGCAAGCTGATCACCCCGGAATGCGGGGTTGCTGTGCCCAAAGCCCCAGCAGTAGATGCGGTTGATTTTGGGCACATGGTGCCGCTGCCCTCGGTATGGCCAGGCATGCCCACTGAGCTCATGTCAGACCCACCTCTTCAAGGCGGACTCATTGCAGCGATGCGAAATCCTGATGCAGCGCTTGAGGTGCTTCTCATTATGTTGTTTGGTCCTGCATGGTCAAGCAGCATGCATGTGGACACGTCGCATTTCCGTTCCCAAGCATTAGATTGCGTGTGAAATCGTTACTTGCATGTCAAAAACTTTGATGCACAGCGTCATGGTTGCAGGCACTCACAGAGGCTGCAAAGCATACACACCACAGCATGGCTGTTCGGCAGGATTGCCTCACTCCGCTTCTGCCATGTGGATTCGTCCTGAAGTTGGTGATCTGGAGCACCTGGGGTGACCCATTCTATGTTGGGCTGACAGGAGTTGAGGTCTACGACGCGGCCGTCGGCCTTGTAGATATCTCACCTGCAAGAGTGAATGCGACACCTTTCAGCAGCGTCGCTGTGTTGCCTAACATGGCCGGTGATGCACGTACCCCAGATAAGCTGGTGTGACTTTCCTGGCAAAACGGTGCTGGAAATTTGTATTGACCTCAGTTGATTCATGCCCTTTCACATCAGCTGAAGAGTGTACCAACGTGGATGCAGGTGAGTTGCGGCATGGATGGGAGTGCGTCTCATTCCTGGCTTGCGCCTCGGCCCAAGTGTGCACCGCATGAAGCACGACCCAACATAATTGTAGTCATGCTACCACATGCAGTGGCGTTGTCCAAGATCAGGTTGTGGAATTATCAAAAGAGTCCCGAAAGGGGAGTTTGTGAGATGGATGTGCTGATAGATGACGCCCTGATCTTCTCTGGCTATCTGAAGAAAGCATCCACAGAGTTGTGTCACCAGACTCTAATGTTCACGAATTCTCCAGCTGAGATCGCTGCAGAGGTGGACAATGTCACCAGCTGTGCCGGCGATGTCTGCCCAACTCGTGTTACGTTGATAGATGAGAAGCGGGTTCGTCACCGAGGCGAAACACTGTTGGAGAATCCATCATTCTCAACGGACAGGCCGTCCACAGCTGTGGTGTTCTAGTAGACTCTGTTGCTGTATGTACATTGCTTGTTTAGAGAGCTGGTCAGTGGCCGCGTAGCACGCACTTTGCAAAAATATGAGCATTTCCTGAGAAAAGGAACCAGGTGCACCAATCGGCTCTCATGGTTCCAGTAATCCTGCAGAGTGGCATCAGGGTGCGAAGTATTATCTCCTTGGCTCCTGGCAGCATACCGGGATGTCCATCCCAGCATTGCCGCCTCACTGGCGCCGTTATTTATTCTGTTCGGCTGTGTACCAAAGAGCGTTACATGCTCGTATTGCATTCTTGGGCGCAAAGCTGTCACAAACATGCTACAGGCTTCATGTGAAGAGCTATGCGTGTTGCGAAACCTGTCTACAGATTATACCCTACACCAGAACCCCCCGACTTTGCTGTCGTTTAGGCAGTGAGCCATTGACGCTAGAGGAGTCGATGAAAGGTACTCGCCGTCCAGTTGGCCGCGTGCGCACGAGCAGTGCGCCGTGCCACCACTAGCATCTCAATGCAACAAAAGCTGAGTCGCAGCAAAAGCGGAAATCGCGCAGTAACACTGCGCTTGGTGCGTCCTGCAGATTATTATCTGATTTCGTGATGCCTGTGGCCATCATCTGGCAGAAATTTGTTCGCAGCGTGGCAAGGTCATGATGGTGACCAACGGAGACTTGTACCGCATCCGATAGCACAGTAACTGCATGCGGCCAGGTACGAATGCTGGGATCACGGGACATCTGATCTTGCCTGATTTCTTCAGACATAAACGGCTAAAGCACACATGCAGGAACGTGCCTGATTGCGACGGACAGGCCCAACTTCCGTGGCAAGCGAGAGTCAGCCTGCAAGCGACAATCAGAACGATATCAGCAGCGCCTGTTCGTGACAATCAGAACGATGTCAGCAGCGCCTGCTCGTGACAAGAGTGACGCTAATCAAGTATCGAATCTTATGTGGAACAAAGTCGGCAGTTTGTAGCTGTCGTACAGTAGCCTCATGGCCAATGGCTTTGACGCAATCGTCGTGCATGAGTCGATCCAGAATGCACCGCAGAAGGTCTGCGAACGAGATCTTCACTGACTGTTGCAGAGCCTCGCTGCTTCAAATAGGTACTCATATCTTTGATTCTCAGAAAATGCACAAAAACGACGAAGCCCTCGACTGTACTCATGGCTGAGCCCGCGGAGCTCCGTCGACTGCAAGCCGGCTGCACGATTGCTGACTCACACACTTGTGCATGCATGAACAAGAGCACTTTCAGACAGTCTCGTCCAAAGCAAGGATGCTGGACCTGATTGACCCCAGCTCTACAAATGTATGTTTATCGCTGGTTCTTGATTACTGAGTGCCCCATCTCACACGAATCCAGGTTGTCTGCAGTTCGAATGCCCGGGAGCGTGCACGGCCAGGCGAGTGCCGGTCGCCCCGTGTTATCGAGTGCATAAGGATCAAACTGTTTGTAGAAGTCTGTCTGATCCTGCTCTGATGATTTTCACAGATCCAAGCGGCACCTCAAAGGTGTGAATTGTCCTATCGCTCCCGTTGCCCTCTGGATAGACCTGACGATTCCGTAGCGATGACCAAATGTCACAAAGTATATAATTTGCTTCAACTTTCAGCGCTCACAACTGAGGATATTGTTTTTGTGTGGAGAGTTGTGGTTCTCACTGTTCATTCAGAGGTCCCCTTTAAAGCAGCCCAGATGCAGATCGAGGTCAATTCTGAAATCGAAATTGGATGCCGATCTGCAGCACATCCACTTGTGTTGCTCGATAGAGCGACCTTCAGTTCGCCGCGGCATCCAGTGATTCGGCAAGCGACAGGTAGCTACGTGCAGCGAAGCAGCAGAGGCAAAGAGCGTATGCAGCTACGCTCGTTCAAGATTCTGCCTGTTCGTACAAGTCTTGCGTATTTGGCTGCACTGTGTTGGACCTTCCGGATTCAGTCTGATTGGTCTCGTCACGAATCCACACAAGACCTCCCGCGTCCTCGCGTGGCGTTTTCGAAATAAGGCCTGCACTTTATTTCGGTATCTACATGTTGATATTCTTGCTTCACCACGTGTGCAGCTGGAGCCAATGGCAGATGTTGACGTTGCATGGTTTGTGAGTGTGCTGTACACGTCACGTTGGGAGTTCCGTGACATACCCGCCGAGTTCCGCGCAGTTGATGTCCCAGTGAAGTTGTTGACATAACCAAGTTCTAATTCATTCGTCGTGCGCATACATAGCGCTGCATTGTGGGCCTGTCGGCAAGCATGCTGCATCTGGCTGAGCCTTCTCATGTGCCAGCATGTGTGGCAATGTGCACAAAGCGTTTGTTGTGTCTGACCAGACCACCTCCCTGTGCAGATGCTGCAACATGTCCCCGCTGCCTGGCATGGGAAAAAGAAGGATGTCCGACGAAGTACTCTTGCAATTTCAAAACCCTTCGAGCATCGGGAGGCACCAAGGCAGCTCTGCCATTCAAACGTGAGCCCGCGCGTGTGCAAATACTATCTAAGTATAGCACCGCCGCGCTCCGAGCGGGGGCTCTGCCAGCGTTATTACCATTCCACTCGCGTCTTTTCCGCCGTGCACACCATACAACCAGGCAGGCACGCAGATGGGTTGTCCAGAACCTGAGCAAGGCCTCGATCAAAGCAACACATCCGAGATGCGACTTGTGCAGCCCATCTGCGCCCTGCCTCTTGCCGTACTGGGGCTACCACCCCGCAACCCGCACCACAATTTCCATGCTACGTCTGGAAGCCGTTAGGAGGGGCCAACAAGACACTGAGCATTTTGATGCCGAACAGCACTGTGATCAGCTGCTGCAGTCTGGTATAGCCGAAAATCTACCACATGGTCGCTCCAGAGCTGCCAAAGCGGCCGACGCAACCAATTCCAGCCTGCAAGCGGATGCAGCGGTGGAGAACAACCCTGGCACCCAGCCTTCTCAGGCACTGGATTTATCATGTGTCCGAGGCGGGCAGCGCACTGCTGATGGCAGCCTTTTACGTGGCACAGATGTGACACAGCACCATAGTCCGCAGCAAAACCGGCCTTTGATGCCGTCTGATAGCTGTGAGTCCTGGCAGATGGTTCCCGCTCAAGATGACACCTCCGCAGTGAGAGCTGCAGAACAGGTACGGCATCTCGTCGGTTCCATGAAGTGGTTGTTCTACGCATTGCACACTTGTACTGTCGATTACAGCAACGCTGTTCATAAACATGGCCTGTAGCAATGTGCCACATGGCAAGGTGACATTTATCGTTGTCGGAATCTGAATACGTGTCAAGGTCCTAAAGGTAGCACGTGGATGCAGCATTTACTGACGCTGCCGTTTGAGTCCAGCAAAACATGGCGCCAGTCCAGGTTTTACAACTGTGCCATGAGATATGAGTGAGACCTGCAGGTAACATGCTGGCCGTTGTGCAGGCCTGTCACACCGTTGACGGGGTCAAGTCATGTGGCGAGTCGATGCGCGGCGCTTCCAATACAGCCTCAGTGGCTGAAGGCTCAGAAGGTTCGCATGCAGCCTTCACTCAGTCAGCATCGATTCCCATCCCGAATGCTATTGCTGCCAATACGTGGCGAGCTGCCAGCCATGAGTGCATCGACTGCAGTGCCGCCCCTGCGCACACAAGAGATGCCATCCAGGCGCAGCCACATGTAGCTTCGTTTGAGTCTCTGTCATCGTTCATGGAGACGAAGGACATCTTGGAAGATGCTGTGGAAGCTGCTGGTGTCCTTTCTCCCTGCTTCATGGAAGAAGACACCCATGCAGGAGCCATGGCAGGTTCATCCGGGGCTGCCCCGTTCAGTGCAGGGGCTGTTGCGGCTACGGGAGCAGCTGCCGCCATGATCACAAATCCAAGCAAGTTTGTAGTACAGTGTGATGGTAGTGCACCTACACATGCTGTGGAAGGTGCACAAGGCATCAGCGTGCAGCTGCCTGTGGGTGGTGCCGCACACATCACAGCTTCGTCCTCTGATGAGGCTTCGCCGCAGCTTGTGCATGTGCTGCGCCGTAGCGAGACAATGCAACGAGAGGCAGGTACATTCGAAGGCCGTGAATCGGACAGTGTTGGAGAAGATGCTGATGGAGACATGCACCCCGTTGGCATGGACAGCTCTGGAGAGCTCCCCGATGATGCGATCCTGGATGACTCCTGGGTAACAGTCGATGGCATGCTTGAGGACTCTTCCCCCTATGATAGCCCATCACCTTCTTCATTTGGCCAAAACTTTCTGCACAGGCATGTGTACCCCAAGCTCCGCAAGATGAGCCCACCCCATTCTTAACAAGGCCGGTGTGAGGTGACACATAGTAGCAGGTGTGTGGGGGTTGTGTCAGGATAGCTGGCATTGATGCAGGATGTTAGAGATGGACAGCTCGAGAAGTTTAGACGCGTGGAGGGGACTGGGTGGAAGTGTGCTCTTCTTTGTTTGAGAGAGTTCCAGGTTTGTGTAGTGTGTTCCATGTGTACGAGGTATCCCAGTGACTTGATGTTTATAAGTTTTTTTACATGACACTGTGTGAAGAACTGCCATCATGCCGTATGGCGGACGCTTGGTGAAGTTGTGTGGGCTGATGGTCTTGGCTTGCAACTGAAATGGTTGCAGTCATACGCAGCCGTGCACGTTCCATGCTCCTGTGATACATTTAACTATACGAACATGTAGTCTTCTTGGTGGTGATTTTAATGCTGATTAACACTGCCCTCCCAACGCTTGCACCCCAGAGGCGTGGACCACTTTTCTCATGTTGCACACATACGAAGAGCTTCTGATGAGTCATGTTTGCGCTGTGGCACATGCCAAGATCATCCATTATCAAGGCACCTGTCTTGTTCGGCATGGCTGTGATCAGACGGCACTGTTTGAATGGTGGAGATGCACTAACAGCTATGCAAGGTTACATCAAGGGACTCCTAGCCAGTGCACCAAGTGCATGTACATATAGTTTGTAGTCTCATGTTAAGGGAATGTGACACGGCCAGATGATCAACCCAGCACGCAGTGACAGATACGTACAATACATATGACATCGCCATATCCATAAAGACGTTGATGCGCTGTGTGACACGCAACGTTGAGAAAGCCATGGGGTTCCACGTCCATGGTGCCACAATCAGCGACCCATCCGCAGTATGTGCTCTTTGTTCCTGAGGCGCGCTACTTAGCCAATGATGCACCCAGAGATGCTGAGATCCACAACAATGTATCGTGCCACTCCACCACAAGTACCACTCACCATAGTGCACAAGCACCACTTGGGGTCATGCACCAATTGAGGAAGGTGGTGCTGAACACGCGAAATCTGCTGTATCACTTGGTATCGCATTGGAGGTTGGGCAATCAGCGACATTGCTGTAAATCAACCAAGCCTCACAGAGGCCAGTGGTCATACCAGCCAGTGGTATATACCATCTAAACACTTGCGCATGGCCTGCGCTTCCAAAACTGGAAGCTCGGGTTGACAACCTTGCAGACCGTGCGCTTGAGCAGCACCTTGAACAACAGGAAAAGGCCCGAGGAACGATGGCTCAAGCCGCAGTAGAGCGAAAAAAGGGTGTTTGCACGCTTACAATGAGACGCTCCGAGCCAGTGCAGCAAGCGTTTGTGTTACACGGAGACCGGCGCAGGAGCCCAGCAGCGAGGGCAGCAACAAGCAAGCAAGTAATCGAATCCCAGCAAGCAGCCACATGCAAAAACCCATCACCCACAATGCACTGCCACAACCGCACACTAACTCAAACCACCACCGATACACACACGCCACTGCCATGCACTCCACCGGGCCACACCGTGCATAAACACCCACGAGCACACAACCACAGACACACTCAGCGAATGCACACCCACCCCCTCCCAAGGACACTGGCGGCGCTACCACTGCACACAGCCCCAACCAAGAACCCGCGTGCAAGCCCCAACACCCCCCTATGCGAAACCGGAGGCAAGCGCCCTCTAGCACTGTGGGCACCAGCCCCTGGACGGCTGCCCAGCAGATGCCGGAAGACAAGGACAAGCCGGATGCCCGGACCTCCACACCGTTGCGCGCGCGGTCAACGGCAGTCCACGGCCGAGCGCCGGGAAGCGAAAGCAGGTGAGCACGCTCAGAAGCGGCCCCAACCACCGCCGCTGCATTCACAGACCCCAGCACAGCGCAACCGCCAGTGGCCGCCTCTAGACCCGGCGGAGCTGCTGCGAGGAACTGGCTTTTGACACCCCTGCAGAGGATGGTTGATAGGTCGCACATGGCATCCTGCAAGAACACGCGCCTGGACATGGCACCCGAGGTAAAGTCAGCAATCTCATTCACGAATGCAAATGCACCCTTGCAAATGCGGCCAAACATCTCATGTGACAGGGACACGAAGCGGCATGCGCCCGTGCCGGTGCGGCCATACTTGGTGCGCTTCGCGTCGTTCATCAGCTGGGCGGCAGCTCCAGGCGTGCGAGCCATGGCGACGACGCGGGAGGGGATCACCAGACATATCATGCACAAATCAGCCACGACATGACTGCAGAGCATCATCACAAGGAGGTCTCTCCGTATGTACACCAAGCATATGTACAGCTAGATCCTAGACTCATGTTCACATGCTACCCATCAGTTGTGAGCCAGCCAGGCAAACACCTGGCACGAACTGCACACCCAGCCGTGCTACGTTGGACATGGTCTTTCTGACCACAAATCCGATCCCTGTCACCGTTGCCGCGCTGAACTCCCGCAAGGACTGCTCAATACAGCGGCTCTTTGCCCGCTTATCGAACGGCGCATCCACTGACTCTGCTCCAGCTTGTTGACAGCGGCTGCCCAGCATGCTTACGAAGCCGCACTGCCGGACTTGCACCACGGCATCGAATACTTCAATCGCAAGCCGGCCTCCGTGGTGCTCGATGGCGACAATCACGCGCGTATCGGGTCCCAAGGAAACCCTGACGTGCCTGCTGCACTGGCCTCGGTGGCACCGCAGCAGGGGAAAGCTATGGTACACCAACACGAGAAAGCGTTGCTGAGACTGTGTCTCTCTGCTGGCTTAATATTCCATTCGGGTGCGACCGTGGCCGTGCCGACGTGCTTTGGCCTCGGCTGTGGTGCCGCCGGCACTTCTGTTGTGGAGCACATCCTGTGCATCTGTTCACCAGCTGATGCCTTGCCCCTCCCCGCCTGTTTCACACCCACGCATGACACCAGCCGGCTGCTGCTTGATCCCATCCAGCCTGACCACTGCCCCTTCCTCCCGCACACAAACCTGCGCCGCACAGCGTCAGCCGCTGTCACGATGTGGCGTTTAGAACTGCTGCACAACTGTAGGGAGACACGCTCCCGTTACCGTGCCAGAGTTTGTGTTCTCTGTGCTGCACACGAGCAGGAGTCTGCTCGGAGCCTGCGCCCAGGTGGCTAACACGGTATCGACAAAATCGTCGCCCGCGTGCTGCGCATCCTCCGACGATTATCCCCGCTCCCCTTGACACCGTTGGCACTCGCACAGTGGTTCATGGCGTTACGAAATGCTGGATAACCCCGGACATCCGTTGCCTGCAGACGGCTTGCCTCAGTGTGCTCGCACAACTGCGCAGTGGCTGGCACGCCTGCGGCGCATCTGCGCTGCGCAATCGCATCTCTGCCCTCCATGTGGAATGCCGCGGGCATATCAACGTGATATGACCAGAAGTGTGCTTGCGCTGACGCCTTAGGCGGTGACCTGGCTCATACCGGATGCATCGCTCTCTTGACACACTGTCCAACCGCCCCCCTCCTGTGTTGCAACCAACGCAGCGCCACCCCCACAGACGCACGCTCTGCACCACGTGCACCCCATAGCGCTACGGGCCAGCGGCCAAGGCTTGGTGTGAACACGGTTAAAGTCGCACGTGTGCGCGTTCCAGCTACACCGGCAGAGTCACACATCCGAGCCGGCGCCGACGCGGCCATTGCGGCCGACCGTGCTAGCCCCACCCCGCACCCAGGCCTTTTGGACGACACTTTCGTGAACAATGAAGTGCGCTATCCAAGCGGGAAAACAACAAAGCGGCTGGGGGGGATGTCATGTCCACCGAGCTGTTCAATACTCGGGTGAAGCAGGCCTGCGTAGTGTCACCGATTACGTGACGTACTTAAGTTACGAAAGGGTAAATGACGCTGACGTGACGATCTCTCTTAGCGTAAATGGCGAGCTTTTCAGAAGTGACGACCTAGAAAGGCATCATGCATACAAAACACCTGTCATGCATGTCGAAAAGCTGCCATGCATGAAAGATGGTTTTGGCCATAAATGACGACGTAATCTTATGAACAGCAATCTTAGGTGCTGATGACGACGTCATTTAACTTTGGCTCGTCAGCGGTGACACTAGGCCTGCGTCTGCTCACTGACTTGTACCATGCAGTCAACGTATCGGGCCGGGTGCCGTCTACGCTGCGCCAGGGCGGGGTGACACACCTACCCAGAGGGGGTGATGCAGGGGACACTGCAAACTCCCGCCTGCTCACGCTTCTACCTGTTGTTGACAAGTTTTTTGCGGCCCTGTTGTCGGCCAGGCTGATGGCAACTGTCTCCCTGCATGACCAGCAGTACGCTGTGCGCCCTGGCCGGGGTCCACCGCAAGCACTGGGCAACCTCACTCATACAATGCATGAACGTACGTGTGCGGTGCTGGCCACTTTTGCTTGCTTCTTCAACGCTGCGAAAGCTGAAGACTTGATCATCCCTCACGCCCTGCTACTGTGCCGCTTTCTCCAAAAGGGTGTCACCGGCAAAGCTTTCGCTGCTGTGGACCGACTGTACGGGAACGCCTTCAGTGTGGTTCAAGTGGCAGGCGAGCTGTCTATTCCCTTCCGTGTCCAACAGGCTGTTGCCCAGGGATGCCCTCTGTTCCCCCTTCTCTATGCCATATTCATCGATTCTGTACTGGACGCCCTGACGGCCCTCCTACAGGGCAGCTTAGTCGCAGTTCGCGCCCCCGCCTAGCACCGCTGATACCCTGGTCAGTCCTACGCGGATGATCTATGCGGCATTGCTGGCATGCCCTCTGAGGGGCAACTTATTGTCAACACGGGTATGGGAGCATAGCCAGTGTTGGGGCTGGTCCCTGAACATCCCCAAGTCGGTGCCGACTGTGTTGGACCTGCTGAAATTCGGCAACCGTGCTGCGATGTCCGTGTATATTGGGGTGCTGAACCTGCCTCATGCGCATGTGTCGAAGTACTTGGTTGTGCTTCTGGAGGGCTGCGCTTCCTTCTCGCCCCAGCAAGCTGCGGCTGTCAGCAAGGGTTGGCGTGCCCTTGGCAACAGGGCCCCCATTCTCAAGAGCGCCCACCTGACGACTGCGACAAAGAGCATGGTTATCCGCACACGGATTGCCCCGTGCATGCTCTATGGTCTCGAGCTCTGGCCCCTGCAGCCCACCGGTGCTGACATAGATGCGGTCTTTGTAGCCGTGGCCAAAATGGTTGCTGGCATCCGTGCTTTCTCTGTGCCACCCTATGTGGGTGAAAAGTTGCAGAGTGTCGCCTGCAGTCATGCTGAGAGATCTGGACATGCTTGATTCCACAGGCCACTGTCGTGTGGCACACGCCCACGCCCGAGATGCGGTTGCGGATGGCGCGCGGCGAGCCTGCGGCAGCACGACCCTGCGTTCCCCACGTTCACGCATCACCTTGCCAGCTGATGTATTGACTATATGGGGGCTGCGGCTGCGGGCTGGGTGTGACGGCTCGGGTGCCTGCGTTCCTGGTGCTGCTCCACCTGTTGCTAGCGCTGTTTCGTGCATTGCACATGTTGTCCCCTCCTCCGCCCCTGCTCGCGAAGGTCCTATGGCCAATGCCCGTCCGGGTGTGGCGTGATGTCAGATTTTGTTTTTTTTGTTTTTGAGGTCCAGCGCGGTGTTGCCCAAGGCTGTCCTCTATCCCCCCTCCTCTACGTAGTGTTCATCGACTCGGTGCTGGACGCTCTGGCAGCCCTCCCGCAGGACGGCTTGGTGGCGGTTTGTGCCCCCGGTTGGGACCGCTGTGATGATTCTGGTAGATAGTCACTCTACCAGAATCATCACAACCGCCCCAGCCCGGCCGTACCTGGGCCGGTGCTACGCTGATGATCTGTGCGGCCTCGCAGGCACACCATCTGGGGGGCAACTCATTATCGACACATTATTGACACGGTCTGGGAGCACAGCCAATGTTGGGGCTGGTCCCTGAACGACCCCAAGTCGGTGCTGACGGTGTTTGGTTCTGCTACGTACGGTTCGTCAGATGTACCGCGACGTACGCTTGTACCGAGGAGATGACGCCCTACCTCGTGCACATGTGTCAAAGTATTTGGGTGTGCTCCTGGAGGACTCTGGCTCCTTCACTGCCCAGCAATCTGCGGCTGTCAACAAGGGCTGGCAAGCCCCCGGCAAGTGGGTCCTCACCACGGTCCGGCCTGACAGCTACAACAAAAATCATTGGTTCGCACTCGGATCGCCCCGTGCATGCTCTATGCCCTCGCGCTCTGGCCCGTTTTGCCCACCTGTGCTGACATGGATGCGATCTTCGAGGCTGCGGCTAACATGGTTGCTGGCATCCGTGCCTAAGCGGTGTCGCCGCTGTGGGTGGACAACCGCTGCGTATTGCCTGCTGTCATGCACACAGACCTGGATATGCTTGACTCTGCTGGTCACTGTTCCGTTGCACATGCCCGTGTGCTTGCGGTGGCCGGTCTGTCTGTCTGTTTGCTTGTTGCCTGGTCTGTTGCATCGGCGCTGCTGAGTCCTAGATCTATCACCACTGTGTAACACATGCCCGACACCTCGCCCGCGATGCGATTACGGATGCCGCCGCAGCGGACCTGCGGCACCACGATGTTGCGTCGCCTGCAGCTGCGTTCACGCATCCTCTCCCTGCTGATGCGTCGCCTGACTAGATGGGGATTGCTATGCGGGCGTCGTTGCACAAACACGACGCGTGGCTGCGCCGGGCCACGGCAGCTGCGGCCGTTGCAGCCGATCATCTCCCCGGCCTTGATGTTCACGAACTGCCCGGCATGCAACCGGCACCCGCTGCCAGCCCCGCTGCCGTCGCCAGCCTCAGCAATGATGACATACGCGCTGGTATAACCGTCTGAACCCGTCATTCGGGGTTCAGATCGTACCACGAAACGAACCACACCACGAACGACCCTAGGCCTCGGACCTCTAGATATCTCTGTAGAGATCCATCTACCTCTGTCAGAACTAAATATTTCGATAAACGGACTTCACCACGCTTCATAAACATATATGTTTGTTAGCTTATGTTGTTCCGCACGTGTCTTCGTAATTTCTTCTGGTCGGCAGTGCTCAGTCCCACTAGACACGGCCTACCTGCGGTTTCGTAAACCGCTTTCTCAGGATTCGACCAAAACCCTTGTTTAGATATCACTTGGAGAAGCCGCAGAGGTGCCAGACTTACACAGAGTGCAGACACGCTTATGGTGCACATATGTATGAAAGTGCGATGCCCAGCGGTCTGGGTGCATGGAAAACATGCATCCCTAAACATGGCACAGGAAATGAAGTAAGATGGTATTGAAACACGAGCTCATGGCACAGAGAGCACAGAGAGAGGCATCTGCATGCATGCACGCGAAACGACGACAGAAGAGCAGGTCTGCAGGGAGCATCCCAGGCCAAACGGACGGCATGGCTGGACAGCCCTGAACTTGATGAGTCCAGAGCTATGTAGCATGCTCCATTTGATGCAGTAACGGCTATGTAGGCCTGAGCGCACGGCGACTGTGGCACCACATAGCAACACCAGAGGCGCTGTCTTGCGCGCCACCTGCGTGAAAAAGTAAAACAAACTTATCTGCAAGGCTTCTGGGTCGTTTCTGGAGGGGCCGCTGTTGAGGCCGAGCGGCCCGGGCGGTCGCGCTGCCAGACTGCCGGTACGAGTCCCGGTACCGGCCAGACTTTGTGAAACATACGCCGACACGGACGTGAATGAGCTGAGTGATTTCCGACGCATTTGCATTTGATTTGGCGATCTACCGGCAGCAGACGTGGAGGTGAGGCATGGTGAAGGGCTGGGCTGCCAGCAGCAGCAGAGCTGGATCACGGAAGCGTGTGCCAGGTGAGAACCTGACTACGGCAGGCAACGCCACCACAGCATCAATGTACTGTGCCACCTATGTGTGTGATGTGGCTGTCAGATCCTGGTTGTCACTTGCTGCTGTGGAGGGAGGTGGGGGTTTAGGTAATCCATTGAGGCTGATTTTAGCGGGCATGTGAGCGCCAGCAGAGCAGGGCAAAGGGGGCCAATAAGCCCTGCAAAGGGGGCCTTATTGGCCCTCGCTGAAGGCTGTGTGAAACAGCTGTGGATACGGTGATTCTATAGCATGCCCGCCCGCACGCCTGTTGCAGTGGTGTGGCCGCATGGCAGTAGCCCGTCCGACCCGCTGGTAGCACAGCCTGTCGAGCTGGCTACAGCCCACCGCGATCGAGAATACGCACTTCCACGTCAAAGAGAGTTAGAAGCGAGTGTGTGACGGCACAGTTTGGGGCCGGAGGCGGGGCCGTGCGCACAGTGCCTGCGGGCTAGGACGAGGCCGTGTACCAGCGTGAGTTTGGGAGGACACACAGGCTGGACTTGCTGTGGCTATGCTGGCGTTTTGAAGCAATCCGCTCCGGTACCACTGATCTGCAGCAGCTGTGGCATAGCAGCGTCGGGCAGTTTTTGGGGGCAGACCGGGCTGAACGAGTCTTAGGTGCGCGTTCTGCAAAAGCCATGATCCACACCTCTCACGAACCTGATCTTGCAGCCAGAACAAGTTGAAGTATACATATGTTGATGTTGGTCGTGGGGTTGGGCAGTGCTGTGGTGTGTGGTCGTACATGGACCAAGGTTCACTGGATTGAATCCTAAGATTTATTTTGATGTGACTGCCTGGACCCGTCTGCATCGTGGTGTGTTACACGGAGATGAACGCAATAGCCCGGCAGCGAGGGTAACAGAAGGAAAGTAAACGGCCAAAACCCCCGAAAGTAGACACCAGCAAAAAGCAATCACTCTCCCGGGCGAAAAAGCCACGACGAACCGACACAGCCGACACAACCACACCCACGCACCCACACGCATGCGCACTCCTGCACCCCTCCACTACGGCACCCGCGCCACAACCGCACACAGCAACAACCACCACCGCACTACTGCCCACCCCAGCAAAACCAGCCACCACCGACCCCCCAACAGCAGCACCCCCACTCCATCCTGCCCCACTGGAGCATTCCATCACGGGCCCCCGCACATGAGAGCCCGGGGGCGCACGCCCCCCACAGTGCAAGGCGTACCAGCCCTCCCCCTCCGGCCGCCCGGCAGGGGCCTCAGGGCGGGGCGCGAAGGGCACTGGCGGCGCCGCATCACTCCCCCCACGGTGGCTCGCGGGAAGGCAGGGCGGGCCAGCATCGTGGTGTTACACGGAGATGAACGCAACTGCATCGTGGTGTGTTAGGTTCACATGTTAGGCTCATGTGTGATACTCTAGTGATAGATCTAGGACTCAGCAGCGCCGAGGCAACAAACCAGGCAACAAGCAAACAGACAAACCGGCCACCGTGAGCACCAAGGCCACGCGCCGCACGAGCAAATGCCAGAACGAACTAGCGCCAGCTTGAAAGCAGACACTCGCACACCGCGCAGTACCATGCAGCCCACGCGCACACCAAACACACAGTCAGCACGCGCCGGACCCACAAGCGTGGTGTGGGGGTGCCCGTTGCAGCGCGCTGTGACTGATCGTTCGACGGGCCCGATGCGAGGTAGGCTGCGCAAACGCGCTTGGCCGGTGTCCGTACCCCGGAACCCATTGGCTAGGGGGCTCTGCCGTCAGGTGTGGCGCCCCGCTCGCCCTTGTCGGTGGTCGTCGGTGGTCTATCCCCTCGTGGGACTCCGCTCGTCGCACCTCCCTGGGGACTGCGCTGTGTGTTATGGTGCGCACGATGCTCCACATGTGTGCTTGCTGTGCGAGCAAGTTGTTTATGAGGCCCATCCGGTGTTCTCGGGCGATGCCGCGGTTGAGCAAGGGCGACATATGGTATATAGTATAGCGCGCCGGACATGTACTCTACTCGTCCGAGCCAGTAGCATGTACCAGATTTAGACTAAGTAATCGAGCGGCGCGATCACCGCACGACTGGCACCGTGGCCGTGACCGTCTTCTGACACAAACCGTCCTTCAGGTCGCTGCACGACTCCCGAGCCAATCCGGCGCCTTGCTTGCTTGTCGAATGCCAAGCGAACACTGTTGCAGGTGTTGAGGTCTGCATGTGGCACGCGACCTTTGTCGTGTATTACTGTTACATCGAGGGGCATCCTCCACAATGTACCTAGCTAGCTCACATGCTACCATCAATGCTGAGCCAGCCAGCGATACCTGGCACGAACTGCGCACCCGTGAGCCATGCTACCTGGACACGGTCTTTCTGATCACAAACCCTTCCTTTCACTAAAACTTGAAGACATTGCGTCTGTGCGGTGCTGTGGGTGCCGCCACGCACGTGCAGTGGTGGATAGAACGTGAATTCATTCTCTTGAGGCCCTCTTGCTACAGGGCTACACACAAAATGTGCCAGGTGGCTGCACAGGCTCTCAAGGTCCCTCTTACAGTGCGCTCCCAATCTGGCTGCACTTGTGCAAGCCCCTGATGTGACCCATGTTCACCTGTGGGCCATAAGCACCATGTGTGACTATTCTGCAGAGCGTACACGTGCCGAGACAAGTACTGATAAGGTACCCAACGCAAGCCCAACAGCGGCGTCTGCGTCGTCCGATTTGTATGGAGCCGCAATCCTTGACGCCTGCCACCAACTCAACGAACGGCTAGCGCCATTCGCGAGAAATGTGGACCTGACCCTAGCATGCACGACATCGCCGGGGCGGCCTGGATGGAGCGGGTCGACCTCTGCGCGCACGGCTTCTACCGAACTCCTGACATTACAGGCGCGGACTGCTCCGTCTTGCTCAGTTACGCTCGTGCGCAGCTACGTTGCGCCATTTTGACTGGAGGTACCGCGGTGGTGCACGCTTCGGGGCTTGCGTTCATCTCATTGTGTTTGGGGCGGCAGTGCAGGGCGAGCTGGATGCCTCACCGTTGACTGGCAGCTGCCTCTGCGCTCCGACATCGCCATCCGGCGTGCAATCGATCTGCAAGCGTGTCATTTTCTTGTAGCCTTTGGCAATGTCGCCGTCGCGAATGGGCGGAAGCCGGGGGGGCCATCGCGCATGGCGTCATGCGCCAGCGCTGCGCTGGACAGATAGGCTGCATCTACCTCCTGCTGTGACGTCCATGAGGCCGAATCGCCGTGCATAGCGTAGGGCGCTGCTTCTCGGCGACGGCGGGCATCTGCGGTTGGTTCATGATCTCCCGCGCCGCCGCCATTACCCTGTCTTGCAGCTGCTGCACCGCGTCTTTGATCGAGTCCCACGCGACGACACGGACTAGGTGGGTGAGGGCAAGCTGCACAGAGCCGCGGAGCAGCAGGAACTTGTCCTGGGCAGGCAGGGGGAGAGAGTGGAGGCGATCAATCTTCTCATTCTGCATTGCAGAGGTAGCATGGACAGGGGCAAGGCTGGATTGTGTTCAAACACTGCACACGACTGGGGAGCTATCATTGTTATCTGGATTTGTACTGCCGCCTTCTGTGTTTTGAGCTGCACTTCATTTGCAGCCAAGTCCATGAACAAGCTCACAGTCTCACCAAATGGCAGGTGTCTCTGCGTAATATGGGTGATGGATCCTGTAGCTGGATCCTAGCAAGGGTCAAGCTTCTCTTCTTGTTTGCAGTGCTGAGGATGCCGCTTCTAGGTTAGCGTTGTTTATGTGGTGGCGATCATGCACGCTCTCAGGCATTCGGATGAGAAAGAGGGGGCAGCAAAATTTCGTGCCCATGTCTGCTGTGCAGGGCATGGGCTGGGCATGCATGGAGGAGCTGCGATGGGGCTCTGACCGCGAGCACTCGTGGGTGCGCCCAGGGTACCTTGCCACAAACGGCCCGGGCGCGTACAAGATCCCCACTGCCAACGACATCCCCCTGGACCTGCGGGTGACGCTGCTGGACGACGCTCCCAACCGGCGGGCTGTGCACTCCTCCAAAGCAGTGGGAGAGCCGCCGCTGCACCTCGGCGCGTCAGTGCACTTTGCACTGAAAGACGCAATCTACTCCTGCCGCAAGGAAGCAGGTACGGCTACGCGACGTTTGGACGTGAATTTATGTCAAGATTGTGCAAGCCTGCCTGCACCCGACTGCTGCATATAGCCACGTGGGTGTATTACAACATCATGCATGCAGGCCTCACGGGCTTCTTCGCGCTGGACACGCCATCAACGCCTGAGAGGCTGCGCATGGCGTGTGGAGGTCCACTGTGTGTGGATCCTTCCGGCAACACAAGGCCTGCCCTCAGCTGCTAGTCTAGGTTCGGACCGATGCACAGCGTTGCCGTTAGATGTACATGTGGAGAACTCAGATGTAGAGTACTTACAGTTAGAGTTAGCAGCGCCTACACACTCAGATTTAGATATTGTGACATGCATCAGAAGCGTCCAGATTTAGATGTAGGTATTTCGATTTAGCTGTGAGACGTTGATTTTGAACCAGGCTGTGCACTGTGGTGCATGCTAGCTGCAGGCACAGCGGTGCTGGGAAGAGCCGTGCCTGTCCGGTGATGTACAAGCTTCGCGACAATCTACATGCACTATGGTCAAACAGCAAGCGTGGCCCTGGATCGCTGCTGGAGCCATACATGAGCTGTCCAGGATACATCACCTCCCACCACCCGTCCACATTGCACCACACAAGCACAGAAAAAAAAATCCCAAAGACTAGATGCCACTGGACTGCCATGCCTGGCGCATGGCTATGCAGGAGAATTGTGCCCGTCATGATCAGACATTGTCACACTATTGTAGACAATGCTCTTGCAGCTGGAGGTGCCGGTGAACAACGTGTAGCCACTTCACAAGACCGATGCTCTGGTTACAGACGCATGAATTATGGAAGTTGGTGCTTGCGAGGGAACATTGCTGGTCATGCTGTTCGGCATACTGGGGCAGTGCCAGCGCAAGGGCAGCCTATCATTTGTGTTCCATCAGCGCCAGCATTCCAGATCGCCATGGGGTGTGTTGCATCAAGATAGATCAGGGCCTCAGAAGTGCCGAGTGACGGAAGCACGTGACACAACCAACATCACAAGCGGGACGGCCCGACATCCTGTCATGAAACACACTCACAAACAGAGGGCACAGGGAACACAGCGCACACACCTTCAAGTGTGCAGATTCCTGCGTTGCTTGTTGTAAAACTCCGTGTCAAGTTCTTGTGCCATTACAACCACTTGGGGCCACCTCCACGTGATGAATGCAATCTGAGAGATGGCTGCAGGTGCAGCCGCACATAGTCGGATGTTGTGCAGATTCATACAGGGCTGCTCAGCTGAGCTCAGGCCTAAGCATTTCTCAGGGCTGGCAGTCCCGGAGTTCAGCTGCGGACACAGTAACGCACCATGCGCATCATCGTCACCGAAAGGACACCGCACAATGAAAGAATGCACCTGGGCGTGGTGGTGCACACACACACACACACACACACACACACACACACACACACACACACACACACACACACACACACACACACACACACACACACACACACACACACACACACACATACATGCACTCGATCTGACCTGCGAGTACAGAGACACACTGTCTGCACGCTGGTCTGTCACATTTACATCCTGCACTCGAGCAGATGGCCACCATATTTGACCTCTCACGGGTATGCATCCCACTGGCATTTCCGGTGGATTTTCCCCGCCCGCCAAATACCTGGGGCCTGGTAGTGTGCTTCCACCCGTGGGGGGTAAGGGCCCCTGTAGCTGGGGCTCCCGACTGAGCAGGTCCCGAGCCTCGCGTTGCACTGCTCCTCGATCACGAGAGCATGCACAGCCGGGAGCCCCGAGCTGCCACGCGCACGTGCAGAACCTTCTAGCAGGTTAGTCCCGAACAGCGCGGCTGCGGGGCGTTGCGGTGCAGCGGTTTCCTCCGAGGAGCTCTGGTTCCACACCTGGATTTCCTGGTGAATCGACATAGCGAGGTCAGCAAGCAGGTACCACTGACGGCGTGAGTGTTAGACGGAGATGACGGCGTGAGTGCAGGTAGGAAACCAACGTGCAAAGCTGTCGAGACGCGTCATGGGGACATGCTCAGACCACTTGCCGGAAATTGCCCTGCAGGAATCTTTGGTTACAACGGCGTTCTTCGTCGCCCGTTGTCAGATAGACAGCGGCATACTGATACGGTCGCGACAGACAAATGAAAACGTGGTTCGATGATCGATATCGCGGCCACATGCGTGGTCCCGTGCATGCATCGTCAGATCAACAGGAGACCTGCACATTGCAGAACCAATACATGAGTGTACACCCACAAGGAGTGAATGAGGCAAATCTGATGAACCCAGGCTGTGTGTTTGCTAGTGTTCGGTGACGTGTACGCCAATCGCTTGATGGACCAATCTTGTGCTCCTCAGCGTCCGTAGATTACTGCAGTACTCATCCAGAACCAGCGCACATGGTGTCGTGTACAGTAAATGGACAAAACCATGAGATTTTAGACAGTCTGGCAGATGCCACGCTGCTGGAGTGGCTCAGGGGTGCGTTCATGACGTGCAGGATTGTCTGCACGCCCTGATGTCTGCCAACAGGACTGATGCGCGCAGTTGCAGCAGAACGAGAAGTGATATGGCGCCGACTGATAATACTGCAATGATCTCACTATGATCCCGGACATTGAATGTAGACCGTGTTGGCATGCAGGGAAAGGTCTGACTGGCACCAAGCTTGGATGTGGTGAGGGTGGCTGTGGTGCATGCACTGTCACTGTGCAGTCGGGCACGGGCGCAGTTCAGGCCGTCAACGCGTGCCTTTGCCCAGTTTACTCCGTGGTTGGATGTGAAGTTACAACAGTTGAGGGTCTGGGTGACCAGAGGAAGGGCCTGCATCCGGTTCAGGTGCTCACAGCCTTGCAGGCACCAGGCACCCCGCGATCACAACTTCCATTTGCACAGAGTCTATCAAATGCTGCAGAAATGCCTCGCTGACGCGCACGGATCACAATGCGGCTTCTGCACCCCTGGCTTTGTGATGAGCATGTATGCTCTCACACAGAACAAGCCCAAGCCAACCGTGCCCGACATTGAAGAGGCCTTGGCCGGCAATCTTTGCCGCTGTACAGGCTATCGGCCCATTCTTGACGCCTTCTCTTCCTTTGCGTGTGACCACAACGGCGCTGTCCCAACGAACGGTTGTGCACAAGGCAGCGCTGCGTGCCCGCACGGCATACCATCGCAGAATGGACACACAACCGCTTGCGCCTCTGCAGCGAATGGGTCAGCTGTGGCACACAAGTGCCAAAAGAGCCAGCGTCCCTCTCAGCAACAACAACCGGCAGAGAGTCTGCACATGAATGGTGCGCCTACTGCCCTCGCACGCCAGCTTGACGTGTGATGCGCACATGGGATCACAGGCATAGCAGCCCTGTTGGCGTGTTGTTCGCATCGCCGCTGCTGTGCAGGTGGTGCAGTGGAGTGGCTGCAGTGCTGCAGCCTGGAGGAGCTCGTTCAGGCCAAGGCAAACCGCCCGGGGGCGCGCCTCGTGGCAGGCAACACAGAGGTTGGCATCGAGATGCACATCAAAGGCGACCGGCCCGCCGTGCTGCTGGACCCCACAGCCGTGCCCGAGCTGCAGGAGCTCCGCCACAGTGACTATGGGATTCTGGTGAGCTACGCATGAGCGAACGGGAACAGATTTGACACGTGAGATCAAAACCGTGAACTCGAACATGGTCGTGTTCGGTCCCCGCCGTACCAAGCACCGCACATGGCAATGCATGGGCGCGCCACTGCCACCGCATATTGGTCTGTCTCGGACGGCGTTTGACGACTGACGCACACCGCTGCCTGTAGGTTGGCGGCGCTGTGACGCTTACGCGGCTGCTGCACACGTGCCAGGAGCTGGCAGCAACCGAGCCGGCACACCGCGCTGCATTCCTGCGCCAGCTGTGCACGCAGCTGCATTGGTTTGCAGGAGTGCAGATCCGCAACGTGGCGACCCTGGCAGGCAACATCGTGACATGCAGCCCCGTCTCCGATCTCAACCCCATCTGGGTAGCCATGGGCACCTCGTTCGTCCTGCACAGCGTGTCTGGATCGCGCCAAGTGGAGGCCAAGAATTTCTTCAAAGGCTACAGGTGCGTTCGCCAGTTGCCTGAAGCGCTGCTGTAGCCTGAAATGGACACCGGATGCAGACAGCATCACTGCTAGTGTACAGGAAAGGGGATATTCGGGATGATGAGGTATTGGTCAGGGTGGAGGTTCCGTGGCCTGGGGAGCGGGACTCCGTGCACGTTTTCAAGCAGGCCCACCGGCGTGAGGACGACATCGCTATTGTGAACGCTGCCGTGCGCTTGCGCACCTCGGCCCCTGATGCCGGCGAATGCACGATCGATAGCGCCTGGCTTGTGTTTGGCGGAGTCGGGCCGACGGTCGTGCGTTGCGATTCGACAGCTGAGATGCTGCAGGGGAAGCCGCTGACAAAGGATACCGCCATGGTGTGGATTCGTTGACATGTCCAAAAGGAGCACACCTGGCATATATATGTGCACAGAAGCTTGCCTATGCACCCAGCACAACCCTCTTGCTCATTGACGTTTTTCCAAGCAGCAGGCGTCATCGTGGCTGCCCGTGCAGGAGGCAGCCCGGGCAGCGGCGAATGAGGTGGCAGTCCCGGAGGGCGCCCCCGGTGGCATGGCAGCATTCCGCAACTCCCTGGTGATGTCGTTCGTGTACAAGGCCTGTGTTGCGGCAGCCCTGCAGCTGCGCTCGGCAGCACCACAGTCACCACACTGCGCGGGCCTCGAGTGGGTCACGGAGGAGGAGTCTGCCGTGCGGGAAGTGCAGCGCCCTCCGGCGCGCGGTGTGCAGTTCCATGCCGAAGCGGAGGCGGATGCGGTTGTTGGTCAGCCCGTGAAGCATCGCGCTGCCGATCTGCAGGTGTGGATGCCCTGCTGCTCCTGTTCCCCCACCCCGACCCACTACACCTGGGCAATTGTCGGTGTCAAGAACAACTTGGGTGTGGTTGTGAGGTCTGCACTGCGTTGCGTAGGTGACTGGTGAGGCTGTCTACACGGAGGATGCACCGCTGCCTGAGGGCACTCTGCACGCAGCCCTGGTCACTTCGCGGGTGCCCCACGGCCGCATCAAGTCCATCGACCCGTCAGCTGCCCAGGAGGTCGCTGGCGTGCATGGCTACTTTGGGGCAAAGGATGTGCCCGGCTGCAATCGCATCGGTGCTGTCTTTCTGGACGAGTTTGTGTTTGCAGAGGACAAAGTCACCTGCGTTGGTCAGCCCATTGGGATTGTCGTGGCGCAAACCGCAGCTGCTGCAAAGCGGGCGGCAGCGCTTGTCAAAGTGTGTTCCTATCACAACCGCTGCCCTTAAGCTGCTCTCGGCAGGTCCTGAAAGTCACTGCAGTGAACTTTTTGGCTATGCTTTTTGTGCACTGCAAGGTTGAAAGCAGTCGTTGGATAGTGAAACTTCATCCACTGAATATTATGTGTCTACCTTCAGCTGTTTCGTATACCATAGGTGGATATCGAGGCGCTACCTTCGGTCATGAGCATAGAAGCAGCCATCGAGGCACAGTCATTCCATCCGCAGCTTGATCGCACAATTGAAGTGGGTGATGTGGACGCTGCATTCACAGGCAATGATGCTACAGTGGTGGTGGAGGGCGAGGCACGAGTGGGCGGCCAAGAGCACTTCTATCTGGAGCCTCACAACTGTTTCGTGCAGCCAATTGAGAACGATGAGTACCTGTTGGTGGCTTCAACTCAGGTGCATGACGGTTTGGTAGCTGATCCCATTGCCTTTCTATAAACAAAGTTGGCAATCAGTTCTTTTTGGTGTTTTTAAAAATGGTTGTCAGCGGCACATGTCATTCAGAGCATGAAGTAGGCCCTGCCCCATGTTTGCAGGATTTGTCCAAGCACCAGAAGGTTGTTGCTGGTGTGCTGGGAGTCGCACAGCATAAGCTCATCAGCAAGACCAAGCGGCTAGGAGGTGGTTTCGGTGGCAAAGAGACGCGGGGAGAGTTCTTGCATTGTGCTGCAGCGGTGGCATCGTTCCACACGCGCAGGCCCGTGCGCCTTGTGCTGAGCCGGCAGGACGACATGCAGATGACTGGACACCGGCATGCTTTCCTGGGGCGCTACAAGGTGGCCGCTGCCGCAGACGGCCGCCTCCTTGCGCTGCAGCTGGACCTCTTCTCCAACGCGGGTGCGAAACACAGTGTTGCACCGTGATAGACATCAGTAGCTGTGATTGGACAAAGTGCCCAAAGATGTGCTCTCTCACTGCAATTTGTGTGAGCGCTTGGAGACTAGTTTACCACGTTCAAGTTTCAAGTAAACATGCACGGTGTACTGATGCTGTTTCATAGCGGCGCTTCACAGAGTTACACTTGCATAGTATGGTATACTAAGGCCCTGCTCAGTCAATCGCGGTGATGTGCACGGGATGCGGATCAGTGCTTCATCAGAGCTGTCATCAGATATTTCCTGCTGACCTCGACAGAGCTGAACATGCACTTTCAAGAAAGCTATCCAGCCTGCTGATACGGCATGCTAGTGCCAGACCAGGTAGTATGAACCAAGTGCTGTTGCGGGAGGTGCACCCTGCGCGAGATGCACGCACAAGTGCTCACGGGAGGCATGCACTGTCACGCAGGCAACAGTGTGGACCTTAGCCACGCGGTCATGGACCACGCTCTGCTGCACAGTGACTGCTCCTTCCACATCCCCAACATGCGCATCCGCGGCCGCCTGTGCCAAACTAACCAGGCCTCCAACACAGCCTTCCGTGGTTTTGGTGGCCCGCAGGGCATGCTTGTAGCTAACAATTGGATGGATGCGGTGGCACATGCGCTGGGCATGCCGCTGCATGCAGTACAGGAGCGCAACCTGTACGGTGAAGGCGCCCTGACCCACTTCGGGCAGCCGCTTGTGCACAACCGGCTACCTGCGTGCTGGCAACAAGTGACGGAGAAGTCAAATTACCACGTACGCCGCAAAGAGGTGGGCAAGTTCAATGCCGCCACCAGGTGAACACTGCTGCTCCCTGCTGCTTATCCAGTGCTTGCCGATCATGTGGCACTATTCTGAACGGCTGGGTGCATGCGCATGGTCAGATATTACCTGACTCACATGTTTAAACCGCTCTTATCAGGTGTTAGTCTACAGTGGGTTGTCTGCTGGACTCACAATGCGTTGATCCTCCCGCCTGAGATGCAATGCCATGCATGGCTGACCTACAGCTGTGATCCTGAAGGATCCTATAAGAGAGTATGGCAATGGGCGCATGTAGGCATCGCAAGCGGGGGCTGGCAATTTTGCCAACTAAGTTGGGTATATCCTTCTCGTTCAAGCCAATGAATCAGGCTGGCGCGCTGGTCAGCATCTTTCTGGATGGTTCTGTCGCTGTCGCCCACGGTGGTGTGGAAATGGGCCAAGGTTTGCTTCCCTTAAGTTACCAGGTCAACCCACTGGATATTTGCTTTATCCTATAGCTGAAAGAATCTGCACTCATTTTTTTCCTAGTGAATGGCAGCTGCGGCACTGTGATAAAACTTGAAGACATTGGCGTCTGTGCGGTGCTGTGGGTGCCGCCACGCACGTGCAGTGGTGGATAGAACGTGAATTCATTCTCTTGAGGCCCTCTTGCTACAGGGCTACACACAAAGATGTGCCAGGTGGCTGCACAGGCTCTCAAGGTCCCTCTTACAGTGCGCTCCCAATCTGGCTGCACTTGTGCAAGCCCCTGATGTGACCCATGTTCACCTGTGGGCCATAAGCACCATGTGTGACTATTCTGCAGAGCGTACACGTTGCCGAGACAAGTACTGATAAGGTACCCAACGCAAGCCCAACAGCGGCGTCTGCGTCGTCCGATTTGTATGGAGCCGCAATCCTTGACGCCTGCCACCAACTCAACGAACGGCTAGCGCCCATTCGCGAGAAATGTGGACCTGACCCTAGCATGCACGACATCGCCGGGGCGGCCTGGATGGAGCGGGTCGACCTCTGCGCGCACGGCTTCTACCGAACTCCTGACATTACAGGCGCGGACTCCCTGCTACCTTGCCCCTCTTGCCATCTTAATCTTTACTCGTTACATGTGCTGCTACAGACGTTGCGCCCCCATTTTTGCTGGAGGTATGAGCGGTGGTGCAGGTGCTGAGGGCAATATGCCGTTCAACTACTTTGTGTTTGGGGCGGCGGTGTCAGAGGTGGAGCTGGACTGCCTCACCGGAGACTGGCACTGCCTCCGCTCCGACATCGTCATCGATGTGGGCAATCCGATCAATCCTGCAATTGACATTGGTCAGGTGGAGGGCGCCTTTGTGCAGGTGTGTCCAGCTCAGCTGTGTGGAACGGTTTAAATTTGACGATGGGCATGCCACTGGTACACGCAGTATCTGCATGGCACCTGTGCACTCGGGATATCTTCGCTTTCCTGCATGATTCTGCATTGCAGAGGTAGCATGGACAGGGGCAAGGCTGGATTGTGTTCAAACACTGCACACGACTGGGGAGCTATCATTGTTATCTGGATTTGTACTGCCGCCTTCTGTGTTTTGAGCTGCACTTCATTTGCAGCCAAGTCCATGAACAAGCTCACAGTCTCACCAAATGGCAGGTGTCTCTGCGTAATATGGGTGATGGATCCTGTAGCTGGATCCTAGCAAGGGTCAAGCTTCTCTTCTTGTTTGCAGTGCTGAGGATGCCGCTTCTAGGTTAGCGTTGTTTATGTGGTGGCGATCATGCACGCTCTCAGGCATTCGGATGAGAAAGAGGGGGCAGCAAAATTTCGTGCCCATGTCTGCTGTGCAGGGCATGGGCTGGGCATGCATGGAGGAGCTGCGATGGGGCTCTGACCGCGAGCACTCGTGGGTGCGCCCAGGGTACCTTGCCACAAACGGCCCGGGCGCGTACAAGATCCCCACTGCCAACGACATCCCCCTGGACCTGCGGGTGACGCTGCTGGACGACGCTCCCAACCGGCGGGCTGTGCACTCCTCCAAAGCAGTGGGAGAGCCGCCGCTGCACCTCGGCGCGTCAGTGCACTTTGCACTGAAAGACGCAATCTACTCCTGCCGCAAGGAAGCAGGTACGGCTACGCGACGTTTGGACGTGAATTTATGTCAAGATTGTGCAAGCCTGCCTGCACCCGACTGCTGCATATAGCCACGTGGGTGTATTACAACATCATGCATGCAGGCCTCACGGGCTTCTTCGCGCTGGACACGCCATCAACGCCTGAGAGGCTGCGCATGGCGTGTGGAGGTCCACTGTGTGTGGATCCTTCCGGCAACACAAGGCCTGCCCTCAGCTGCTAGTCTAGGTTCGGACCGATGCACAGCGTTGCCGTTAGATGTACATGTGGAGAACTCAGATGTAGAGTACTTACAGTTAGAGTTAGCAGCGCCTACACACTCAGATTTAGATATTGTGACATGCATCAGAAGCGTCCAGATTTAGATGTAGGTATTTCGATTTAGCTGTGAGATGTTGATTTTGAACCGGCTGTGCACTGTGGTGCATGCTAGCTGCAGGCACAGCGGTGCTGGGAAGAGCCGTGCCTGTCCGGTGATGTACAAGCTTCGCGACAATCTACATGCACTATGGTCAAACAGCAAGCGTGGCCCTGGATCGCTGCTGGAGCCATACATGAGCTGTCCAGGATACATCACCTCCCACCACCCGTCCACATTGCACCACACAAGCACAGAAAAAAAAATCCCAAAGACTAGATGCCACTGGACTGCCATGCCTGGCGCATGGCTATGCAGGAGAATTGTGCCCGTCATGATCAGACATTGTCACACTATTGTAGACAATGCTCTTGCAGCTGGAGGTGCCGGTGAACAACGTGTAGCCACTTCACAAGACCGATGCTCTGGTTACAGACGCATGAATTATGGAAGTTGGTGCTTGCGAGGGAACATTGCTGGTCATGCTGTTCGGCATACTGGGGCAGTGCCAGCGCAAGGGCAGCCTATCATTTGTGTTCCATCAGCGCCAGCATTCCAGATCGCCATGGGGTGTGTTGCATCAAGATAGATCAGGGCCTCAGAAGTGCCGAGTGACGGAAGCACGTGACACAACCAACATCACAAGCGGGACGGCCGCCCGACATCCTGTCATGAAACACACTCACAAACAGAGGGCACAGGGAACACAGCGCACACACCTTCAAGTGTGCAGATTCCTGCGTTGCTTGTTGTAAAACTCCGTGTCAAGTTCTTGTGCCATTACAACCACTTGGGGCCACCTCCACGTGATGAATGCAATCTGAGAGATGGCTGCAGGTGCAGCCGCACATAGTCGGATGTTGTGCAGATTCATACAGGGCTGCTCAGCTGAGCTCAGGCCTAAGCATTTCTCAGGGCTGGCAGTCCCGGAGTTCAGCTGCGGACACAGTAACGCACCATGCGCATCATCGTCACCGAAAGGACACCGCACAATGAAAGAATGCACCTGGGCGTGGTGGTGCACACACACACACACACACACACACACACACACACACACACACACACACACACACACACACACACACACACACACACACACACACACACACACACACACACACACATACATGCACTCGATCTGACCTGCGAGTACAGAGACACACTGTCTGCACGCTGGTCTGTCACATTTACATCCTGCACTCGAGCAGATGGCCACCATATTTGACCTCTCACGGGTATGCATCCCACTGGCATTTCCGGTGGATTTTCCCCGCCCGCCAAATACCTGGGGCCTGGTAGTGTGCTTCCACCCGTGGGGGGTAAGGGCCCCTGTAGCTGGGGCTCCCGACTGAGCAGGTCCCGAGCCTCGCGTTGCACTGCTCCTCGATCACGAGAGCATGCACAGCCGGGAGCCCCGAGCTGCCACGCGCACGTGCAGAACCTTCTAGCAGGTTAGTCCCGAACAGCGCGGCTGCGGGGCGTTGCGGTGCAGCGGTTTCCTCCGAGGAGCTCTGGTTCCACACCTGGATTTCCTGGTGAATCGACATAGCGAGGTCAGCAAGCAGGTACCACTGACGGCGTGAGTGTTAGACGGAGATGACGGCGTGAGTGCAGGTAGGAAACCAACGTGCAAAGCTGTCGAGACGCGTCATGGGGACATGCTCAGACCACTTGCCGGAAATTGCCCTGCAGGAATCTTTGGTTACAACGGCGTTCTTCGTCGCCCGTTGTCAGATAGACAGCGGCATACTGATACGGTCGCGACAGACAAATGAAAACGTGGTTCGATGATCGATATCGCGGCCACATGCGTGGTCCCGTGCATGCATCGTCAGATCAACAGGAGACCTGCACATTGCAGAACCAATACATGAGTGTACACCCACAAGGAGTGAATGAGGCAAATCTGATGAACCCAGGCTGTGTGTTTGCTAGTGTTCGGTGACGTGTACGCCAATCGCTTGATGGACCAATCTTGTGCTCCTCAGCGTCCGTAGATTACTGCAGTACTCATCCAGAACCAGCGCACATGGTGTCGTGTACAGTAAATGGACAAAACCATGAGATTTTAGACAGTCTGGCAGATGCCACGCTGCTGGAGTGGCTCAGGGGTGCGTTCATGACGTGCAGGATTGTCTGCACGCCCTGATGTCTGCCAACAGGACTGATGCGCGCAGTTGCAGCAGAACGAGAAGTGATATGGCGCCGACTGATAATACTGCAATGATCTCACTATGATCCCGGACATTGAATGTAGACCGTGTTGGCATGCAGGGAAAGGTCTGACTGGCACCAAGCTTGGATGTGGTGAGGGTGGCTGTGGTGCATGCACTGTCACTGTGCAGTCGGGCACGGGCGCAGTTCAGGCCGTCAACGCGTGCCTTTGCCCAGTTTACTCCGTGGTTGGATGTGAAGTTACAACAGTTGAGGGTCTGGGTGACCAGAGGAAGGGCCTGCATCCGGTTCAGGTGCTCACAGCCTTGCAGGCACCAGGCACCCCGCGATCACAACTTCCATTTGCACAGAGTCTATCAAATGCTGCAGAAATGCCTCGCTGACGCGCACGGATCACAATGCGGCTTCTGCACCCCTGGCTTTGTGATGAGCATGTATGCTCTCACACAGAACAAGCCCAAGCCAACCGTGCCCGACATTGAAGAGGCCTTGGCCGGCAATCTTTGCCGCTGTACAGGCTATCGGCCCATTCTTGACGCCTTCTCTTCCTTTGCGTGTGACCACAACGGCGCTGTCCCAACGAACGGTTGTGCACAAGGCAGCGCTGCGTGCCCGCACGGCATACCATCGCAGAATGGACACACAACCGCTTGCGCCTCTGCAGCGAATGGGTCAGCTGTGGCACACAAGTGCCAAAAGAGCCAGCGTCCCTCTCAGCAACAACAACCGGCAGAGAGTCTGCACATGAATGGTGCGCCTACTGCCCTCGCACGCCAGCTTGACGTGTGATGCGCACATGGGATCACAGGCATAGCAGCCCTGTTGGCGTGTTGTTCGCATCGCCGCTGCTGTGCAGGTGGTGCAGTGGAGTGGCTGCAGTGCTGCAGCCTGGAGGAGCTCGTTCAGGCCAAGGCAAACCGCCCGGGGGCGCGCCTCGTGGCAGGCAACACAGAGGTTGGCATCGAGATGCACATCAAAGGCGACCGGCCCGCCGTGCTGCTGGACCCCACAGCCGTGCCCGAGCTGCAGGAGCTCCGCCACAGTGACTATGGGATTCTGGTGAGCTACGCATGAGCGAACGGGAACAGATTTGACACGTGAGATCAAAACCGTGAACTCGAACATGGTCGTGTTCGGTCCCCGCCGTACCAAGCACCGCACATGGCAATGCATGGGCGCGCCACTGCCACCGCATATTGGTCTGTCTCGGACGGCGTTTGACGACTGACGCACACCGCTGCCTGTAGGTTGGCGGCGCTGTGACGCTTACGCGGCTGCTGCACACGTGCCAGGAGCTGGCAGCAACCGAGCCGGCACACCGCGCTGCATTCCTGCGCCAGCTGTGCACGCAGCTGCATTGGTTTGCAGGAGTGCAGATCCGCAACGTGGCGACCCTGGCAGGCAACATCGTGACATGCAGCCCCGTCTCCGATCTCAACCCCATCTGGGTAGCCATGGGCACCTCGTTCGTCCTGCACAGCGTGTCTGGATCGCGCCAAGTGGAGGCCAAGAATTTCTTCAAAGGCTACAGGTGCGTTCGCCAGTTGCCTGAAGCGCTGCTGTAGCCTGAAATGGACACCGGATGCAGACAGCATCACTGCTAGTGTACAGGAAAGGGGATATTCGGGATGATGAGGTATTGGTCAGGGTGGAGGTTCCGTGGCCTGGGGAGCGGGACTCCGTGCACGTTTTCAAGCAGGCCCACCGGCGTGAGGACGACATCGCTATTGTGAACGCTGCCGTGCGCTTGCGCACCTCGGCCCCTGATGCCGGCGAATGCACGATCGATAGCGCCTGGCTTGTGTTTGGCGGAGTCGGGCCGACGGTCGTGCGTTGCGATTCGACAGCTGAGATGCTGCAGGGGAAGCCGCTGACAAAGGATACCGCCATGGTGTGGATTCGTTGACATGTCCAAAAGGAGCACACCTGGCATATATATGTGCACAGAAGCTTGCCTATGCACCCAGCACAACCCTCTTGCTCATTGACGTTTTTCCAAGCAGCAGGCGTCATCGTGGCTGCCCGTGCAGGAGGCAGCCCGGGCAGCGGCGAATGAGGTGGCAGTCCCGGAGGGCGCCCCCGGTGGCATGGCAGCATTCCGCAACTCCCTGGTGATGTCGTTCGTGTACAAGGCCTGTGTTGCGGCAGCCCTGCAGCTGCGCTCGGCAGCACCACAGTCACCACACTGCGCGGGCCTCGAGTGGGTCACGGAGGAGGAGTCTGCCGTGCGGGAAGTGCAGCGCCCTCCGGCGCGCGGTGTGCAGTTCCATGCCGAAGCGGAGGCGGATGCGGTTGTTGGTCAGCCCGTGAAGCATCGCGCTGCCGATCTGCAGGTGTGGATGCCCTGCTGCTCCTGTTCCCCCACCCCGACCCACTACACCTGGGCAATTGTCGGTGTCAAGAACAACTTGGGTGTGGTTGTGAGGTCTGCACTGCGTTGCGTAGGTGACTGGTGAGGCTGTCTACACGGAGGATGCACCGCTGCCTGAGGGCACTCTGCACGCAGCCCTGGTCACTTCGCGGGTGCCCCACGGCCGCATCAAGTCCATCGACCCGTCAGCTGCCCAGGAGGTCGCTGGCGTGCATGGCTACTTTGGGGCAAAGGATGTGCCCGGCTGCAATCGCATCGGTGCTGTCTTTCTGGACGAGTTTGTGTTTGCAGAGGACAAAGTCACCTGCGTTGGTCAGCCCATTGGGATTGTCGTGGCGCAAACCGCAGCTGCTGCAAAGCGGGCGGCAGCGCTTGTCAAAGTGTGTTCCTATCACAACCGCTGCCCTTAAGCTGCTCTCGGCAGGTCCTGAAAGTCACTGCAGTGAACTTTTTGGCTATGCTTTTTGTGCACTGCAAGGTTGAAAGCAGTCGTTGGATAGTGAAACTTCATCCACTGAATATTATGTGTCTACCTTCAGCTGTTTCGTATACCATAGGTGGATATCGAGGCGCTACCTTCGGTCATGAGCATAGAAGCAGCCATCGAGGCACAGTCATTCCATCCGCAGCTTGATCGCACAATTGAAGTGGGTGATGTGGACGCTGCATTCACAGGCAATGATGCTACAGTGGTGGTGGAGGGCGAGGCACGAGTGGGCGGCCAAGAGCACTTCTATCTGGAGCCTCACAACTGTTTCGTGCAGCCAATTGAGAACGATGAGTACCTGTTGGTGGCTTCAACTCAGGTGCATGACGGTTTGGTAGCTGATCCCATTGCCTTTCTATAAACAAAGTTGGCAATCAGTTCTTTTTGGTGTTTTTAAAAATGGTTGTCAGCGGCACATGTCATTCAGAGCATGAAGTAGGCCCTGCCCCATGTTTGCAGGATTTGTCCAAGCACCAGAAGGTTGTTGCTGGTGTGCTGGGAGTCGCACAGCATAAGCTCATCAGCAAGACCAAGCGGCTAGGAGGTGGTTTCGGTGGCAAAGAGACGCGGGAGAGTTCTTGCATTGTGCTGCAGCGGTGCATCGTTCCACACGCGCAGGCCCGTGCGCCTTGTGCTGAGCCGGCAGGACGACATGCAGATGACTGGACACCGGCATGCTTTCCTGGGGCGCTACAAGGTGGCCGCTGCCGCAGACGGCCGCCTCCTTGCGCTGCAGCTGGACCTCTTCTCCAACGCGGGTGCGAAACACAGTGTTGCACCGTGATAGACATCAGTAAGCTGTGATTGGACAAAGTGCCCAAAGATGTGCTCTCTCACTGCAATTTGTGTGAGCGCTTGGAGACTAGTTTACCACGTTCAAGTTTCAAGTAAACATGCACGGTGTACTGATGCTGTTTCATAGCGGCGCTTCACAGAGTTACACTTGCATAGTATGGTATACTAAGGCCCTGCTCAGTCAATCGCGGTGATGTGCACGGGATGCGGATCAGTGCTTCATCAGAGCTGTCATCAGATATTTCCTGCTGACCTCGACAGAGCTTGAACATGCACTTCAAGAAAGCTATCCAGCCTGCTGATACGGCATGCTAGTGCCAGACCAGGTAGTATGAACCAAGTGCTGTTGCGGGAGGTGCACCCTGCGCGAGATGCACGCACAAGTGCTCACGGGAGGCATGCACTGTCACGCAGGCAACAGTGTGGACCTTAGCCACGCGGTCATGGACCACGCTCTGCCTGCACAGTGACTGCTCCTTCCACATCCCCAACATGCGCATCCGCGGCCGCCTGTGCCAAACTAACCAGGCCTCCAACACAGCCTTCCGTGGTTTTGGTGGCCCGCAGGGCATGCTTGTAGCTAACAATTGGATGGATGCGGTGGCACATGCGCTGGGCATGCCGCTGCATGCAGTACAGGAGCGCAACCTGTACGGTGAAGGCGCCCTGACCCACTTCGGGCAGCCGCTTGTGCACAACCGGCTACCTGCGTGCTGGCAACAAGTGACGGAGAAGTCAAATTACCACGTACGCCGCAAAGAGGTGGGCAAGTTCAATGCCGCCACCAGGTGAACACTGCTGCTCCCTGCTGCTTATCCAGTGCTTGCCGATCATGTGGCACTATTCTGAACGGCTGGGTGCATGCGCATGGTCAGATATTACCTGACTCACATGTTTAAACCGCTCTTATCAGGTGTTAGTCTACAGTGGGTTGTCTGCTGGACTCACAATGCGTTGATCCTCCCGCCTGAGATGCAATGCCATGCATGGCTGACCTACAGCTGTGATCCTGAAGGATCCTATAAGAGAGTATGGCAATGGGCGCATGTAGGCATCGCAAGCGGGGGCTGGCAATTTTGCCAACTAAGTTGGTATATCCTTCTCGTTCAAGCCAATGAATCAGGCTGGCCGCTGGTCAGCATCTTTCTGGATGGTTCTGTCGCTGTCGCCCACGGTGGTGTGGAAATGGGCCAAGGGTTTGCTTCCCTTAAGTTACCAGGTCAACCCACTGGATATTTGCTTTATCCTTATAGCTGAAGAATCTGCACTCATTTTTTTCCTAGTGAATGGCAGCTGCGGCACTGTGCTGTGCACTGTGGTGCATGCTAGCTGCAGGCACAGCGGTGCTGGGAAGAGCCGTGCCTGTCCGGTGATGTACAAGCTTCGCGACAATCTACATGCACTATGGTCAAACAGCAAGCGTGGCCCTGGATCGCTGCTGGAGCCATACATGAGCTGTCCAGGATACATCACCTCCCACCACCCGTCCACATTGCACCACACAAGCACAGAAAAAAAAATCCCAAAGACTAGATGCCACTGGACTGCCATGCCTGGCGCATGGCTATGCAGGAGAATTGTGCCCGTCATAGATCAGACATTGTCACACTATTGTAGACAATGCTCTTGCAGCTGGAGGTGCCGGTGAACAACGTGTAGCCACTTCACAAGACCGATGCTCTGGTTACAGACGCATGAATTATGGAAGTTGGTGCTTGCGAGGGAACATTGCTGGTCATGCTGTTCGGCATACTGGGGCAGTGCCAGCGCAAGGGCAGCCTATCATTTGTGTTCCATCAGCGCCAGCATTCCAGATCGCCATGGGGTGTGTTGCATCAAGATAGATCAGGGCCTCAGAAGTGCCGAGTGACGGAAGCACGTGACACAACCAACATCACAAGCGGACGGCCGCCCGACATCCTGTCATGAAACACACTCACAAACAGAGGGCACAGGGAACACAGCGCACACACCTTCAAGTGTGCAGATTCCTGCGTTGCTTGTTGTAAAACTCCGTGTCAAGTTCTTGTGCCATTACAACCACTTGGGGCCACCTCCACGTGATGAATGCAATCTGAGAGATGGCTGCAGGTGCAGCCGCACATAGTCGGATGTTGTGCAGATTCATACAGGGCTGCTCAGCTGAGCTCAGGCCTAAGCATTTCTCAGGCTGGCAGTCCCGGAGTTCAGCTGCGGACACAGTAACGCACCATGCGCATCATCGTCACCGAAAGGACACCGCACAATGAAAGAATGCACCTGGGCGTGGGTGGTGCACACACACACACACACACACACACACACACACACACACACACACACACACACCACACACACCACACACACACACACACACACACACACACACACCACACACACACACACACACACACACACACACACACACACACACACACACACACACACACACACACACACACACATACATGCACTCGATCTGACCTGCGAGTACAGAGACACACTGTCTGCACGCTGGTCTGTCACATTTACATCCTGCACTCGAGCAGATGGCCACCATATTTGACCTCTCACGGGTATGCATCCCACTGGCATTTCCGGTGGATTTTCCCCGCCCGCCAAATACCTGGGGCCTGGTAGTGTGCTTCCACCCGTGGGGGGTAAGGGCCCCTGTAGCTGGGGCTCCCGACTGAGCAGGTCCCGAGCCTCGCGTTGCACTGCTCCTCGATCACGAGAGCATGCACAGCCGGGAGCCCCGAGCTGCCACGCGCACGTGCAGAACCTTCTAGCAGGTTAGTCCCGAACAGCGCGGCTGCGGGGCGTTGCGGTGCAGCGGTTTCCTCCGAGGAGCTCTGGTTCCACACCTGGATTTCCTGGTGAATCGACATAGCGAGGTCAGCAAGCAGGTACCACTGACGGCGTGAGTGTTAGACGGAGATGACGGCGTGAGTGCAGGTAGGAAACCAACGTGCAAAGCTGTCGAGACGCGTCATGGGGACATGCTCAGACCACTTGCCGGAAATTGCCCTGCAGGAATCTTTGGTTACAACGGCGTTCTTCGTCGCCCGTTGTCAGATAGACAGCGGCATACTGATACGGTCGCGACAGACAAATGAAAACGTGGTTCGATGATCGATATCGCGGCCACATGCGTGGTCCCGTGCATGCATCGTCAGATCAACAGGAGACCTGCACATTGCAGAACCAATACATGAGTGTACACCCACAAGGAGTGAATGAGGCAAATCTGATGAACCCAGGCTGTGTGTTTGCTAGTGTTCGGTGACGTGTACGCCAATCGCTTGATGGACCAATCTTGTGCTCCTCAGCGTCCGTAGATTACTGCAGTACTCATCCAGAACCAGCGCACATGGTGTCGTGTACAGTAAATGGACAAAACCATGAGATTTTAGACAGTCTGGCAGATGCCACGCTGCTGGAGTGGCTCAGGGGTGCGTTCATGACGTGCAGGATTGTCTGCACGCCCTGATGTCTGCCAACAGGACTGATGCGCGCAGTTGCAGCAGAACGAGAAGTGATATGGCGCCGACTGATAATACTGCAATGATCTCACTATGATCCCGGACATTGAATGTAGACCGTGTTGGCATGCAGGGAAAGGTCTGACTGGCACCAAGCTTGGATGTGGTGAGGGTGGCTGTGGTGCATGCACTGTCACTGTGCAGTCGGGCACGGGCGCAGTTCAGGCCGTCAACGCGTGCCTTTGCCCAGTTTACTCCGTGGTTGGATGTGAAGTTACAACAGTTGAGGGTCTGGGTGACCAGAGGAAGGGCCTGCATCCGGTTCAGGTGCTCACAGCCTTGCAGGCACCCAGGCACCCCGCGATCACAACTTCCATTTGCACAGAGTCTATCAAATGCTGCAGAAATGCCTCGCTGACGCGCACGGATCACAATGCGGCTTCTGCACCCCTGGCTTTGTGATGAGCATGTATGCTCTCACACAGAACAAGCCCAAGCCAACCGTGCCCGACATTGAAGAGGCCTTGGCCGGCAATCTTTTGCCGCTGTACAGGCTATCGGCCCATTCTTGACGCCTTCTCTTCCTTTGCGTGTGACCACAACGGCGCTGTCCCAACGAACGGTTGTGCACAAGGCAGCGCTGCGTGCCCGCACGGCATACCATCGCAGAATGGACACACAACCGCTTGCGCCTCTGCAGCGAATGGGTCAGCTGTGGCACACAAGTGCCAAAAGAGCCAGCGTCCCTCTCAGCAACAACAACCGGCAGAGAGTCTGCACATGAATGGTGCGCCTACTGCCCTCGCACGCCAGCTTGACGTGTGATGCGCACATGGGATCACAGGCATAGCAGCCCTGTTGGCGTGTTGTTCGCATCGCCGCTGCTGTGCAGGTGGTGCAGTGGAGTGGCTGCAGTGCTGCAGCCTGGAGGAGCTCGTTCAGGCCAAGGCAAACCGCCCGGGGGCGCGCCTCGTGGCAGGCAACACAGAGGTTGGCATCGAGATGCACATCAAAGGCGACCGGCCCGCCGTGCTGCTGGACCCCACAGCCGTGCCCGAGCTGCAGGAGCTCCGCCACAGTGACTATGGGATTCTGGTGAGCTACGCATGAGCGAACGGGAACAGATTTGACACGTGAGATCAAAACCGTGAACTCGAACATGGTCGTGTTCGGTCCCCGCCGTACCAAGCACCGCACATGGCAATGCATGGGCGCGCCACTGCCACCGCATATTGGTCTGTCTCGGACGGCGTTTGACGACTGACGCACACCGCTGCCTGTAGGTTGGCGGCGCTGTGACGCTTACGCGGCTGCTGCACACGTGCCAGGAGCTGGCAGCAACCGAGCCGGCACACCGCGCTGCATTCCTGCGCCAGCTGTGCACGCAGCTGCATTGGTTTGCAGGAGTGCAGATCCGCAACGTGGCGACCCTGGCAGGCAACATCGTGACATGCAGCCCCGTCTCCGATCTCAACCCCATCTGGGTAGCCATGGGCACCTCGTTCGTCCTGCACAGCGTGTCTGGATCGCGCCAAGTGGAGGCCAAGAATTTCTTCAAAGGCTACAGGTGCGTTCGCCAGTTGCCTGAAGCGCTGCTGTAGCCTGAAATGGACACCGGATGCAGACAGCATCACTGCTAGTGTACAGGAAAGGGGATATTCGGGATGATGAGGTATTGGTCAGGGTGGAGGTTCCGTGGCCTGGGGAGCGGGACTCCGTGCACGTTTTCAAGCAGGCCCACCGGCGTGAGGACGACATCGCTATTGTGAACGCTGCCGTGCGCTTGCGCACCTCGGCCCCTGATGCCGGCGAATGCACGATCGATAGCGCCTGGCTTGTGTTTGGCGGAGTCGGGCCGACGGTCGTGCGTTGCGATTCGACAGCTGAGATGCTGCAGGGGAAGCCGCTGACAAAGGATACCGCCATGGTGTGGATTCGTTGACATGTCCAAAAGGAGCACACCTGGCATATATATGTGCACAGAAGCTTGCCTATGCACCCAGCACAACCCTCTTGCTCATTGACGTTTTTCCAAGCAGCAGGCGTCATCGTGGCTGCCCGTGCAGGAGGCAGCCCGGGCAGCGGCGAATGAGGTGGCAGTCCCGGAGGGCGCCCCCGGTGGCATGGCAGCATTCCGCAACTCCCTGGTGATGTCGTTCGTGTACAAGGCCTGTGTTGCGGCAGCCCTGCAGCTGCGCTCGGCAGCACCACAGTCACCACACTGCGCAGGCCTCGAGTGGGTCACGGAGGAGGAGTCTGCCGTGCGGGAAGTGCAGCGCCCTCCGGCGCGCGGTGTGCAGTTCCATGCCGAAGCGGAGGCGGATGCGGTTGTTGGTCAGCCCGTGAAGCATCGCGCTGCCGATCTGCAGGTGTGGATGCCCTGCTGCTCCTGTTCCCCCACCCCGACCCACTACACCTGGGCAATTGTCGGTGTCAAGAACAACTTGGGTGTGGTTGTGAGGTCTGCACTGCGTTGCGTAGGTGACTGGTGAGGCTGTCTACACGGAGGATGCACCGCTGCCTGAGGGCACTCTGCACGCAGCCCTGGTCACTTCGCGGGTGCCCCACGGCCGCATCAAGTCCATCGACCCGTCAGCTGCCCAGGAGGTCGCTGGCGTGCATGGCTACTTTGGGGCAAAGGATGTGCCCGGCTGCAATCGCATCGGTGCTGTCTTTCTGGACGAGTTTGTGTTTGCAGAGGACAAAGTCACCTGCGTTGGTCAGCCCATTGGGATTGTCGTGGCGCAAACCGCAGCTGCTGCAAAGCGGGCGGCAGCGCTTGTCAAAGTGTGTTCCTATCACAACCGCTGCCCTTAAGCTGCTCTCGGCAGGTCCTGAAAGTCACTGCAGTGAACTTTTTGGCTATGCTTTTTGTGCACTGCAAGGTTGAAACCAGTCGTTGGATAGTGAAACTTCATCCACTGAATATTATGTGTCTACCTTCAGCTGTTTCGTATACCATAGGTGGATATCGAGGCGCTACCTTCGGTCATGAGCATAGAAGCAGCCATCGAGGCACAGTCATTCCATCCGCAGCTTGATCGCACAATTGAAGTGGGTGATGTGGACGCTGCATTCACAGGCAATGATGCTACAGTGGTGGTGGAGGGCGAGGCACGAGTGGGCGGCCAAGAGCACTTCTATCTGGAGCCTCACAACTGTTTCGTGCAGCCAATTGAGAACGATGAGTACCTGTTGGTGGCTTCAACTCAGGTGCATGACGGTTTGGTAGCTGATCCCATTGCCTTTCTATAAACAAAGTTGGCAATCAGTTCTTTTTGGTGTTTTTAAAGTTGGTTGTCAGCGGCACATGTCATTCAGAGCATGAAGTAGGCCCTGCCCCATGCTTGAGCTGGCAATGCAGGATGTGTCCAAACACCAGAAGGTTGTTGCCGGTGTGCTTGGAGTCGCACAGCATAAGCTCATCAGCAAGACCAAGCGGCTAGGCGGTGGTTTCGGTGGCAAAGAGACGCGGGGAGAATTCTTGCATTGTGCTGCGGCGGTGGCATCGTTCCACACGCGCAGGCCCGTGCGCCTTGTGCTGAGCCGGCAGGACGACATGCAGATGACTGGACACCGGCATGCTTTCCTGGGGCGCTACAAGGTGGCCGCTGCCGCAGACGGCCGCCTCCTTGCGCTGCAGCTGGACCTCTTCTCCAACGCGGGTGCGAACCACAGTGTTCTAGCGTGATTGGAGACTAGTTTACCACGTTCAAGTTTCAAGTAAACATGCACGGTGTATTGATGCCGTTTCATAGCGGCGCTTCACAGAGTTACACTTGCATAGTATGGTATACTAAGGCCCTGCTCAGTCAATCGCGGTGATGTGTACGGGATGCGGATCAGTGCTTCATCAGAGCTGTCATCAGATATGTCTTGCTGGACTTCAAAAAGCTAAACATGCACTTTCAAGAAAGCTATCCAGCCTGTTGATGCGGCATGCTACTGCCAGACAAGGTAGTATGAACCAAGTGCTGTTGTGGGAGGTACTCCCTGAGCGAGATGTACGCACAAGTGCACACGGGAGGTATGCACTGTCACGCAGGCAATAGCGTGGACCTTAGCCATGCGGTCATGGACCGGGCTCTGCTGCACAGTGACTGCACCTTCCACATCCCCAACATGCGCATTCGCGGCCGCCTGTGCCAAACGAATCAGGCCTCCAACACAGCCTTTCGTGGTTTTGGCGGGCCGCAGGGGATGCTTGTAGCCAGCATGTGGATGGATGCGGTGGCACATGCGCTGGGCATGCCGCTGCATGCAGTACAGGAGCGTAACCTGTACGGTGAAGGCGCCGTGACCCACTTCGGGCAGCCGCTTGTGCATAACCGGCTACCCGCGTGTTGGCAACAAGTGACGGAGAAGTCAAATTACCACGTACGCCGCAAAGAGGTGGGCAAGTTCAATGCCGCCACCAGGTGAACATTGCTGCTCCCTGCTAGTTCTCCAGTGCTTGCCGATCATGTGGCACTATTCTGAACGGCTGGGTGCATGCACATAATCAGATATTACCTGATTTGCGTAGTCCCACATACTCGTCATGGTGTTGGTCTACGGTGCGTTGGGCTGCTGGACTCAGAATGCTTTGCTTTCTGCCTGAGATGACATGCCATGCATGGCTGATCTATGGCTGTGATCCTATAGGATCCTATAGGACCTATAAGATCTGATGGCAATGGGTGCATGCAGGCATCGCAAGCGGGGGCTGGCAATTTTGCCAACAAAGTTCGGTATATCCTTCACATTCAAGCCAATGAATCAGGCTGGCGCGCTGGTCAGCATCTTTCTGGACGGTTCTGTTGCCGTCGCCCACGGTGGCGTGGAAATGGGCCAAGGTTTGCTCCCCAAAGTTAGCAGGGTTAAACCACTGCATGCTTGCTTTATTTTCTAGCTTATTGAAGCTGTCCGCCCATTTTTTTTCTGGTGAACGGCAGCCGCGGTTCACCAGATGTGATGAAACCATCCCTCCTGCTACAGGTCTACACACAAAGATGTGCCAGGTGGCTGCGCAGGCCCTTGAGGTCCCTCTTGCAGTGCGCTCCCACTCTGCCTGCACTTGTGCAAGCCTACCACCTTGTGCTGCATTACTCTAATGTTTCTCACCCTGGTGCAAGCCCTTGATATGAGCCAGGTTCACCCCTTCGCCTGTGGGCCATAAGCACCACGTGTTCCTATGCTGTAGAGCGTACACGTCGCAGAGACAAGTACTGACAAGGTACCCAACGCAAGCCCGACAGCAGCGTCCGCGTCGTCCGATTTGTATGGAGCCGCAATCCTTGACGCCTGCCACCAACTCAACGAACGGCTAGCGCCCATTCGCGAGAAATGTGGACCTGTCGCTAGCATGCACGACATCGCCGGGGCGGCCTGGATGGAGCGGGTCGACCTCTGCGCGCACGGCTTCTACCGAACGCCTGACATCACAGGCGCGGACTCCCGGCTACCTTGCCCCTCTTGCCATGACAAGCCTCACTCGTCACAGGTGCCGCCACAGGCCTTGCGCTCCTTTTTTTGCCGGAGGTATGATTGGTGGTGCAGGTGCTGAGGGCAACATGCCGTTCAACTACTTTGTGTTTGGGGCAGCGGTGTCAGAGGTGGAGCTGGACTGCCTCACCGGAGATTGGCACTGCCTCCGCTCCGATATTGTCATCGATGTCGGCAACCCGATCAATCCCGCCATTGACATTGGCCAGGTGGAGGGCGGCTTTGTGCAGGTGTGCCCCACCCCAGCTGTCTACCACTGCCCTGATGCAGAGTGCCTGCCACTGATGCAAATGCTGGTCTCACATGGCACTCGTGCGCTACTACAGACCTACATGTTTGTACCCGCACTCCAAGGCTCAAGGCTAGCACAAATACCAGAGTGTGATGGTTACCAGTGCATGTGGTTCTGATGTTCACTGTACAGTAACATGGCATATCATGGGCCTGTTTCATTGCTTTTTGCACTGTTGGACGAACTTCAGTTGCATCTAATTGCACAAGCTTGGTTGCCGTCTCAGGCATTGGCACATGAATGGACGTTACTATCGAGGGTTCCCATGTCTGCGGTACAGCAATGCTCATGCCGTAGATTTCCAATGCCGAGCAGGCTGTTCGTTTATGCGGTTGTGAGAGTTTTGCTCTTGAGCATCTCAGTGGAAACAAAAGCACCTGGACCTCACTTCCATATCTGCTGTGCAGGGCATGGGCTGGGCATGCATGGAGGAGCTGCGATGGGGCTCTGACCGCGAGCACTCGTGGGTGCGCCCAGGGTACCTTGCCACAAACGGCCCGGGCGCGTACAAGATCCCCACTGCCAACGACATCCCCCTGGACCTGCGGGTGACGCTGCTGGACGACGCTCCCAACCGGCGGGCTGTGCACTCCTCCAAAGCAGTGGGAGAGCCGCCGCTGCACCTCGGCGCGTCAGTGCACTTTGCACTGAAAGACGCAATCTACTCCTGCCGCAAGGAAGCAGGTACGGCTACGCGGCGTTTGGACGTGAATCTATGTCAAGATTGTGCAAGCCTGCCTGCACCCGACTGCTGCATATAGCCACGTGGGTGTATTACAACATCATGCATGCAGGCCTCACGGGCTTCTTCGCGCTGGACACGCCATCAACGCCTGAGAGGCTGCGCATGGCGTGTGGAGGTCCACTGTGTGTGGATCCTTCCGGCAACACAAGGCCTGCCCTCAGCTGCTAGGCGTGTACAAACTTGTGTAGAGGCACTTGTCAAAACGGATTTCATTTGTCCTGTGTACAGTGGAGTATGGTTTGATTTCGAAGACAATTTTATGCATGGTTTTGTTTTTGCCTACTCAGCAATGTAGCACTGGCTCATATGATGCCGGCTGCTCACTACATGACGTCCTGGTCAATCAAAACATCAGAACATTACCTGGCTGTCACCGTGAACATGATGAACTTTCATCTGCTGTTCTGAAGCATGCGCTATGCAAGGGGTTGTGCAAGTTTCGATCATGACACGTTACTGCCACGGCTTGCATACATGATGTCCATCTATGGTGCCCCAATTGTGGATGGCTTGAGGTACCAGTGTGCTGCCGCCGGTGGCATGTTTGGGGCATGCATGATCTGATCTGGCTTGACAAGCGCACACACCTGACTGGTGACCACTGCTTGTGTCAACATGAAGAACACAAGAAGCAGAGACAGAAGTCGGGTTTCATGGCCACAACGCGAATGCGGATTGCAAAGGCACCCCGGTATGCCTGTAAATTTATGCAGTGTTTTGCACTGTGATAGATTCAGGCCCCAGCAGCGCTAAGGGAAGAAATCATGGAACAAAACAGACAATCACAACCAGAAAGGGCACCCTACACATCGGCATAAACCGCACTCACAAGGAACACAACCGGCAGCGCAAACACACAGCGCTCCAACCCAGTGCATCATCGCACAGTCTACGTGCAGGCTATGCATAGGCACCAGGTGATGGGGGCCGCGGCGCCTAGCCGGCGCAAAGTCGCCGCAGAGCCGGCCGCAGCAGCCGGCATGGCCACGAGCATGACACGATGCTATGCAGGTCTGAGGTCACGCCCAACGGCCATGACCCCTGGCCGCAGACCACACGGTGCCGGAGCCATTACCAATCAACGCTGCGGTCCCAGCAGTGGCTGGAAACGTGCCGGGAAACGAGGCGGGAGTTGGACGCGGGGGGTTGGGCAGCGACAAAGAGGGGGTGGTGGGGGGGGGGGGGGGGCAAGAGGCAGGCTGCAACGCTTGCCAGGGCTCGAGGGAGACTGGCCATGAACTGCGGCCTGCACGCGATGGCACGTCTGCGCTAGCAGGCCGTCAGCGGGGACCGGAAGGCCCGGCAGAAGCGCCCTCACGGCCAGCCTGGCGTAAAGGGGAGGGGCTGCACGGTGCGCCAGCGCGCAGCACAGCGTCATGGATAGACTGCGCATGGCATTGACCATGAACGTGCGCTTGGAGACCGCGCGTGGCCCCCCCGACTGGGGCATGGGCCCGCCCTCAGGCGGACTCGCCGCGGCTGTGAGGGGGGCGTGGCTATCGCTGGACGATGTCTGGGGCATGCTGCCAGGCGGCCCTGCACCACCTCTTGCATGCGGAGGCAGGCCGTGCGAAGGCAGGGTGGCGGGCGGTGCTGGGACCTCGGCGGGCGCGGTGGTGATGGTGGGGGAGGGGGAGGCCAGGGCCGGGGAATGCATGCAGTGACAGTGTGATGCAGCCGTCGCTAGCCGAGAAGATCCCAGAGCAGCGAACGCCACGTCAGCTGCAGCTTCGACCTGATGCCACTGGCATGCATCGCAATATACCAGCTTATTCTGATGTACTAGAACTGTGGAAAATCAATCCAGTGAGAGCAAGAGATTGCTGCATATCACGAGTGGAGCTTCGCTGGGGAGATTTATTGGCTGTAAGGATGAAAAAAATGGAGTTGTGTGCTGATGTTCGTCTTGGTATCGTCTTCAAACCAACGCATGGTGATGGAGGTCCACCTCCGCCACGGCGAGCAGCTCCCCGCGGCCGCGGGGAGCTCGAGCTAGTCCTCCGCCGCGCCGAGCTTTGGCCTACCGTCACGACCAGCACGACGCAGAGCGCAGATCGGGCATGCAAACTGAACTCAGAGCAAGCAGTACACTGTGGCTCTGGCCCGTACGTGATCAGTTTAGGGCCAGATTCTTGTGAAGCAGTTAGTGCAGTGAGCCGATGGCACACTGACACATACTGATATTTATATGCCGTCATTTCAGTCAGTGAAGACTCATTTTTGGTATCTCAGTGCAAATGGTGCGTGCATGCGTACATGTTTGTATCACATGCTGCGTGTTCCCGCAGTGTTGCAATCAGTTCGGTGCCACGCAGACGACACACACTATCATACTGACACAGACGAGCTCATCAGAGGCCAGTCGAACATATACCGATCACCGGACTGTGGCGGATGCGATCGAAAGTGTGCTGCAGCCTGCGTGTTGGATCCAGTGTGGCGAGACGAACCGGTCCACATGCCGCAATGATTCGATGAGGGCAACAGCCTGCTGAGGTCATGTATGCACGTAGTTGGTAGTTTTTGTTAGTTCATTTGCTGCAATTCAACGCGGTGCTGTGAAACTGTGCAGGTGTTTGCTGTGTGTTTGAACGAGATCTGAAAGAGCGTCATAGTGAGAAGAAGGAACTCTCGTATGACATAAAGGAGCTACACACTTTCATAGATCGCCTTGTACGAGTTTAGACCCAAAATTTGCTGAACCTGTGTCGCTGTGTCACGCACGCTGTCACGAGTTTAAGTGGCTGTGGTTTGCAGGCTGACATCAGTGCTCTAGTGTATGACCCCCTGACATTTATCAGGAGGTTTGCGCATACGATAGGGATCTTCGATTTACCTGCTACACAACGCATCACAGCCTTTCGCCAAATCATGACCCCCTCTCACGATGGAGTGGCATGCAGGTATGATCCCAAGACAAAATCTTATATTCCATGCAATCGGGACTGGATCAAGAAGAAGTGCTTCCAGCATCTGTACAAGCTCTCGAATGGCAACAAATAGTTGAATGTGCATGAAACTGCCCACACAAGCGTGCAATACTGAGATATTCCGGCCTCTGCCTGGCCGGCACTCAACATGAGGTATGTTTGACCACACCATTGCCACCATAAGGTTGTGTGTTATGCTCCTGCGTGTTCGCTGCCATAAGTCCACGTGAAATGCGGTCCCAACTGTGCAGATAGCAGGTCATTCCATGGAGAGTACAAGGTTTGCAGCATCTTCAAGGTTTGAGGTAGCATAAGTGGGGTCTCGACATCGCAACCCTCAATGTGGGAGTTTTCTCCGTGCCCTCGATTTGCAGTTGTATCTAGACTGTGAGCAAACTCCTCGTCTGTAAGCTCTGGCAGGCCCATCCACTCCAGAAGAACCTGTAGTTTGACGTTTCGCTCGTCACATACAGCTCATGCATGACAAGCCTTCAGCTGTCATGCCATAGTTTTTGTAGATGCCATAACGGCAGCTGTAGTACCAGAAGGCCGAATGCAACCGAGTGACTGGATTGCGCATCATGACGAGGATTTTGCTATCAGGCTGGACTTTCTTGAGCAGTGTCGCCAGGGTCACCTGTGGACACACAGTATATACGCGGCATAGCATAGTCATGCCATATTCATGTTGCGGCTGCTATCATCCCGCCGTCGCATGGAAATCAACGATGTGTACATAACGGCACCTTCTGCAATCGACATTGATCATATTCGTGTGAAACGACAAAACCACAGATGCGCACCTTCTCGTTTTTCTCTCCATGTATGCTAACTCCGGAGATACTGAATGTGTTTGATGATGCATCTACCATGACATCCTCGATAATGCCTCGGGGGTCGCTGCAATCTTGCCAGCAATGGGTTGGTACAAGTCTGTCTGCTCATTCCAGCTGTGCCTGTCGTCCCAGAAGTGCAGACCCTTCTGGTACGAATGCGTGAAGGGCCTGTATTATATGCTGCCTATCAGCTTGAAGTCAATCAGCCAGTGCCAGACAGGGCGGTGCAGCGACGGAATGAAGGGGTGGCAGGCCTGAGTCTCATCAGCTTTTGGTATAGATCCGTTGTCCCACGTTTGCTGACGCCAATAATGCTCAGCAAAGGAAGAAATTTTGGGGTGCCCCACATGTCCAGCCAGCAAGGACTTCTTGCATTGGGAATCCATGGAAACAGCACATCTTCAAAAACTTCTTCAGCAGACTTCTGTATCTGCACATTGCCACAAAGCTGTCGTCCACTCGGCAAGGAAATGGATCCATGATCGCATCGCGACAGCCTACTTTTGCCTCTCTGACAATTATGTTGGATCAAATACCATTTAGGTACTCACTATGTCCATGTTGGGCCTCTGATACATTCCATACCAAGCCCGGTCCAATATGTGAACGCTCTCTGGCATGCTGGTGCAAGTTTTTATCCAGCTCGGTCTCGTCTGCCCTTGCCCACAGTCTTCTGCAACCCAGGTGATCGCAACTCTGATTCCAGGCAGTGAAGGCGTCGAATGCGCCACGGGCGTGTGTGGTTCATCTTCGTTCGCGCCATCTGCGGTTGTAGGAGTTGGAAGTGCACCGAGCTTCATGGTGGGCACTGCAGGCAACTCTGCATACTGTCAGAAGCCGCTGCAGCGCATTCTTCAGCCCTTGTTTTGGCCGATCAAGTCATGAGGCAAAGTGTTGCCTGCGAAAGCGCTTCCACCTGATGTTTTGCTGCAGCCGAATTGACCTCATGCAAACTTAGCCTGATGCACTATCGGCAGGCGCACCGTTTCTGTGAAGTTCCTCCAACTGGATCAATGCATGGGGGTCACGTGAGTTCCTTGACGTCGCAAAATTGTGGTTGACTGCCAAGAGGTTTTTTTGCTCTTCCTCACTCGATGCAATATCGGTGGGCGTGTCATGTGCAACCTGCGTGCAACCTTGTGCAGCGACGGCATTGATGTCTTTCAGCTGATTGTTCATGTCAAGGTTTTCAACGGGTACCATATCTGGACTGTCTCCAATCTGTGCACCTGCGTTTGTGCTTTCCAAATCTAGGGACCCTTCCCGATTCAAGAGTTTTGGCGCCGCAAGTATCACAGTGTGCTGATACCCACAGTTGCTTTCCATCGCCATGTAATATTGTGGCATTGCATGGAGTGGTGCTGCAGAAGTGTGCAGATCGACGCCATCATATATGACATCTTGATCTGGTCTCACACTTCCCCAAACAAAAATCTGCCCCTCCTGAGACAAAGCCACAGCATGATGCTCCCCCATGCACAAATTCCTGTTCCTGTGTGCTTTCAGAGCTATTACTTGTGCTGGAATACCAGGCACTCCAGATCGTCCAGGTGGCGATGTCCCCCATGTGTACACGTCGCCAGCGGTGCTGACTAGTCCAGCCCCATGCCGACCAGCTGCAATGGACTGCGCCCGCAAGTTGGGCAAAAGCTGTGGCATGAGCCCCTCAGGGTCATCAGAGACATCCTGTACACCCAGGGAGCCATCTTGCACAGAGGTGGCCTCAGATTTTCAGGCCTGTTCATTCTGGATTCAATCGAATGGCCAGTTCATGGAGTCCATGACACACAGAAAGTTACCTCCCTGGCAACATCGCCCGTGTTCAGACAGAGAAGGCCACATGGACACGGACAGACGCTGAAGCATGTGACTGGCATCACACCGTGTACGCTCCAGCCAAACCACCGTGCAGCACCGACTTGCGAAGTGTGCCAGCATAGCCGTCAAACCCGGTGGCACACGTGTACACTCGACTGCTCTTTGTCAAAGCCAGCCACATTGAATACCCCGCAGAGAGATGCACAACAGGGTCTCTCGTGTCAAAGCCATGTACCTCTGTGGATGTGGCAAAGTGCTTGGTGTTGGGCAGAACTCCCTCCCCAAAGGCTTCGTCCAGTCCTTGCAGTATACCCACCCTCAGGTACATGATGACCAAGAATCCCCATGTGCTGTCAGTGCAGAAGCATCGCTCACGCATACTCCATATACCACGACTGACAAGCCTGTTGTGCTGTCTGTGTCTACGGATCGCACACAGCTCCCATCGAGTCAAGCCAAGCTTGGCAGCCTGGCTTGAATTCTGTCAACGCACATTCAGGAGCACCCTATTGTTGGGCACCCACACCTGACCATTGCCACAAATTCAGGCCGGCAGTGTAGACAACGCCACTGGCAGTCACTGCTACAGTGTAATATGGCCCGGCAGCCACGGCGACAACCATTTCAACAATGTCTGAAGCTGGCACTAAGGATGGATCATGACAAGTGTGTCCACTGGTGCACGGCTGCATTGCGGCGTCGCGTGCAGCACGCCCCAGCTGCCCAAAATCATTCAAACCCCATGTGAACAGTCGTCCATCACTTGCTATCGCTGCCATGTGGAAGCGCCCCGCATCAGCTGCAATGAAGGTGGCGTTGTGAATGACATTGCGTACAGATCCACCGCTAGTCGATCCAGGAAACCCTAGCTGACCAACATCGTGTAGTGGCTCGGCACTATGAGCACCGCCACCACACCTACTCATCTGCCCCCCTGTCCGAAGTGATCCATCAACCTCAATTGCGACCGAGCTGCCCCCCGCACCCACTGCTGTAGCGCTGATCCCGACACCATCTACCATGCCGGGCTCTAGGGCACTTGCACATGACCTTGGTGTCATGAGTTCGCTCTGAATTGTCGAGAAACTGAAGATCGTCCCTGGAGCATGTCCCATGCCCGGTACACACAACTGGCGCGCACTGCAACCTGCAGGATGCACGGATGAGGCGTCTGCAGCATGAGGCATCCAGTCCTCGGCATCTCGTAACTTTGGCGCAAGGCTGGCATGGCTGTCAGTGATATCCCTGTGGTGGCTTAGCGAGTACGATGAACAACCGTTTATACCTCAGATGATCCACAACCACAATTGTCGCATGATCCAGGATGACATGATGCTAGATACAACGCCAAATATTGTCGTGTTATGTCTGCGCTTAATTCAGCCAAAGCGTTGACTATGAGTGGACATTGGTTCCGGTTCGCACATACATTGCCACCATTTGCCAGCCACGGCACGCGCTACCAAAACCGTGGACAAGCAGCCGTCAGCGCGCCTCATATGCTTGGTCCATTTGTGCACCCACGATCGAAGCAACACGGTATTGCGGTGCGTCTAGACGCGTCTAGACATGCCTGTTCGTCCGTGTCTACAAGCACAACCCGTCCGTCGGTTTGTATCACTGAAAGCACACCGATTTCAGCTTTGCAGACGCAACATTGCACCATGTTGACAACGTGTCTTGTCCCGTGCTCACATGCACGCCGTTCGATGCCTCAGTTTACTCAACGCAAAGGCGTCAATGCTAGCACGCGTCGTTACCGCTTGGACGCGTGAATATGTCGCTGGGCTACGCAGAGAAGCTGAGCTATAGAGATGATGTTGGTGCTGTTGGTCAGAAAGAGTATGTGGATGACGGAGAGGTTGTGGAAGTGAAGTGCCAGGAATTGGCCCAACTGGTGCGACAACTCCACCCTGATGCTCCCGCAAGCTGCCGAAACCGCATCCCTTGTTACACACTGTTAGCTGGACAGCCTGCACCGGCCGGGGTGTGAGTACTTTGCACTGTGTGCAGCTGATGAGCTCGCGGAAGACTATCATTATGACAGGGGCGGGCATCTCCACAGCCTGTGGGATCCCGGACTTTCGGGGACCAAATGGCGTCTGGACCTGCCAGAAGCATGGCCGACCATTGCCAAAGCTGGACACAACATTTGCTTCGGCAATTCCTAGCTTAACACACATGTGTGTAGTTGGCTTGCTGAGGGATGGCCCAGCGCAGTACCTTGTCAGCCAGAATGTGGACGGTCTCCACCGGCGCTCGGGGATTCCTGAGTCTCAACTGGCGGAGGTGCATGGGAACTGCTTTATGGAGCGGTGTCCAAATTGTGGGACATACTACATGAGAGATTTTGAGATGGTTACAGTCGGATTCAAACCAACAGGGCGCAAATGCACCAAAGGACGATGCAGGTATGACATCATGATAATCTCCACCGCAGCAGATCATCGCCTGCATGCAGGCGATGATCATGCCAGGCTGAGGCTCTCAGGTGGAGCCATCGCAGGCTGTGGTGTCGATGCCTTCAGATATCTCCAGTACATTTACGAAATACACATCATCGCCATTTGCATGTGCTGCATTCGTTCTACTGACTCAGGAGCCAAATGATTGGCATGGGGCATGTCATGTGTTGGGAATGTGGCATGCAGCTACCTGAAGCTTACAAGTACTGTGGCACTCTTGTTTGTGTTGACAGTTACGTGTCCAGCTGCCAATTTCACCGCTTTAGGAGCTGCACAAGGCTGGAGTATTTGGCACCTAGCACCTGCATGACGCAACCATTCCCATCTGAGAAAACCATGAACGCATGTCTGCGCGTTCTCTGTCAAGCAAGCTTTGGTGGAAGTAGCTAGCGCCTGTAACACTCGATCATGATCGATGCGGCAATTTGTCGTGTCATATACATTTCATTTATTACTGTCACTTATCATGGCAGATTTCGTTCAGGGGCCATCTGAGGGACCAAGTGCTAGACTGGGAGGATGCGCTGCCTGAGGAACAGCTAGAGGCAGCAGAGAGTCATGCAAATACCGCTGACCTTGTACTATGTCTTGGCACCAGTCTGCAAATTCGGCCAATATGTAACTTGCCATTGTCCACCAAGCGCAATGGCGGAAAAGTTGTGATTGTGAATCTACAGAAGACGCCCAAGAACAAGGCTGCTGACGTAGTGATCCATGCCAAATGCGACGAAGTTCTGGAACGCGTCATGCATCACATGGGTCGCAACATACCATATTATGATCGCTGGGAGAATTTCCACATGCGATTCTGGTTGATGAAACCAAACCTGACAAAGAAAAGAGGGAGGCAAGAATCAGCATCAGTGCGTCACACTGCCTTGACTCTGAGCCCTGTCCAGCCAAACTTTGAAGCTTCATGAGATTTCTTCGAAGCTTGCATGGAAGCAAAATGCCTGTTGTCTGCTTACTAAGATGGCATATGCCCACATCAGTACTGAAAGTTGTGCGGCTACAGTTTAACATGCATACCCTCCCACGGAGCTATGGACCACTAGCAGCGTGTGCAGAACTTGCAGGGCATGCTGACTGTCGCTCTGACAAGCTCGCATGGACAGACATGCCCAATGCCAATGCTCGAAAGCCTGGAGTGGCAATTCTGCATGATCGGAACGGCTGGAGGGGATGGGAACTGGGTCAGCCAACGAACAAAATCTTCCGTGCAATCCAATGCTGCAATTTCTGAAAATTTCGATTTGGCAGATACTGATCCGTCTAGTGGGCAAGACATTTCAGCCTCTTCAAGTGCGGGGGATGCGTATGTTGCTGGAGCAGAGGGACCAGCCATTATGCAGTACAAGCTGCCAGAAAATGGGGACAGCCAATCTGACAGCATCCAACTGCAGCTAACGCTACACTTGGGACAAGGGGCGGACATCAACTACCGCACACATATGCTAGAAATGAGAATTAGACCTTCAGTGCTTAAGACATGCGATGCCAAAGCGAAGATGGATGCTGTATGGGCAGCTGCAGAACATGGAGCAGTCCATGTCTCGCTGCTATCTCAGGTGATCAAATGCAGTGTTTTTGTGGACTTGATTTGTCGCACAGTCAACAGTGCTGCAAAGGCAAGGCGTTCGGACAATTTACCGTTGTTTTGGGTGCAGGTCAGGCATTTTGGTGGAGATGAGAAGCGTGAATTAGAAGGTTCCTGCAAATGGACTTCCAAGCATCCAGTCGCCGAGCTATGCCACCACACCCTCCATTCACGGTAGTTGTGTGCACAGATCAACATACATGAAGTAGCACGGATTTACTGTCCAAGAGCGTCTGCTGGTGCGCGATCATCGTGTTGCTGTGGCATGAGTGAGTGTTCTTTGCCAGCTGTATCTGCAGCATACCAAATGATGCAATGCAGGTTGTTTGTGACTCTTGACAAATTCTTGTGACATGTCGAGCTGCGTCGCTAGACACGCTGTTCCTGGATCCTATCTTCCCCTTATGAAGGCCAGAATGTCGATCTTGCTTGTGGACAGCAAAATTGTACTGACGACGCAGCAAGACATCCAGTATTGTCCGCGTGTGGACGCCATTTGCTCCGCTTAGGCATGATCCATGCTTCATGTAATGTATTTGTGCCACTGTTGATCTACGTGGCCTTTCAGCCTATCAAGCCGTGTCGAACCTGCAACGCCATCATGGTCAGCCCTCCCATGTTGACTCAAACATGTGCATGCCGTCTCAGCCTGCAGAGATTTGTGTGTCCAAACTTGCATGACACAAGAGTCGCCACAATGGGCTCCACCCGTATGGGGGACAACATTACATGTTGCTCCAGAAGTTGAAAATGATTCCTGCTCGCAATGCACTCCTTGTGGATACATGTATTCTGCTATCCAACGCAGAAGAACACAACCGGGTATTGGTGCAAACTGGAGCTCCTGCATGTATCCCACCCTGCACACACAATGATCCACCGACCACCCATCCCACAGACAGTGTGACACTGTTCGGGTTCAGCCTCACAGGAAAAGCGACACCCAAAGCCTATGTTCTGCACAGCATCACCATCAGCCATCAGGCCATCTTGACTCAATCTGCTCAGACGCGTGTGGTGCCTTTCTGCGAGTGCCCCCTTTTACCGCTTTCTGCCACCTCTCCATGATGTGCAAAACGCAGATGCTCTGCAACATGTCCATGATTCTTCGTGTCAATGAACTCTCCAGTTCCTGAGAATCTGACACGGCCTGACCATTTTAGGGCTGAGCTTGGCGCACGGTCTTCGCCGCACCGTGCTTCGCCACTGCTACTTCTAGGTCGCTGTTGCAGGGTCACGGAGCCAGCCGGGTTGGTGGCCAGAGCAGACACATCATCTGGAACTGCATGGTCAGCATCCTTGCAAGCATGTAAGATTTGCATGACAGAATGTATTGTACCAAGCTGTTCTCACAGACTGTATTGGCTCTACCTATCTCAAATTGATGGACATGCAAACCTGCATCTCTTCCTTGTGTAGCGCCCATTATATCCTGCTGCCTGGCAGGATTCGCAGAAGCTGATTCCATGGCTGCACGAGGCTGTTGCTCACCCAGTGTTGAGCTCACCAGACTTGCCAACCTATCCAGTGCATCGCGTCGGTCTGCAAGGGTGGCCATCAATGTGTCGCGGCGAGACATCTCAACCAACTGTTGCCTGCTTTGCCGCACGACACACCAGAGCTGGAGGGCCACAGCTGGCGCAGCAGACAATGCAGTAGCAGACTTTTTAGGCTCTGTCAAAGCAATGTCTGCATCTGCTCGCACAAAGATGCGCAGGGCTGGATGGGCCAGGGCGTCTGACGCAGACAGCCGACAAACTGGATCAGGCTCGAGCAGCCCCCGCAGCAACGCCAACAGATCAGCTGAAATGCCGTGCTGACGCATTATGGCCAGCTGTTGATCCACCAACGCTTGAATTTGATTGTGCACGTCTGTGCCCATCCAACCCCTCAAACCAGCTGACGTATCCACATCGCCTGGACCATCTGCTGAGCTGCTTTGCCATGAACTCTGTGTGTTGATGCGGGAAACTCCTCCAATCAAAGAGGTGACGTGGGGAAATACTGTGCGTACTGTGTGGACCGCACGCCCAAGCGAAGACCGGTGACCTGGCGGGTGTGCTGCTGATGCTCGGTAAGAGTTTGAGTTGCTGCGCTTTCCATGCTGAAGTGGACACCGGACGAGACTGCTGTAGGTTCTGGCCTGAAAGATGGTGGTGCCCTCCAGCAGGCACACGAGTATCATGCCAAGTGCCCATAGATCGCACTTGCATGCAGCCACACCTCCCTGGGTTTGGCCATCACTGTTTGAGCTCTGCAGGCAAAGCAGCACTAAGTGAGCGGGGCGAGACCATCATTGAGCACACACGTGCCATCGAGCACACAACGACCCACTTTCAAGGGGTCAACAAGAGGAACGATGAAACGCCTTAGTCTTTGCAGGCGAAGACAGCAAACTAGGGTATGGATGACTGCAGGTCAGAGACTGTCTCCTGGACCATGAGAAGGCACTCGGAGCTGTTATGTCTGGCTGTTCAATTAAAAGTTCTCAGATGTGCAACAACAATCAGGCACTGCGCAGCAGCTCATTGACATCGTGAACACAGAGAATGGGCGTTGCACACCCATGTCTCTGGAGCAAAAAATTCTGCTGGTACAATGTCTGCAAGAAGTTGATTGATGTCATCAGGATGACCAGCCGGGCAGGGAAGCGTGCACGTCAGACTTCGAGCATGTTCAGACGGAATGAACACATGCCAAGGCGAGAGGTGATGGTGAGCAAGAGTGTGACTGTGAAGGACAGCAATATGTTGAAGCAGCGGCAGTAGCACTGTGATGATTACCTGTGCCTGCACCATTGCACATTGACTGGATCTGAGCAGAAGCTGGCGACGGGATGCACAGGCATCAATCAGACGACAAGGAGCTCAGGTAAAAGGTCATCAGTTCAGACACAGTATACTGCAGAAGCATTTGCATACAACCGGCAGCATTTTGTGCATGCAGTGACAGCGGACGCGACTGCACCTCAGCACCAATGAATTGGTTGGGGCTGCAGGCCAGGCTGCTCTGACGCATGTCTGCAAGCACTAGAACGGTGTTCTCATGTGGGTCCTGATATGCGCCTAGCAGATGGTGTGCATACAATGGTAAGCGGGCCAAATGATGTTTAATTAATGAGTCTCGCTCTGCTAATGACATCCGCATGTACAGGTCTGTACGGGCACGATGAATTGGCGCTTGAAAAGCTGTTGAGCGTGAGCCGCCCGTATCTGCCAAGGGGCTCAGCGGTGCCACTGAGCTCGGCCTGTGTTTGACTGAGACCCGAAAAGACGCCCAGAGAGTGCGATGGACAAAAAATGACAGCCTGTGCAGCGAGGTGCGTATTGGAGGGCGGACATCTGGAATCGCCCTTGCTCGCTGTGTGGGACACGCATTAATGATCTTATACAGTAACACCTGCTTCTGACCTCAGCTCAGTCGCTGTACGGGTTGCAACAGCTGTACATTTACCATGTGATCGAACGGACGCACGTGTTGACCCCACGCCATCTTTGCTTCACTGAGCGTGCACATCCCATTCTCCACTATAACTCTGACATGAGTGTGAGGGAAGGAAGGCTGAAACCGCTTGACAGCTGTCCTGCAGACCAGTTCATGTCTGCTGTGCCTTGCATCAGATTATGGTCACACGAGACAACTGCGACGAGGAAAATCTGCATCAAGACTGCTGCATTTTGTTACGCATCTCCAGATAAATCTACAACAGCTGCGCAACGCACGACTGCAGCAGTGTTTTGCCGTGATATGTATCTTGAATGTGCTCTCTGTCGGCACCTCTGCGACCAGCCAGGGGCCAACCATTTCCATGACGCGATCGTAGTTGCGTATTCCGAACACCTGCACAGACGCAACATGAACAGGCACCAGTGGCTCAGGTGGTGAGGATGACGATGAGGGTGGGGGTCTTTGAACGCAGATATGATGAACGAATAAGCGAGGAAGACCGCGCCATCGAGTTTTGTCGGGGAGGTATTCTCATTCAGTATCACAACCATAAAACAGAGTTCGGTCAAAGCCTCTTTATACGAGTGCAGATGCAATCACGAAGTTGTCTTACTGAAGGCATTCCTGACAGCTCAGGATCATCAATGGCACGCCAACTGTGAATCACGTCGCGGCAGTATGCACACAAATTTATGTGTTTGGAACAAGGTTGCAGAAGATTTCCAAATCGCCTGACGGCGACATGTACTGCATTTTCGGTTCCGCTCGAATGCGACGTGCGATTGTGGCCAAGGTGTAGCAGGCGAGAGACTCAGTCGACCCGACGCCACTGAATCAAACTACGCTGTAGTTTACTGCCCACCGCCTTCGACAGAATGCCCTACAATCGGCTGTGCCGGCGGAAACACCTTTTGGGGACATATCTTACAACATCCATCGTGGTAACGGTGAGATACCAGTGCGGAAGAAGGCCTGCTCGTGATTGGAGTGTTTCAAGTGCAGGCCCCGGTCGGTATAATTTGTGCTCTTCAACAACCGATGCCTCCTCACATCATGTTATCGAATTCGGTCAGCCTTGGGAGTACTAGGTCTGGGTTGTGCACCGGCTGTGTTCCACCAAAGCGTGCTACAGCATGCTGCGCCGTGCCAACCGACGAATCGGTACGGAATGCGAAAGACGTCAAGGTCGGATTCCGATGGGATCCAGGCATGTCACGATGGATCAAAGACGATAAATTGCAGGTATGCTGATGCCATTCTCTGCGATGACAGTGAGCTGGAGCCATCGTTTTTGCCGTCGCGACGCTGGTGCCCGCTTCGCAGGGAAAAGTGAACGCTCCGGTGGTGATCCAGCCCAAAAGCGGGGCATCGTACACGGTGTGATGCTCGCACTGTTCATAGCATGTTGAAGTCATGCGGCTGCCAGGTTTTGTTGGGTTTGCGTGTGCAGTGCTGTCGTGCAAGTTTGCGGCAGTCACTGAATTGTCGTGCTGGTTTCGAAAGGTACATCCAACCGCTCTGCCAGACGGTGGGATTTCGTCATGAAGCCCACCGACACTCGCTCGCTCTACGTCATCTGCTGCCAGGCGTTGGGCCCGTCCGACTGAGCAATGTTGTTGGTAATATGCTGTGACTGGCTCCGCTGTGCGCCACTTACATCGTGGCGTTACAGGCCTGGCCCGTTATGTGGAGTGACCTCATGGAATATGGCCTCGACAGCGTTTCGGTACCGAAGGCGGCCGATCTACAGAAGGAAGGCTGGGCTCTGGTGGATGTTCGGCTGGTTGACAACTTCAAATACTCGCACATCGAGGGTTCCATTTCTATCCCACTCTACAGACCAGTTCAGGGCAACAGTATGTTTGACAACATCAAGAGGCTAGCTATGGCATCGTTTGCAATGAAGGCCACTGGTATGATCCAGCGGAAAATGTGTGTTGGCGTGTGTGGTTTGCATGTGCTACATGTGTTATGGGTAACATGAGCTAGCTGCAGAGCGTGACCCAGACTTTGCCAAGAAGGTCGAAGATGAGCTGGGAAAGGATGCCAAGATCATTTTGGTGTGCTGTCCCGGCATCTACCAGGTTGCATTACCAGACTAATTCAGGACACCGGCAGACATGACTACCAGATTTTGCCACGGCTTCCAGAATTTGTGCACGTGTGGTGCAGGTCTGTGACATTGGCGGATCTCTGAAGACGACACATGAGGTTGCACACAAGAAAAAGGATTACGAAGTCCGTGATCCTGAACGCGCGTTTGGGCGGGAGTCGAGGTCGTACAAGGCAGCACATGCGCTGATAGAGGCAGGTTTCACGAATCTTTTGCACTTGGAGGGTGGCCTGCAGCAGTGGCGTCACCAAGGGTACCCATGTGAATCAGCTGTGTAGCTCGCCTCAACAGAGTTCGACTGGGCCGGCATGATTTGTATTGCGGTCTAGCCCAGAAATGCTGAAAACTTTGCGTGGATTAAATTGATCGAATTCTGTACATGATCATCGCTGCTGCAAGTGAGCAAGAGTGTAATTTCAGCAGCACCTTTCCCTCTTTCAGTGCCGCATATGTGCGAGTGAGGTTGGCTGTGCGTTCGTTTCTGCTGGGTGGCGATTCGTCCAGAAATTTATCACATCAACAGGTGGAAGTGCAGATCATGGCAACCATCAAGTGGTTCATCAAACCATGCAACATGTGTTCCGCCTTTGTCAGTGTGAGCGCATTTAGCTGAGTGGCTGATTGCGCAGCATTATCTGCAGCAGGACATGCAAAGCAGTCTAGTGCACAGGAATCATCCAACATGGGTCACGCCTGATCAAATTCGGGAGTGGAAATATTGTTTGACCAAACCGAGAGAGTAGAAATGTTGTTTGACCAAATCGGAAGCATGGCAGATACATGTTTATCGTGCCGCCTGTAGATGGAGAGCACAAGTTCTGTTGACTGGACAAGTACTACATTAGTGTTACAGATCCTATTTAATTCACCACCTAATGTTTGTCACAATTCCTCACTGTGAATTTTTCTGCAGACAAGGTCAGTGCAATGCTGATGTTATGATATGCTCTCCTCCTCATCAGAATTGCCATCTTGCTTGAAGTCTTGTCTAGTACACGGGTGGGAAAAATTCATCAGCGAACTGCACAGAGTGACTCATGCACAAATGCCCCAATACCATGACAAGAAAGTTCAGCAAATGCTCATATTCTGTAAGCGCGAATAATCGCGAATGAGAATGGGTGCTTCAAACACTTGGGAGTTGCAAAATCTTGCCAGACAGAAGTAACGCACCGCCTCAGCAGCAGATCCAGAGGTGGAGCCAGTAGCATATCCCTCAGCCTTGTCAGTGCGCTGGCAACCCTCAATCGAGTAGAAGTCGGCACCGGTCTCAGCCTTGACAGCAGAGGCAGCCTTGGCGTCCTTGATGCATCCGGAGTCCAGGAAAGCCTTGGCATATGTGGTAGCCCAGACCTTGGCATAGGCAGCGGCAGCACAGTGGGAGTAGGCCTTTGCCCACGCAGAGTTGTCGCCCTCAGAGCAGGCGCTGACTTCAGCACGAGAGAACACATCGAGGGTCATCTCGATGAAGGTGGACGCCTTTGCCAGAGACAGGGATGACACGTCAACTTTGCAGTGGCCACAGTCGTTGAATGCTTTTGCCACGGCGGTCGAGTGTGCCTCAGCCTTGGCCTCAGCCCAGGCCTTGGCAATTGCAGTTGCAGAAGTGCAGCCGAATGCATTGCCCTTGCTGACACAGTCAGCCTGAGAGGATGTGACGGCCTTGACGATCGCGCCAGCATGAGCGTAAGCATAGTCATGCACATGCCGGGTGTGGCCATCCCAGTCTGGCTTGCAGAACTCGAGGATGGCATACTCAGCAACGTTGATGTGAGCACTCATAGCACCAGCGTATGCGGAAGCGGAGGCATAGCTTGAGCAAGAGACGGACGACACCGTGTGGCCACCCTTCGTGATGTAGTAGCCCTCGTTGCCCTCATTGCCCTCGTTGCCCTCATGGCCTTCGTCCCCTTCATTGCCCTCATCACCCTCGTGGCCTTCATTTCCCTCATCACCCTCGTTGCCCTCATTGCCTTCGTTCCCCTCATTGCCTTCGTTGCCCTCATGACCCTCGTTGCCCTCGTTGCCTTCGTCGCCCTCGTTGCCCTCATGTCCTTCATCATACTTGAAGTGGCGGAAAATGTCGCCCTCGTTGCCCTCGTTACCTTCGTCTCCCTCATCGTTGATAGAGTACGAGTAGTACGGTTCGAAGAGCAGGTCGCGCCCGCTGCCCTCAGCCACAGCCGCAGCAGAGGCACGTGCCGGGGCCATGGCAGCAACCATCATGGTGACAACTCCTGTTGCGTAGATCCTGCACAGCTCTTGCACTCAGCCAGTTTTCATCGCAGTGGTGACCATCTCCTGTCCAGGGTCAAGGCAGGGCGCATGGGCCACATGTCTGAAACTGCTCAGATCAGGTTGACACAACGTGGTATACTAGAATCACCCTTATACATCTGAGGCCGCCACGCAGGTGCTCACGTCATGCCCGTTCCAAACAAGGATCATGCACAGTCGAGCAGGGGCAGATGCATTGTGCTGACCCTGCATCAGCCCAATTTGGCTGATTGTGGCCCAGATTTCGGCAAATTTAAAGGTCCAATTCACTCACGCGGCTGCAACATATGCACAGATACCCAAGCGAAGCAACATGCATGCGTCGACAAGAGCTACTGCAGTGCAGACTAGAGCCAAACCCTACACCGAGTTTGGCTTCACGAAACAGTAATTTTTACCGTTGTCAATGTACAGTGTATTACAAGGGCATGAAATTGGATAGAAATGCATTGCGCTACGGCTGGGACGCTCGTGAAACGGTGATGCCAGGCGACAGCACAGCGTTCGAATGCTGTACGTCAGAGCACAACAGCTAGGTTGTGCACGCCCGTACTTGTGAGTTGTTGCAAAACATGCACAAGCACATGAACAGGCGTAGAACCTTGATTAGATGAAGTGCAGTGATGCGGTGGAAAGTGGACGTACATTCTGGTGGCGATATCGGTTGGGGAGACTTTGCAACGAAGAGTTTCACGTGAAGCCTGAGCACGGGTGGTGAGCAGGACGAAGGCACTCTGGTCCAGGTACGATGAGCTGTGATATCACCACTCTTGGGCTGGGCTATATATAGCATTGGCGCAGCCTGGCGCAAGTGCACGAGAACACAACATGGACAACTCCGCATGCTTCCCTCGAATTGGGCAGTGTGCCGATTTATCAAGGCTATAGCCATCTGATTTGTAATGATCTGGTATTTGCCTTTCTGGCGTCGGAAATTATGCATAATGCGATTTTGCACGCTCCGAAGCCGTGCACAAACGTCCGGATCCGCGGCTGGATTTCAGACACAAACATATGCACCAAGTTCCATGCATATGGACTCCTTACTTTCACCACAATCTCCGGACATCAAATCACTATTCAACAACATCTTTATAGCGGTCCACTGCTAACTAAAGACTAACTAGTGCGTGTTCGTGAAGATCCGATCGATTGGACGCTCTACACATGTACAGTTGCAGGTCTGGTCAGCATGTGCTGCACAAGCAGCCGCGGGTTACGTACATCGCACGCGCGGGCACTGACCTGCCAGCTCAGCTGAAATGTGGACAAGTATGCGATATGTTAGATGAATGCTCCACAAGTATAGAGAGGACAAGTATAGAGAGTAAAGAGGATATATATCTACTAGTATAGACAAGCGCCGTGTGTTGTGAGCGGTGCTGTGAGCAGCACTAGTGAATAGCGTGTGAGAATGTGTCGAGGGAACTTTTTAGCGCAGTACAGAAGCTGCTGTGTTTCTGTCTGTGTACGGCGCTTGGCCATGGTGATTGATTTTTGGTGCATTGCCATGAATCGTGCCTCTGTGTTCTACCGCCTTGTGGAGCATACATCTGTAACGTATCACACATGGCCAAGCGCCGTACTAGTATAGAGAGCACGGCCACGAGCACCAGACTAGTCAACTCCCTCATCAGCTCGAGATCATCATCACATGCACTCAGTGGGTACCGCGGTGTTGAACACCTATGGCGTCCATTCTACGGGTGAGCACTGTGCACACCATACGCTTGGCCAATCGAATTCATGGATAGATCTAACTATCTACCAGCGCCGCATGCTACCTCCCTCGGTTGTAAAAACTATAGAAGTGAACGAAACGCCCCGAGCGCTACCACGAGTCCAATGCTCCTGCACATTAGTGCCAATATTGGCATGCGCTTCAGCGAACGTGTGCTCGTGACAGCCTGATCTAGACGTCGCAGGTAGCCAACGCCGGCGCGCCTTTTAAAAGCCTTGTGTTTGTAATACGTGATATCAACATTCCGAAGATTCATGGCCGGCCGGAATATTCGCGGCCGCGCGGGGCCACTTGCCATATTAATATTGCACCGCCGACGCGCGCCGAGGGATTATAATTACTGTCGGGATTTGCCACAATGATAAGGTCGAGCCTCGGGAAAAGGGAGTTGCGTGACCGGCAGCCATGAGGTCGGCAGCCGCCAACTTGCACACGCATGCACAACCGAATATGTCAGCCTTGTGTGCGGTCGCCTGCCTCTGCGCTGCTACTGGCCCACCCTCAAACATTCGGATCCACAAGGCCAATTTCCAGAGCGCACAGCACCGAAGTTGTTGCGCCGGAAGGCAGCGCGGGTGGGCTTGCACTACCGACTCCACACTGGCCTTGCGAAAGGCCTGCGCCTGATCAGCTTGCCATTGACTTTAGGCATTGCACGCCAGCCCGCGCACAGATCCACGACGCAGGTCCATCCCAAATGCTTCCCTAAGTATGCCTGTCGTGCTAAACAGGCCCAGAAGTGTCTACTGCCTCAGTTCGTCCCGTAGCCAGCCTTGCTGCGTGCCGTGCCGTTGCGCTCACGGAGCTGGACTTTCAACATTTTCATTGCATGAAACTGTTTGACCGTGAGCTTTGGGCGCGATGCCGTGCATGCCAAAACATTTTCAGGAAACCTGACATGCTGCGCGTCGCGTTTCGGCGCATGTCGCTTCCAGCCAAGAGCTCCAGAATTCTCTCACTGTGCACCTCGTGGTGCCTTACGCATTGTATTCTTCACCGACTGATTAGTTAAAGCTATCAAGCGCTGTTGAGAATGACAGTCTCATGCATACGTGAGCATACCGAACGTTTTTCCGCGTTCGGTACCCCAAGCACCTGATAGTATATAAGTGATCGTGAGCCTCTGAGTATTCAGTGTCTCTATACTGAATACTACAGAGATTGCTCAGGAGTGGGTCGTACTGTGAGTGTGTATACATATTTGTCGCGGCCTTCGCATCGGCCGCGAGAAGAGTGCAGCAACATCCATCATCGATCGCAACGCGGCCCAGGCCGTGGCCGACGCCACAGGCGTGCCGCTGCGCCCACACGGCGTCACCTGCGCAGGCACGCCCATCGGCCACACCCCCGACGTCAAGGACTATTGCAACCGCCGCGCGACAACCGCATGTGCGAAGATTGATCGCCTCCTCTCTCTCCCCCTGCCTGCCCAGGACAAATTCCTGCTGCTCTGCGGCTCCGTGCAGCTTGCCCTCATCCACCTAGTCCGCGTCGTCGCGTGGGACTCGGTCAGAGACGCGGTGCAGCAGCTGCAAGACAGGGTGGTGGCGGCGGCGTGGGAGATCATGATCCACCCGCAGATGCCCGCCGTCGCCGAGGAGAAACTCCGCCTACCGCTACGCCACGGCAGATTTGGCCTCATGGACGTCACGGAGCACGAGGCAGATGCAGCCTATCTGTCCAGCGCCGCGCTGGCGCATGACACCATGCACAATGGCCCCCCCGACTTCCGCCTATTCGCCGACGGCGACGTTGCCAAAGGCCTACAAAAAAAATGGACAGCGCTGCGTGCGGCGATGCCGCCGGAGGCGGACTGGGGCCCAGAGGAGCTCGACAACGTCTTCATCGCCACTGGCCTTCCCGGTATGAGCAGAAAAGTGACCAGGGCAGACACGGCACGACGCGCTGCTGCAACAGCTGGGCAGCACCCCTGCTGGTGCAAAAGACCTTGCGCGCATGCACAGCTGCGCCTGTCGTGTTGCCTCACTGTTCCTGGATTCCCTCCCAACCAACCGCATGCTGACTCTGAATGATGGGGACTTTGTGCATGGGATGCGGTTCAGGGGCGGGCTTTCCCCCCTGCCGCCATTAGAAGGGGAATTATATGTGATTGCAATGCTCGGGTGAAGCCCGGCGGCGTAGATCATGCCATGACATGTCGACACAATGCCAACTGCTGGACGTTGCGCCACAGCATTTCCATTACGGCCTGGCGCCGTCGAGTAAGAGCGGCAAGGGTGTCCACATCAATTGAGCCTGTGATGCGCAGCCTAGACAGATGCTACAGGGACGACAGTAGGGAAGACACCCTAGCAAATGGTCCGGACGTAGTTGTGTATGTGCTAGATGTCAGCTTCATCCGCCCATCTGGGGTGGCTGTGGTGGGGAAAGCATCGGGGGCAAAGGGGCACGCGGCCGCAGTTCGCGAACAGTTCAAACTCGACAAGTACAAAGAGAGTGTGCAGGGATCGTACAAGGTGGTGCCGGTTGTGCACGAGACATATGGCAGACTAGGGTCGCATGCCATGCAGTACCTCAACACGCTGGCATTGTCGTTGGTTGGGCCATTCAACAAGCGAGCAAAGGCTCGCTGGATTGAGTACTCCTGCGGGAGTTCAGTACGGCGACAGTGAAAGGAAACGGGTTTGTGATCAGAAAGACCATGTCCAGGGTAGCACGGCTCTCGGGTGCGCAGTTCGTGCCAGGTGATCGCCTGGCCGGCTCGCATCTGCTGGGTAGCATGTGGAGTCTAGAATCTAGTTGTAAATTCGCTTGGTGCACTGGATCGGAGCCCCTCGATGTAAGAGTACATATTTGTTGGATAGATTTAATATGGCCAATCGCAAACCGAACAGGAGTCCACTCCCAGCGAGCATTACAAAGTATTACATAGCAGTACATTGCAATTCGCTGCCATATCGGCGAACCAGTTCCTGCCACATTGCAGCTTCCACCGAGATTGCTTATGGTCACACGCCTGCTATGGCTTGGAGATGCCTAGCCGGCACGAAATCTTGTCCCAGTGCAAAGCTGAAGTTTCCCCAGACTCGCAGTACAGACAGGCGAACTTCCTCTGTAGACTCTGGAGTGCCTATGCGCGGAGCCTGAAGCTGTCAGCAGCCTGTGCGTACAAGGGCCCAAGGTTATGCCATCTGGACTCTCTACATTGCGCATTGAAGGTATACAAAATGCCATCTTTTGCACACAGAATTGCAAGGTTGTGGCGCTGCCATGAATCAGCGCCCTCTTGGCGCACTTGATACTCCAGCCTGTAGTACTCTGCTCTGTTTGCATCGACATAGCTGCCACAAGCCAGTAGCTGGGCAACTTTGCCGCTGCCTGGTCGCGCCAGCTGCACTTGCAGCAGAAAGTTCGCAACCTGCTCTGGCGTACCGAGGTCTTTAAGCCTGAATACCATTGGAGTGGGATTCGAATATGCATGTGCAATTATAGAAGTTCATATCAACATTCGGGACCTGGATACCAAAGCAGAGTAACATCGGTTCCTCACGTACATCCCGTCTGGACTGTCATCACAACCAAGCACGTGTCAGGGACAGCATTGTTGTATATCGCAGAAAGAGCCACGTACACGAGTCCAGGGGACGGAGCAGCTACAACACTGAGGTTCTCTTCACCACTGCTCGCAGGAGGCCCAAATCCGACTGCAGGCTGGACAACTGACTGCCCTTTTGCCACTCTCTCCATGTCCTCAAGCTGCCTGAACTCAACCCCGCGCTGAAACTCTGCGCGCTCTATCCTTCGACGGTACAAGGTTACATCCTCGAGCCACGACGCGGGATATATAAACTCGTATGTGCCTCCGGCAATGTAACGTTTATACCCGTTGACTGGAATGATGACATCCAGATTGAGGCTTGCCGCAACTCTGCCCCCATCAAGGCCTGCAAGATGTGGTTACACATGGTCGCATGGCCGAGTTCCTCAGCTTGATCGTGCATACAGGCATTTGGATTTGAATCCATGCAGGTGCCACTGCATGCCGGAGTCAGTTACGCTGCAGGGTGAAACCACCCTGCAGCTGTTGACATACCAAGTAGAGCTGATGTGGCGCCACCAAAGTTGCCTCCCAACACCACTGCTAGCCCAGTAAGTCCTCCCACGAGCAGTCGGCGAGGTGGAGGCGCTGTTGCAGGCCATGTTTTGTAAGAGTCAGGCGCAGGACGTTGTTGGCTGTCCTCTGAATCGAAGCAAGCACAAGACCGCGGTGTCCAGTTATCTGTGCGATGACGTGACTGTGGACGTGTGCTTCTGGAGATGTGACAGTCCCGCCACACCGTCCTGGACGTGCACATGGACCCACGCATTCACTCCGCAAGTGTGCACCAGCGACGCTAGGCACCACGCTTCGCCGTAATCCGAACGCCGATCAATACGTGCTGCTGGTGCTGTTTTACACTAGATGAACCAGCGATATCATAACTGCGATTCTGGCATGCAATAGCATCCGGTTGGGAAGTGTGTGCTGTATCATCAAGCCCAGTTTCGCGTCGCAAGCTAGGCCATTACGCAGAAACGCGATTGACGTCACACATCGCCAACCAGATATACCAGATCCTGGATTGCATCCTGCGGTAGACCAGGGGCGAAGCTCGCAAGGGCGCACACGGGAGCAAGTGCCAAGCTGCACTGCTAGCCACACTTGCGCGCACAATGTATTTTCTTGTTGGGGAGTGTAGCGTGACAGGATTTCATAAATTGTACCGATTGTAGCGCGTACAGATTGCGCGCATAGCTTGCAGCTGACACGATCCGCCCGCAGTTTGATTTTGTGAGGCACGTGTGCTAGCTGGTGACAGTACACATCGCCTGCATGTGTCGGACCGGAAGCGTGCTCACGGGTCCGACTGTGCCCGCACACAGTTTTGCTAGCGGCATCAGGAATCGCCGACAGAACGAAGATTTGGCGTTACGCATCGTGATTGGTCGGACCGTAGGCCAGTAGTTTTTATTAGGATGGCTGGTGGATTGCAGCCTCCAGACGAGGAAGAAGAGCCGGTCGTGCAGTATGCGACTAAAGCGGGGATATACTTTGTGTTGGAAGATGCTGACTTGAAAGTTGGTAAAGTCGGGAAAGTCCGTTCGCCATCCTCTACTTGTACTGTGCGGCGACGTTGTGCGTGCAAGGGCAGCATGGTGCTGATACCGGTGCAGCGTGCAGGAATTCCGCTTGCTCAACTCAGACGAGCATGCCTCATACCTGCAGCGGAAAGGACTGGACCCAGCAGTTCACAGGCCAGATGTATGCCATCAGGTGCAGCTTCGATACTCACGCTTCATGTCCAGCACAGGTGGTGATGTGCGCGAGGTGGACACCACTCAGGGGCCCGCTGGGCGGACTTCGTAGCTAGAGTCTGTGTCAAACTCCTGCTGTCTGTGACTGAATTTTGCTTGTCGTGTGAGGATCACATTGTGACTGGTGAATTTGTGGCTGGGTAATGGCCTGCAAGGTTTCGCGGCTGCTCTTCCGTCCATTCAGGCGCAGGACAGGCCTGTTTGGCTGCCTGAGAAACGTTGAATGCGCCAGTGTGGACTCGGTCGTGTATGTGCAACAGTGGCGTCACACAGTGACACATCACACATCATGCATCACAGCGAGAGGTTGTGTTATGTGCGGTGTAAGCGAGTCGGCTGATGTAAGCAACGACAGTTGCACGCAGTTTAAGCTGGCAAAATGTACAGGCCTTGCTTTCAATCTTGGACAGCCCACTCAACAAAGCGGGAGTTGTCAAAGTGCGACACCTTGACCTGCAGTATGCATGCTCACCATTTAGATTGATGCCACATGAATCGCCTGGCAATGAGACTCACATATTCCCTGTCCGTTTTCAATGTCGCGGTAGAGTGTTTGAGCCATGCATTGACGCCATCACACTTGCACATCTGGCCATGAGAAGGATTGAAGTGCAGGGGGTATTCATTCACAGCAAGGAGAATGTTTTGATAGATGTGAATCCTAATGTTAGGCTACCACGCACATTTCGCCGCTTTTGTGGATTGATGGTGCAGCTCCTGCAGAAGCTGTCAATTCGTTCCTCGAACAGTACAGCACGGCTGTTGAAGGTCTGTCATTAAGTTGCATTGTCTGGGAGGCTTGTATTCGCCTTGTAGTTGCCAGTGTGCTTCTTCCAGTTGATGTGGGAGAATGGTCAGTTCGTGATAGATCAATGCAACATGCATGTTTGTGAGCTTTGTGAGCATGTGACAGTTGTGGTGCTTAATACTGAACCCGATATGCTGTTGCAGGTTGTCAAAGGACCTGTAACCAGATATCTTCCTACAGGAGCCAAAAGGATTGCATTGTCACATAAAGCGACAGAGCTTAAGGACTTATTCACATATGTGAAAGAGCTTCCGCAAGACAGCCCGATCGTATTCGTTGTTGGCGCATTTGCTACAGGTAAAGTGAATACTGCTTATGCAGACACTGAGATTTCAATATCGCAATACCCACTATCTGCAGCACAGGCTTTGACACGCATAACCAATGCGTGTGAACAACATCTGCAGATCGTGTAGCGTTGAGAGGGAACTATGCTGGGTATGATGATGGGGCGCACAAAATGTTGTACTGCTCCCGCTGCGTGGCTACGAGTGAGATCCGCTGATTGAGGGCTCTCATTGCGAATATATAGCGCTAGTGGTAGGCCTAGATTCGACTGATTGTATGGTGCGAGGAGGTGATCGTTTGATGTTGCATGCCACAAACATTGTTGAATCATACATTCCATGCGCTCAAGATAACACACTCAGTAGCTCTATGTACATCCAGTTTTCCAAGACCAATTTTGATATCAGACATGTCAGATACCAGGGAACGCAGAGACTTGCCGCACTGGACCACACTCATTTGACCATGTGTGGCCACTCAAACATGGGCAAGCCCATGGCGTTAGCTCGGCATACGTAGCTCACAGCCAAGCACTGTAGGCGATAGACTGCAGTAGGGCACAGCAACAAGCCATTCACCCGCATGCATGGCACAACTTCTTATTGATTAGATGCTGAAGGATTGTACATCGCAACACAGCATACAATTGGCTCGTGTATGTCCTACCTTCCACTGACAGCACACGCTACATGAGACCGTTGGACAATACATGCACATAGTTGAGAGTAGCACAGCTTGACACAATTCCAGGCGTTAATGGTTGGGAGGACAGGCGATGCATATCTCAGTGTTTGGGCGATCCCAGCAGAGTGAATGCTCAGGAGCGCAATGGTCACAGGCTGTCTGACGGTCGTCTGAAATGGAAATCGTCTGAAATGGAAATCCAAAGCCGGGGGCCGACTTATACTCGTTTACCCAACACCATCAAGCAGTTGTGGCCATGTCACAATCATCGAAAATGTCATATATTAGATCAGTGCATTGAATTGAGCTAGAACTCATCTGGTCAGGCAGTGACTTGACATTCAGGATCCTGCTTTGAATGCGATCAGAGAGGCACGCGATCATGCAACGAAATGCTGACAATTGAAATGTCATTCCAGGGTTTTTCTGTCTTTTTGTTGACCTTTGCATTCTCTATGAGGCCAACAACTTCCATGCCCTTTAGCACCATCCCAAACACGGAGTGCTTGTGGTCTAACCAAGGAGTTGGCACAGTCGTGATGAAAAATTGTGACCTGCAGGCGCAAGTCGATATGTCTGGAAGTGCTTCTATTGCAGAAGTCCGCACACAGTTTATCATCTGCAAGGCAGCATGCTGTGATCGCACCCATTGGTGTTTGGGCCTGCGTTTGCCATACTCAGGATCCCCGGTCTGTCATGCTTTAGGCTAGAGTTGAATTCATCTTCAAATTCGCCGCCCCATATGCTCTCTCCACCTGTGCCATCGCCAAGAGGATCACCTACAAACAAGCCAACCGTTTGAGAATTGAACCAACAAAGCAGTTTCCGATGATGCACACCATGGCACACACGCATGCACACAGGGAGAGACCTTCGTGCAAGCATAAATTGGCCCGCCCTCCAAAGTTACACAGCATTTGCACATACGTCTTGTCAACGCCACCACACCATACCTGTTTGGATCATGAAGTTCTTAATCACACGGTGGAACAGGACGGTGTCATAGTAACCATTCTTTGCATGGGTGCTGAAGTTCTCCACTGTTCTGGGACAGTGCTCATGGTGCAGCTTGACCATTATGTCTCCAACGCTAGTGTGAAGCGTTGCTGCCGCCGGCAGTGCTTGGTCCTGGACCCCGCCATCGGCTCCAAGCAGTTCTTCTTCGACAGGCTTCTCATTGAAAACATCCCTACCCTGCAGCTCAATTGACCAAGTCAAGGCCAGCCGCGCGGCGAAGCACCGTACAGGCAGGGTATATGAACAAACCATTTCGCGCTGTATCTGTGAACATGCAGTTGCACAAGTGATTAAGACACAGACTGGTAAGATGACATGACCAGTTAAGTTGAATGCTGAATACACATAACGTGTGTTGTTGAGAAGCTCCAGTGGACTGCTGTGAAACATGACTACAACACTGTGCGGGCATTTCAAAGTACACTGTGTCAGTAGCTGAAGAAGCTGTGTGCGTTTCAGGCCTTGCTTGCCCTGCTCACACAGTAAAGCTGTACGCTGCAGACTGACGATAGCAAGCGCACATACCACTGCAGCATCATCTGTGTCAGCTGGCTCACGGCGGGTGAACAGGTAGAATCGCTGGCGATTCAGAGCACATGCAACCACGGTAGGCTCTGACTTCTGTACGGAATTCATTTCTTGGCCCATGGCAAACTCCATCTGCCCTTTTCGTTTTGTTGCAGGGATGCCCTGATACAGCGCAACCCCGATGTAACGCTCATCTTCAACTTCCCCCAAAATGTGTTGCACCTGCATCCATGTCTGTTCTGAGATCGCAGATCATATCGCAGTCGCAGCTGCTGATACCAAATGATATGCACACGCTGTAAGCACGAGGGATGCATTTCACTGGAGTCGAGCAATTCAATACATCATGGCTAGTCAGTCATATCTGTGAGACGTACCTTGCCAGTTGCTACATTGGCAATTGCGATACCTCTCCACCATGGAAAAATGACAAACGCGCCACTTTCGTCAAAGACACAGTTAGGTGCCTGCGCAGCCACAGGCCCTTTCTCTGACTCTGAGAAGAGCTTCTTTACGTTACTTTCCTGCACCTCTCGACGCCCGCACTCTACATGATCTGTGCCAGCTTCGATTGTTGCGCTGTTAGCCTGCATCACAGTGGATTGTTGCTGCTTTGCTTCCACAAACTGGACCACAGCGACGTTGAAACCACTGTGGCTAACAGAGCAAACATGTGCAACGTACACAAATACATGGAGACATCACAGTCTCTAGGCATTACACATACGAGTGCTGCTAGCACTGCATGAGATGCCACTGTCCACATGGAATCTCACCGACCAACCTTAATTATAGCCCGGACATTCAAGCAACCTGCCAAAGCTGTAGCGGCACCTCAACACCGATGTGACAGACTTGCCCTGTCAACAGTCAATGACGGCGAACTATCGATGTCTACATTGTGATAAGTAAGGCTTACCACCTGCTTGATTGTTTGAGTGTTTTGTGCACAGCGCCAATTGGCACTCCGACTGCTGACCAAGCAACCAGGTTGCTGGCACGCTGTGCAAAGACTCACTTGACTAAGACTGCAGAGTTCAATGAAATGGCAATCTGAGACAAAGACGAAAGTACCAAGTGCAATAACGGATGCCAATGCATGACCAATGTCAATCTCGGCAGGCGGCGTACATGCATGCTTGCGTTAAATACGCGCAGGCACTTGCCTGATGCATAATCGAAAACCCTCACAGAGAGATCACTGCACGACAGTGCAAACCGGCCCCCAGATTTGCTGACTGCAATTGACTTCGGGGTAGTCTCAGCTTTAACGCAGTCCATTAGGTCTGTCTGAAACATAGACTTGAATTGAATCCCATGCAATGGGATCTTGAATGTGTCACTATCCCAGTACTTTATGAAGCCTTTGACATCTGCTGAGATCACCTGTATGGCAAAATTCCCCTTCGTGTCTGTACTCATACCTAGCTGCACAAACTCGGTTGCATGCCATACCCGACTGCGACACGAGGGCAGAATTTCATGATGACATGATCCAATGTGTCAACGCCCCAAATTCCACGGGTAGCAGGATGAAGTAGTCAGGTCCTGAGAGCAGTTGTCGCTCGCATGCCGTTGGCCGGTCAGCACATTTGGAGATCTGTATGGGTTGGACCAGCTCAGACCACACGTTCCCGCCATACACATCATTGGTGTCATGGCCAATTGCCATGATATCAGACCACAGCGTACTAATGTGAATTTTAGGCAAGACCCCTTGTTGTGCAATTTAAGGAGGTTGTTCTCACATTGCAGCAAGCACGGGGATGCTTAACCACTGACGACCATGTTCTTGGATCACGACGACTGTAGATCTGGTGGAGATCCAATCTCGCGTGGATTGATTTTGCTGCGACAACGACAACTGATACAGCAAATTATGTCAGGTCGAAAACTCACAAGATGTCAATGCCACTCACATAATTAGCTCAACATTGGAGAGAAGTGGAGGCATCGCACCGACCTGGCGCTGCTGTTCAGACGCATGCAGGTGATTGGCTCCTGATGTAGCGACTCCAGAGTTCGCAATGGTTCCTCACTGCCACTACTCGTGTCGAAAATGTGCACATTGGCTGTGTTGAGATCTGAGACTGCAAGCATGCTATGAGATGCCCGTCCACTTGAAATGAATGCACAAGATCCGGGGACAAACTTTAGCCGCAGCATGACGATCATATCAAATGTCGATACATCAAACACCTTCAGGGTGCCGTCGTGGCACATGCTTGCACACAAATCTCCAGTCGGTGAAACCTCCAGGGCACTGACAGGACCTTTATGAGACCTATATTTTTTCACAAATAAGCAGTCCTCCTGCAGAAGACGTATGTCATGGGTCAAAGCATCGGATTGATGGTCAGCCTTCAGCAGGTACACCTCACCTGCAAGCGTTCCATGGAAGCGCACTGGAACAAGCTTCCAGAACCTGAGATCACCGTCTGCAGATGCGGTTATGACAAAGTCATGTGCCGCGACAGATACGTGTGTGACATTGTCTCGGTGCATGAAACTCTTCTCGTACATCTGTGACAGTGGCAAATCTGCCAAGCCAGGAGCAGCCCTGCTTGTTTGTAGCTGCACATGACAAGGCCTGATAAAGTGCTTTGGAACAGAACTGTATATGTGTCCGGGTCATTGTCAGTGCAAAGCACTGCTGCTGCATCTGCTGCGCCAGACCTTCCGTTTCTTAGGCAGCGGTGTAGACACGCCGACTGGCTCCTGCTCACGCGTGAAGTCCAATTCTACAGTGTCTTGCTCTCCCTGTTCTGCCATCTTTGCAGTTCAGCTTACTTCGGTGACTGGCTAAATTGGGATGCTGCTTCGACAATTGGCTGCGTCACGCAGCCTCGCGATGCAAATCGCATGCAGCCCTGAAAGTGTTGAGGAAATTATCAAGCAGATTCCCTTGATAGTGAGCCAGCAGCTGATGGGTATGGAAACTAACACTCCGCCAATCAACTGAGGTGCCGCAACGCAGCTGGATATCTGAGATGCTGTCTATAGTACTAAATGCCGCAGTCACGACGTCACATAGGAACATTCAGGCGGTCTTGCGTGATCAGCCCACGTGCATGTGAATCCCATGGCATCCCAGCTGCAGCGCGTACACCACAGCGAGACACGTTACAGCAAGTGGCAGAAGTGCACCTCAAAACGAGATCACGAGAGGCCGTCCACCTCCTACATGCATGTCGCGCCACATCACAGCTGTCCGGCCGGGCCATGCGCGGCCTGTGCACACGGAAGCTCATTTGCGCGTGATGGTATGATGTCAAAATGTTGTGTCGCCTGGCACAACGGTTGTACATCAGTTGTGCTGCCTCTGTGCCATAGTGACCGGGCGCCTTCGGATCATGGCGATCAGTCGCCGCAGTACACCCCCTCCATGTTCAGCGCCCTCGACACATACATCTCCTTGAGTGCACCGAGAAGTACTCACGTCGACGCGGAAAGTGCGCTAGCCACAGCAGTACTCGTCTGTGCGCTGTATTTCCGTATGCACAACTGACTGACCAGCGATTAAGCGGTGTATTGGACTCCGGCCTGTCGTGTTGATAGTTGAATCAACATCGCCCCACAAGCTTGTCCCGCCAGCCGGCATGCGTTGAAGAGACCAACTTCGAGCGTGGAGGTATGCGGATTGCAAGGCGCGAAAGGAGTGTAAATGGGGCGTGTATCGCCATCCTGCTATGTTTCGTTGAGGGGGTGCGGGTGCCCTAAAATTGAGGGGGGCTTCCCCCCCTCAATTTGAGGGGGACCTCAGTCTAAGCGGGAACGTCCCCGCTCGACTGCGTGGATGCGTCGAATCACCGCATCTTGCCAACATTCCCAATTGCGACTGTTCCCACCTGTTCTGTCTGTGTTGATCATGAAGTCACGTAGTGAATATGATGTCACATTGGCTGGTTCACGCTATTCATGTCCGTGGCGCACCTTGTCACTCGTGCACACGGACGCTCAGTGGATGAACATGTTTACAGCGTCATCCACCGGCGTGTGAATTGAGATGGAGCCGAAGACATACCAGATCGCGGGTTGCGATGTCGCATTCCCACGTCAGCCGTACGGCGTGCAGTTGGCCTTCATGGCGAAGCTCATTAAGTCCATTGAGTCCAAGCAGAATGCCCTGCTGGAAGCGCCTACGGGATGTGGTGCGATTTCAGAGTTGATAGATCATCCGCTTTGAACGACATGCTCCTAAAGGGGCCCGGAGTTAATTCAGTGATTATAACCTTTTTCGATTTCCATGTTTCAACAGACTGTGCATTGTGAATGGTTCACGCTTGATCGTAAGTGTGCGCGCAGGGAAAACGCTGGCTATTCTGTGTGCAGCACTGGCTTGGCAGACAAAGATGAAGCATGCTCAAGGAATAGACAACATTTATTCTGCTGAAGTAGACGAGCATTTGCAACCGTCGAAGGGTCCGACTCTGTCTGCGCGCCGGCGCGCGGCTTACAGCTGCAGCTGTCCTCTCCAGCGTTCGAAAGGGCGGACTGTGCTTTGCCGGTAGAGCGCACGTCGCAAAACCATCACGCATGCGCTCGCCCACCGAACACATAGCATGCTGCTTTGAACCATCAACCTATATCTCCATGTCGTCGTTGTGTTGAACAGGCACTCAGGACTTCGCAGGTGTTAGCCAGGAGAGTATTAAGGAAGATCCTGAACACATCGAGCGCGGACAACTGCCTGAAGCCAGCTCAGAAGGCACAACACGGACGTTCCCAAAGGTTCCTACAATCTATTACTGCACTCGCACACATTCACAGATCGGACAGGTGAATTAAAGCCACTCAACCTCACACCCTTCACCCTTGTGGTCACAGGAGTATTGCATTCACAGTTTGACAGATTATCCTCGAACGGATGGAAGTTCCCAGTCGGACAGGATGAAACCATGGTAGATGTGCCGTTTCTTTGCAGGTGGTCCAAGAGCTGAAACGTACCGGATATCAGCCGCACATGGCATATCTGGGAGCCAAGCGACACTACTGCATTAACCCGGACGTGCTCGGGCAGAAAGAAACGCCTGTCGAGCAAACATGTGACGACCTTCTAAATGCGACTGCTAAAAAAAAGGACGCCGTGGGAGGGAGGGGCCCTAACACCGGCTGCAGATATTACAATGGCTACCAAAGGGCGGTGCAGAATGCGTCTCACAAGTTGGGAGTGCGCTTCTCAAAAATCTGTCGCCCACAGGTCAAGGGTTAGAAAAAAGCAAGAAACCTTCACACTACTGACTTTGTAGATACACCATTTCTCTGCATACGGCCTGGCACAAAACGTATGCTGTCCCGCCGCATTATTGCCAATTGCCGCGGCTGCGACTTTGTAGGCGAGGAATAACTCCTCGATTGTGCCTCCCCTTCACACATGCCGTGCTGGTGCACGTGCCGTGCTGAAGTATAGGGCGCACGGAGTCCTGACAGCAGCCCAATGTGCCAGGCTCAGATAATGAATCACCAGCAGCTTCATCTGAACCTCTAGATGTGCAGTTCTTCAGGGGCACATGCACACACGCATGGCATGGCTGTCACATAGCACGCTATTCACAGTGCACACAGCATGAAATTTGTCCCCAGTGAGCTGGAGTTGTCGGTCAAGTATCACCTGTCCAGTGCAAGAGGCTGGAGCATGCATGCCCTGAAGCCAACGACCCGTTGGCTATCGCCACCAGGGTACACATGCAGGTGCATGACATTGAAGACCTGTCCACGTTTGGACGTAGTCACTCAGCTTGCCCATATTTTGTGTCGCGGAAGCTCGCTGAGGAGGCTGAGCTTGTCTTCTGCCCATACAATTATATTGTTGATCCCGGCATCAGAGAAGCCACCGGCATCAAGCTCGAAGGCGCAGTTATAATTTTCGATGAAGGCCATAACATCGAAGATGTCGCCCGCGACGCTGGCAGCATCGATGTTACCAAGGAGGAGCTGGACACTGCACTCAAGGACGCAAGCTTAGCAGCAAACCAAGATTCATCTGATGCCCAACAGCTGTTCTGTCAGGTAGAAGGCGCCCTGATCAAGCTCCATGGATGGCTTGTGCGCACATGTGGCGATGATCGAGTGGTTCAGCGGGTGGAATCTCTGCGCTTCCAGAGCGTGTGGGATGGCAGTGAGGTGTGACGATGGGCTATGTGCTTTTCCTGACAGGCATGTCACAGGTCTCACTGCCGACTGCCAGCCGGCAGGTCAAACTCCCGACAGGCATGTCACAGGTCAAACTGCTGAACACGAATGCCCACTGCTTGCTGTGTTGCCTGTCGAGCTTTCGGTATGAGGCACAAATGACCATTGCAAGGCCAACATGTCAGCATATGGCACAAAGTGGCAGTGGGAGCAGTTCACTGTAATGGAGCCTTGACACCACATGACCACCTCCCTGTCCAATCTTACGTTTTGTGGTGCTGTGAAACTCATCGAATAATTAGAATGCTTGCATGGCTGACTCAGTGTTGCTTTCTTGCTAGCCTGAGCCTTGAAACGTGCACCTGGTCGGCCATGCGCACTCATAAAAGGATCAAATGGTGACCACCCAGGCGAATACATGTTTATGATCATTACCTTTGGTGCACAAGCAACCATTACTGACTTGAAGTATCTGCAGATTCATGAAATGCTGCGAAGCGCAGGGCTGGACCGTGGCAGTGTGACACACCTTAAAGACGTCGTCAGCTCGCTTGACACCATGATGAAGGCAGATAAGTCAGATGATCCTCGAGATTCAGCACCCGGGGGACATGGACGTGAGGAGAAGAGAGACAAGACTGGGAAGTGGGCGGTCTTACTGCTCAAACGCTTGACCACAATATTATCACTCATGTATGATGCTACTGCACAGGACCACATGGGGCCCTCTGCAGGCAGCAGCTTTCGTCTGGTGCTGACCAGGTGGAAGGAGCGCTCCAGGGGCCGCGCAAGGTATGTTGCTGCCGCTGCTGCTAGGGCAGTCTTGTACAGGTTGATGATGCTACTGCAGTGCGGCTTGCATCAAGGTAGATTTAGTGTCAAGTCTCGGACCACATTGCTGTGTAAGCAGAGAATGCATACCTTGTTGCAGTAACATGCATTTCGCTATTGAGGGCAACACTCTTCGATCCGAGGTGAGCATGGAACATTCGCCGCTGTGTTGCAGGCGCAACCAGGCACCCCAAGCTGAGTTTGGAGATTTCCACATGGAGTTCAGCTTGTGGTGTCTCGATTCAGCATGTATCTTCAATACCATTGGCAGCTCTGCACGATCTGTCATTGTTACTTCAGGCACGCTGTCTCCAATGACGTCATTTTCTTCAGAACTTGGGGTTGGCTTTGGTGCCGTCTTAGAGGGGGCCCATGTTGTTCCAAAGGAGCAGGTGCAGACTTTTCTCAGCTCCAATTTCTCAAACAGTGCACCACGTGCAGCCCAGGCTCTCCCGGGTCTTGCACTGCATGATTTTCAGCAAGTGATTTTGCACTTCGTACGAGTGTCGCCAGTCCGTGACAGTCTAGCCAGTTGCAGGTGTTGGCGATGAGCATCTCTAGATGCCCAAGAAATCGCACGCTGAAGGCGACTTTTTCAGAGTCCAACAGTGTGGCATTCCAGGACGGTGTTGGCAGTTCTTTGCTTGGGATTGCGCAGGCTGTGCCAGATGGCATGCTGGTGTTCATGCCGTCTTACACTATGATGGACAAGCTGTGCAATCGATGGCAAGAGAGTGGTGCGCAATGCAAAGGCAAGTCCACGCCATCCACGTGACTGCCATGCAAACTTAGAAGCGTGATTTGCAGAACTATGGAATAATCTGACTGCGGTGAAGCCGGTGTGGACAGAACCACGTGGCAGTGAGCAGCTGGAAGCGACCATCCAAGAGTATTATTCATCTATAGAAAGGGGTGTTGGAGGCATGTACATCGCAGTCTGCAGAGGCAAAGTGCGCGTTCTGGCCAGGAATTGCTTCAGCTCGTGCGTTTGCTTGCGACTATCCCTAAACATTGGGCTTGTGTGGCAGCAAATGGCCTGTGTGGGCAAGTTGGCAGACCCACAGGTTGCAGTGGATACCTGTTGCACAGTGTTGCTAGTCTCATGTCTGATATTCACGCTTACTGCCCCTACATGCAACTGAGGTGCAGGTTTCAGAGGGCATCAACTTTGCGGATGCCAATGCTCGTGCAGTCGTGCTTGTTGGCATCCCATATCCTGCCTTCAAGGATGCCAAGGTCGTTGAAAAGAAAAAGTTCAATAGCCACACAGGCAACAGAGCCCGTGGTCTGATTAGCGGTGAAGATTGGTACTCTTTGCAAGCCTTTCGTGCCATGAACCAGGTATGTCTTGTCTGACTCGAGTCCATCTGCTACAAGTCAATCATCATTAGCACTTGGAAGACGCACTATTTGATACAGCTTTATGTCACTGCCGTCGTCCCAGCGTCTTAGATCTGTATGCAACGGTCACCGCAGATCTGCAGTGTGTGAATGCCTGGTGTGGCAGGCTGGACGTGATACACACGAAGGGCTTCGGTGTGCATCTCTCAATGCTGAGACAACGGTTCACAGTACAACATATGCTTGCAGGCTCTGGGACGCTGCATCAGGCACAAGGAGGACTTTGGGGCAATAATACTTCTAGATGAGCGTTTGCATAGTCGCAGTATCAAGCGGAATCTGTCCCGATGGCTGCGTGACGAAATTCGTGACGCAACCAGCACCACTGTCGCATGTAAGATGCTGAAGTCCTTCTATCAAGCCCGCCTCGAGAAGTTCAGAACAGAGCAACTGAAGGCAATGAAGCAGGAGATAAATCAAGAGTCAAAAAATGACAAGGTAAAGCTTGAGGTTAAGCTGGAGATTAAGTGTGAGGATCCGAGTGCACCTGCAGTTGATGACTCTGCTGCAAAGGAAACCACCGCACGGCAGAAATGGGCAGACAATCCAAAGCTCAAGCAGCTGAAGATCTCCCAGGTCTTTCCGTCAGGACATCTGGTCAGGTGTAGGGACCCAATGGGCCATATGGTGAATGCAGATGGTGGTGATGACGGCAAGCCAGCACCAGAGAAGGTCATGGCATGTGATGTCAAGGTTGAGTGCCGCTCGCCGCCATATTGTGCCCTACCTCTGTGTGCCGCAGAACCTCTCCAAGGGCTTCCAGATGCACAGCAGCTGCATGGACCCACACAACCGGCCGAAAGCTTGACCTTGAACGCATGGAAACAGCCCTCCGTGTGTACACGAGCTCTGCAGCTGCTCGAGCATGACAGCGCATGTAGGCTCACGTCCGCACCGACTCAGGCGGCAGATGCAACATCTGCAAAGCATGCCTCTGTACCAGAGGTGACTCCATGCATTAGAAAGCGTCCCCGTGATGGGTGCGGGTACACACCAGCTGATGAGTCAAGCAAAGTCGCATCTACACCACCAGCAGGGAAAGGAGATGAACGTTGCTCAGCAGCTGGTGGCACTTTGTGTCGAATTGAACCAGCCGATCAAGAATTCTTAGAGACGGGGCTTGCAGCTTTTCTTGAAGATGATAACATTGCCCAGGATGCCCCTGTGGTTGTCAGCACACCAGCATGCACATACAATCAGCTGTGGCCATGCACATCGCCAGAGATACCGACGCAGCCTTACGATCTTCTGCCGCAGCAGGCGACTCGGCATTGCTGTGCACAGCAGTCAATTCAGACGAGAAGGCCGAGGGAAGGTGCATCAATTCACGAGGACGAAGCACGGCATACACAAGCCGTCATTTGTGCAGGATCACAAGAAGGACCACACGCTTTCAGCCCTCTCGACCACGCACACAGAGAAGGGCATGCTCATGAACCCCATGATACGCATGTGGCGATGCATGGCTTTGGTCCATTAGGCCCCACAACAGTCTGCACGTCGCTTCAGCAGCACTGGCAGTCCGTCTGGGAATCAGCATGTTTGCAGTGGTTCCAGATTGATTGTACAACCTTGTCGCAGATGTCAGGAGGCACGGTTCAGCACAGCCTTCCTGTGGTTGCCGATACAGAATCAAGATTGGCCGTGGCAAGTCAATTGTTGGAAATATTGGACACAGCTCTGCAATATTATCAAATAGGCCAGCTGCTCCAGTATCTGTGTAGTTGTACCATGGTTCCTTGCGGAATAGCAATCATCTTGCAGTGTGCTCACATTGAGCCAGATCTGCCACAATTGGAGTGCGTGGACACACATCTTATTCATCGGTCCTTGCGGCTGTGGCTTCCTGATATGCACACCTGTGCTGCACGTAGCATGCTATCCACCTGGAACGTTGGTGATGCAATAAAGAGACTTAGACAGAGTTACTCAGCTCTGTCACAGCTTGATGATCTTCGGGATTCATGACCCAGCTTGTAAACAAATTCATGTACCAAGGTGTAATGACTACTGCAGTTGTTGTTCATGTCTGTTCAATGAGAATGGTGTAAGGGAGTTATACAAAAGTGGTAGGACCTGAGGGTTACACCTGGACATTCTCAAAGAGATGTACACTGCAACATACAGGCCCACTGCTCTGCTATGAAATTGTGCAGATTCGACGTCATACAAAACTTTCCCCATTTGCCAAGCTCGCACAGATCTGCTTGCTCAATATACATGACATATTTATCGCCTTTCCTTGAGAGCCAGAGCATGCAATGCATCAAATCAATCCCGTGTTGGACTGCGGGAGTAACTTCGGCTGCGCGTTCTCGACCTGAACATGCAAAACCTTTGTGCTGAAACGAATGTATTTATCAGAACTACGAGCATGGATCGGCCAACGGAACATTCCCCCAACTCATCCAACAGTGCCAGTGTGCATCCACAAAGAGCTCAAGGTCACAACATCCAGAAAATAACAGATGGGCTGAAAGTGTCCCCAGATACTGTATTAGAGCGAACGGCGAGATTGCCATAAGACTCCGAAATTAGTACAAGGTGCAAGCTGCAGTGTCTGGGTATTTCCAAGCCCCATCCGCTGGTGTTGATATCCAGCGCAGTATGACAGCTGGTGTTCAACCTACTGTGGGTCAAAATCGCACCGCCGACGAGCTTGCTCAAACCATGCCCAGTCAAAATGCTTGAAATCTAATTCGTCTGCATAGTTCACCTTCCAGCGGCGTCCATCCATTCGCAATCCGTCTGGACACACTCTGCTCAGTCAGTACATAATGAACACATTCCAGAGCTCAAATCATGAAAGCCATCAGGTGCACACCCATCTTGATCCATGCTGCATGAGCATCAGCAGCCCTGCATGCATGATTGGCTGTCAATCTGTGAATACATCCACTTCCAGTGATTTATCAAGTACATATGCCACGCGTACCATGTCCACAGCAAATGCATACATTGCACACATGCTGCAGTCATTCAGGACAAGCTACGCAGCCACAGCACATTGTTGTAGTGTCACAGACCGTCGTCGAGGCCTCTTGGATGTCGTGCGTCTTGACAAGGCCTTCTGGGTCACCTGAGCGACACTTTGGATCTGATACAGTGGTCAGAGCAGATGTGCAGAATGTTGCGCAAATATGCTGGATCATAGATCAGCCCGGCAAATGTATGCTGCCAGATCATTAATCTAACCGTGGCGATGCCATCGCGCATACTGACAGCGTGCACGATACCCGTTTCGCATCCATCCAGAGTTGTGGGCTGGTCACACGCAACAATCGATAGTATATCCTTAAAGGCTGCATCAGGAAGGATGCTTGCACACCTGTCGAACTCGACCAGACAAACGCGCAGGTCTCTGTCGCGTTCGCATCTGCGCACTGGCCCAAAGTACTCACACTCATATCGAACGTCTGCGGAACGAGTCACCGGCGCCAAATTCTCTACCACCAGCGCAAATTTGCTTTCCAGATGACGAGTCATCGCTGCAACACGAGCATCAAAGGTCAACAGAGGTGCGGGGCGAAGCTTGAGTCGTCGCCCGAGGCGGGGTGGGCTGGCGGCACCGCGATTCCACGTCGTCACAACACACCCAGCTTGTGTCCAGATGAGATGGCGTGAATTCTTGCAGAAGTTTGATGCCAAGCTATGCGCGATGCGTGGGCTGCACACGCGTTGGACAACAACATTCTGGAAGCCGACCAATCTAACGCATGTACAGATGCCGAACATGACGCGGTGACAGCCACTTGCGACCCGGCAGAAGAGCACACCTGCGAAAATTCTGCGTAATAAGACAGATCCGTTGGTGCACAGTCCGTTGTGCTCAGTCGCCAACTTTGCGTAGTTGGTGCTTCGGGTGTGGATGATAATGCGTTATAACGAGCTGTTGATCGTATAGCCTAGGCTGGCTTAATCCTTTCAGAAGCTGGTTTCGCTGTTGGCCGCTGCTGCACTGAGCACTATAGGTGCGTGTGCTGTTATCCAAACGTCGCACAGGTAATCCAGACCATGCTGCACCACACACTTGCTTGGACGAGGCGAAATCTCGCGATATGGCTTCACACGCAGACACGTGTTCACCCACTGTCTCTTGATCAGAATGTTCGAGAAGTGTGCGACCACCAGCGCATGCCGCTATGCGAGCACCTTCACGCGCCACGAGCGCTTGCGACCCCCGTTACGTAGGGACGTTTCCAGCGCGCGGCGCGTTCGTGTCACATTGTCTTTCAGTTGTGACGGTTCCAAACACCCCGTTCCAGACATGCAGCAGTAACGTCGATTTGAAATCGTCGCAGACTTGTGCTGTCCAATGCAGATTGGCTCTGTTTAGAGTTAGTACTCAACATATCACCTTGGCAATGGCTGGGCAAACTCTGACACAGCCCTGAAGTCACATCTATATACCGCACTCTTAGGATCTGGGAACTTCTTCAGCTGATCGCTGGTGCCGTGTTTCGCTACCATGCGTCGCGTGCTGCTCTGCCCGGCGCTGCTTCTCAGTGCTTCCGTCGCTTGCACGCGAGCGAATTTTGATGGTACATGGCCTTTCGACCTTCACTGTGACGATTGCGGTGTTTGTTTTCCTGATACAATATGTGCGCGCATGCTGCGCCGAATCCGACTCAGCTCACTTTCTCCGATATGCAGCGAGCAGCAGAACAGACGACCCGATCGCGTTCTTCGCGAGTCTTGCACAAATGCCTGAGGAAGTACGCTAAACTCTGATCTGCATATGCGCACAACAAGCCCGCACTGCGATGGGAGACATGTGAGTTTTCTTTTACTGCCCGTCCTGTACCCTTACATGACAACACGTGCAGCAACAAGACTTCCTACTAGAGATGGCTGGCGAATCTCTGATGGACCAGTACCCAGAGATCGTGTGCTACCGTGTTCAGTAGGCCATGCATTGTCTTTTGCCGGTTCTGCTGTAACACAATGAATTGTAACCATGCGCAGGATTGTAACATTTTCGGAGGCGTCAAGTCATGCAAGAAGATTCCGGACAAGTCAAAGTTTGGATCAGCTTGCAAGACATACCGTGACGATCTAAAAGTTGACTGTGCTTACTTTTCAGATTCAGAGAAGCTGCTTGAAATACACCCGGGTGATGCTCTACAGCATCACCTGGGTGCAGATTACAATAAAATGTCTAAGCATTGTCCAGAGTGTGTCGAAAATTTGCAAGCCTTGGTGTGCACCGCCCTGATCTTGTATGAATGCGTGGTTGGGGCTGTTGCAGTGCTGTGCATGTACGTGCTTTATGTCGGGTGGTCATATGACAAAGACACGTTGCAGCCATGGACTACAGAACGCAGTGTAGTTAAGGGAAAGACCTGAAAGAGGCTGCCGTTGCAGTGGTGTGTGCAAGCTCTGCCCGAGTGTGGCACCTTTCATGAACATGTCCATCAGGCCATCTTCCCAGCCATTCTCGAGATCAAGAATGAAGAGGACATGGGGCTGCCTGAGTCCACAGCTGTTGCTGCGGCCATCCCTCCCTTGGTGGAGGCGATGAGCAGAACAATGGCATGTCGTGAGATGTGCCATGCGACGGTCTCCGCCTGCAGTTGTGGCAACGCAACACTCTCGTTTGGCGAAGCTTTGGAGAATGCTGAAATTAACGACCAGGGCTTTGCAGACCTTGGACTTCAGATGCTCGGGCAGAATTTTAGCGACACCCTCTTTGCGGGGATTTGGGACAAGTCTGTGTGTGACATTTTCACACCCAAGGATGATCCAAATTTCGCAGGGGAGTGCACTGAGGCGGTGGTGAACAAAGACAGCTGCACCAGCGACGCCTTCTGCACTGATTTGTCCGATCAGAAGCGCAAGTCAGCTGAGTCTGTGATTGCAACGCAGATTGCACGCAGCGTATTCGGTTTTGTTGACGGCCCGGCAGGAATACTGGACCAGGGCAACTCCGTCGCACAGGTGCGTCGCGAATGCTTGCCTGTTGTTTCTGCCGCAGCATGCTACTCCCCTTGTTCTGGTAGTCACATGCAATCTCTTTGCATAAGCAGTGTTGTGTCAACCTCCACTCCTGTGAGCTTGAGCAGTCAGCATACCATAAATCGAGTCTCCAGTCGTGCCTGATAATAAGCTGAGCTCATGTAGACCGTTGCACAAAATGGTGGCAGCCTACCACAGAAAAAGCCAGGCACCGGGGTGGGAGCATGGACCCCAGCGACGACGACGGCGTCGACGACCACCACTACCACTACACAGTCTTCGACGCACACTTCTGCAACTGCGGCAGCAGTTTCTTCTGATGGGGATTCGTCAAGTGGGGATGCAAGCAGTACAGTTTTGCCAACAGTTCAGGCTACAGAAGACTCCTCAAACAAGGCCTCAAAGAAGAAAGGCTCTGCAGTCGGGACATTCTTTGGCGCCATCTTCGGGTTGGCGGTCATCGGAGCCATCGGTACATTCGCATGGAAGTGTGCATCAATCCTTGATCCGCTGCCAGCTTACTGCGATGCCGCACATTTGAGGGCGATTGGCAAGTCACAGAGTTGGCGTGTGTTGCAGGAAATATCAAGACTACAAGTTGCGGTCCAGGGGCTTTGCCGACTTTGCTGGATATGACCCCATGGGCACAGATGAAGGCATTCCGTTGCAGTGAGTGCCTATATTCTAGTATGCACAGATTCCGTTCTGTTCTTTTGTAGTTTCCTGAATCTGGTTGCCATGCCATTGGATTCATGCGCCAGATGGCTTGGTTCAGCAGCACAATTCTTTCATACAAGGCGAGCTATCGCATCTCAACAGGTGTTTGTGGCCTGTTGCGATCTTGTCCAACGTGTCGCAACAGAGTTCGCAGCGGTAGCACCTACACCACTCAGCCGGGGTTGGAATCACTGTACAACATACAGGTACAACATTATAGATTATCACCGATAGTGTAACCCTCACATTATTGTTCAACGCCTGCGAGTCGGTGGCCGCCTTTGTCGCGCATTCCGTAATACTGCATTTCTCGAGGAGCACGCGCGCAAAACACGGACAGAAAACGGATTGCTACGGCGCCTCAACTTACGCAGTACCTATTCAGAGCAACAACCAGCAGGTGTTGTCTGACTCGATGAAACAGTACTTTGTGGCGGTCGGCTGTCCACAATCCAAGTTGATAACGCTGGTGGACCTGCTCAATGTGGTCGCTGCTGAAGGGTGTGGCAGAAGGGCTGTTTCCATTGGCATAGCTGCGTCGTCCAGGGATGCATTGGATGAGCTGAGTCACGGGCTGAACAATGTGCGTGCTGTTTTGTTGTGTCCCAGCTGCATTCCCGATTCTGTCACTTAGTCTGCAGACGCAGCTGCCATGCTGTGCACCATACGCGAACGTTCTCATGGGACATAAATGATCATCTTCGATACAGCAGGGCACAAACATTCGGCTTGGATGTTGGCACGCAGACATGCCAGAGGAGTCGTTGGCACAAGTAACACGCATGGTGCAAGACAACAACTTACCATCGACCAATCTTACATTTCCTGAGGAAAAAGAGCATTCTGACGGCCGCTTTGTTCACCCCGACGACACACGAGATGAACAGCAGAACGCGGAGCAACAATCTGAGGCCACGGTTGGTGCACCAACAGTTCTCATCTGCACTGACGCAGCCATGCAAATGGTCCCAAAGGTGAGACGTCAAATGCGCCACCCACACCCCACACATGCCTCGGACTTGATAAGCATTGGTGTACTTGCAAAGCACAAAGGCCGGTGTGAAGTCTGATCTGCTGTAGCTTGACCCCACTGATATCTACTGTTTGCACAGATGTGCCATGCGATTGAACCACCGCGGTGCAAATGGTGACCAGGACCTTCGACACTGACTTGTCCAGAGTTGGATAACGACAGTGTCGATGTGATTGAATGACATGTGTTTTCAAGGAAATTGTACTCGGCATCTGTGCTGCTGCGTCGAGTTCGCCATCATGTGCTATTGTGCAGCATGTCTTGCCGTTGAAGGCTCAGCTATTGGTAAACTATGACCTGCCGACATCCCGAGACCAACACCAGCGCCGAATGGCGACCATCTTGGGTAGCACAGAAGATAACAGCCCGGAACCCTTGGCAGCAATCCACTTTGTCGTGGCAGGGCAGATGGCTGCATTTCGGGCACTCGAGAAGGTAGCTGGAGGGCCGCTTTATGAGATGCCAGTGCATGCAGCTGACATCCTGCGCACTTGAGCATGTAAGGAACTGTGTACGTTGAGGTGGCTGCTGTGCACGAGAAGCGGGAACAACGGCTGCACATCCAACAACCAAGGTACAGGTCTCCGATTACACATTACCTTTGCTGTGTGTCTGAGCGCGCACATACTGCCTTTGCTTTGGCAAATACGTCTGATGCAGTTTTGTTGGATATGGCAGGATGCACCAAATCAGCAGATCTGATGGCATCAACAAAGCTGTCAGCTTCCAGAGTCACTGCACACGAGGGACCTTGACGCAAGCGAGATAGCTGCGCTGGTGAAAACAAGCAAGAGCATACAGCAATGCAAGTACTCAGCACCCTGGAAGACACGCACGCCAGGAAAAGCATCCCCAGTGACTGTCTGCCTGAGGCAGAATCACAGGTTCCTTGAATCGCCATGCCCGGAGCAAAATTACTGTGATCGGCTGACTAGTTCTCCGCTCAAGCCTCTTTGCATAGAAGCTGTCAGTCCAAATGTGCAAGTCCTCAAGCATGTAAAACACATCTGCGTTCATGGTTGTGAACTGGTCTTCAGCCTGGATTCCGGATGAGTTTGCAGCGATACGTTACAGAGGTATGCTCCACAAGGTGGTAGAATACATAGGACAGAAGAGGATTGCGGATGAGTTGGCAAACATGCAGATCAGACAAGCTTAAGTTCTGCACAGCTTTCGAAACATGCCTGAAAACATACCTTTGCCACTCCGCAAATTGGTATACTATCAGCATGCTTTGGATCCCATTCAAGGCCCTGATGGTACGGGGTTGCTGTTCCGGGCTTGCAGAGCTCCGGATCAGTGTGGTAGCCTGTTGGGAACAAAACGAACTGATTCTGGTCGCTGCACTTGAATGCCCCTTCCCGGATGCCCCCTCGTCGCAACAAGACCTGCATGTAGCTACACTTCAGCCAGGAATGAACTCGATGGCGATGCATGCCAGCCTATTCGCATCCAGTGCCGTATTTGTCTCCAGCTGATAGATTGAAAAGCAGGCGATCATGTATCGCACAAGAGTCCATGCACACAAACTGCAACAGTGCGTCAAGGCAGCTTCGTACCTGCTGCTTACCATCCAATATCGCGGATATATTGATGGACCACTCCTTCAAGGCGAAAATAGAGCCGTTGCCGCCTGGCACGCTTCGTTGCGCACTTGCACGGAGTCGAGAAACATCAAGAGGACGTACAGCATGCCGCTGCCTTCTTCGAATACACGGCACAGACGTGCCACGAGGGCATCGGTTAATACACCCGTGCGGCGGTGTCACCATCGCATGGCTTCATAGGCAATGTGCAAACCTTCGTGCTTTTCACAGTTGGTGGGGTCTGCTTCATCAGGAGGAGACCTCGCCTTATTCTCGACGCTGTGATCACATACGAGAAGGTATGACAACTGCACGATGCCGCATCCAGCATGAGGCTGCGCATGGCGCGCCCCGTACGGTATGCACGGGCCCGCGCGGCGCCGGCTTCATGGCTCCCGCGGATCCCGGGGCCCCGTTGTGAACAATGGATGCAAAAACCGAATCGGTCACGCGTTGCTGGAGCGATCGTCGCGCCCGCCCTGCTGACACCTGCCTTTGCAAAACTTTTGTCAGCCGTGTGCAGCTCCGGCTTGATGCGGAAGGCAGTTGTTTGCACCTGGCACATCTCCTGATCCGAATGAAGGTAGCTTGGTCGTGGCCGGGCAGCACTTGAAGTCGCTCAATCGGCGTAATTTCAAAAGATCACGTCAACTCGTGTGTTAATGACAGCTTCTAGAGATTAGCGGACCATCTAGGTACGACCGACGCAGTTCGCCAGAAGGCCGCAGTCCCAAGCGCCCCTTAGATTTGGGGTTTAGACACCGCGCAGCTCAGCTGGCTGTGAGAAGTCTTTGATGCGCGCATCAATATTTCTGTGAACTGATTTACGACTGTTCTGACCTGCCGGGCATACCGGCCCTTTTGGCGTTGTCGAACATCATGGCCCCTTCAGAGCAATTTCCCCGCCCGTCTTACAAGCAACTGGAGCATATGTATTCGCAACTTGTTGCTGAGAGGGATACCCTGGTCCAAAAGCTCGCTCATACGCAGGAAGAGCTTGAGCAGGTGTGCGCCCGAACAGTCAGAGCTGGAAAGAAGCCGATGATATGTACTTTGCCGACGCGTTCCCTGCCATACGTGACTGCTGCACGCTCATGAAGCCTATCAAAACGTTAAATCGCGGCGCGTTTTCAAATCATGGTCGTCGCAAGCTGTGGACGGGTGTGGGGCAGCCACATTAACAACCGTTAGTCATGACATGCTACAGGCCAACCAGCGCTGCGAAGAGTACGAGATTGAACAGCAATCGCAGATAGCGGCTGCTATGGAATTGCGCACTGCCCTTTCACAGTTTTTCGGTTCAGCTCAACCTCAGGAACAGTCCACCCCCAAGCTGGGAGCGACATCTCTCAAAGAAGATAGCAGTTGGGGGGAACTGGAATCACAAGTCAGTAACTTGCGCAGTCTATGGTCTCCTGGCAAGGCTGCTCCTTTACCTGGACCTGGCGTGGTGGAGCGCAGCTGCAGGTCGCCGTTGCGTCACTCCACAAATCGGCCTCGCCCCAGCGTTAACTTTGGTGCTCGGCGAGACCCGGTCGGCAGCATTGGTGAACTTGTTGCGAAAGCTGCCCGTGATCGATCTGCCAGGTTTACCACTTGTTGCCATCTGTCCACTTACCTGCTGTTGTTCTGATAGACAGCCCTGCCAACCTTTCTCAAACAGGATGCTGTGTGCAGATGTAAAGCGAATCAGGAGAATACACCAGATCTAGCAGAGCATAAGTTGACGCCCACTAGGGGCGCTTTCCAGCGGCGACATTCGTCTATTGCAAGATCACCATTATCATCTATCACCAGTCAGGAGTATCCTGCGAGTGCCATTGCTGACCCAGAGAGTGGGTACATCTGCATGCACAGCAACATGCTGGCCTGGTCTGGCCGTGGGAGCTCAACTCCGTGCTTGAGTTCCAATCTGCCTGACCCAGATGTGATTGGTGGCGTGACGGCACACTTGGAGCCACATTTGGGCCGCAGTGATGATGAATGCCCAAAGACCCCAGACTCATGCCACAACGTCGCTAAGCAGGTGTGATTTACAGTGTGTATGTTGAGGTGGCATTGCGGTGTCACTGGTGAATGTTGCAGCAATGACCTGGAGTGTAGGTGCTGGATTCACTGCCACCCAAGGATGGTGACGTAGAGGGCATGGAAAGCATGCTTGCAGCCGTGATCAAGAATGCCAAGAAAAAAGCAGCTGAAGGGATTGCAGCCATGTCAATGGCAGACGACATGCAATTGCGAGGGAACGTGTTCGCATAGAATGACTACCTCTTTCAACTCATACTTTCTGTACAAAATTATGTGTGGCCACATGGTCTACACACAGCTTACAGGGCCCTGCACATCTAACAAATTTTGGAGCTTGTGACATTCATTTGTCTTTCTTTTGCACGGGTAGCAGGTGGCGCCAGTGCCGGTAGCTGTCAGTAATTCAGGACCAGCCACTAGTTTGATTTCCTGACTAGAGGACTGCAGTCATCGCTGGCTTTGCTTGTGCTGGTGGCAACTTGCGCAGTTGTGACCCACAGGTACCAGGTTAGACGGAGCTTGTCACTTACATGAGGATACAGCAAGTCTGCAGTTTTGTGAACTTGCGCTGTGAGAGCACAATGGATATCAAGACATCCTGTACCTCGTTCCATATTCTCCAAAGGCCTAGCCAATCCATTGCAACGGACATCCTTTGCTCAACCAGTATATCTCATGCCATCTAAAGGCTCACAAACATTGTCAACCACACAGCAGTACCCATGTGATACAGCCAGCTGCATGAAGATGCTCAGGAAGCCCGAAACTTGCATCTGCTCTGGTTGCAAGGTCAAGTCAACAACAGACTGTGGTGTTGGAGATACCTCTGCACAGACAAAAGAATGCCATAGCTCAGCAATTCTGCTCTGAAGCTGCAGTTTTGGCACTGGCTCATCGTGATTGTGATATAATTTGACCCTGCGTGGCATTATCTTGATTTCGCGCCGCAAAAGCCTGCAAGCTATCTCTGCTGCTGCGGCGCCCCATGGCCACAGCGCCACTGCCATGCATCCATGAGAGCAGCGCGGGTAGCCGTGCCTGCACTCCCTCAGACCCGCTGCGCCACCCCAGACCAACCACTGGCTCCCGGTCCCGACCTGCAGCGTCATCTGAAGGTGTGGGGGTTAACCGTCGCCGAGGTGGTGACCTTGACCGAGTCTGCATGTCTGTCCTCACTTCGGCAAGGCCCTGCAGCCGCACCTGCAGCCTGGGTGGCACTGGCCGCAGGGTATGAGGAAGGCGGGGCTGTATGGACTGAGCTGCGATGATGAGAGGCGGTGGGCTGACGCTGCTTTGGCGGCGCGGCTCTGGCTCACCTGTCCGCACTGACATCCAGGCAGCTGGGATAGGCAGAGCGCGGGCCCCGGTGCGCAGAGCTGTGGGCTGCCCTTGCGGTTCCAGAGAGGCGACCCCACCAGCAGCGCGAAGCGCCTGCAGGGCATGCATGTTTCCATTTGAGCTTCTGCTGGTTGATGCGGCTGCAGGGCTGCCTGAATTCTGGGCAGACTCTTCTTGCAAAGTGGATGTAGGTGAGGCGAGACTATCCTCACCGTTGAGGATATCACGGAAGAGTTCAGGCATGTGCATGCATGATGGGCCGGCAGCAGAAGGTTGGTGTAGTGGCATACAAGGCATCTCATCTCCGCTGCAGTGCTTTGCCTGCACGCACAGCTTCGATTGAGCCTTGCTCCTGACTAATCTAGAGCAAGCACGGGAGCAATCGATGATGCACACGCTTTAAGCAAACCACCTGAATTCGTTTAATCGCGACTGAACAGCTCACCGGGATATAATAGCAAACAAGACACTTGAATATCAGAGAGAAATGTTCCTGTGCGGTTGTCAGCAGTGAACCTGTTGCCTAGAACGTGAGCGCAAAGTGCAATGCACTTGTGCGGGTGCAAGGCGCCTACTCTGACGCAGCAATTCCTGAAGATCATGGTCTGTTTCGACGATACAGCGAAGCAAAACTGTGGCAGATGGCCGTAGTTTATGGTGATACTTGCGGCAGGATTGATCGTGCCAGGCGCCACTCGCCAGCATTGAGCAGTGTTCAAATGATAAGGATCTACAACCAGTATGCATACCTGCAGAGGTGTGCGCCCTGCATCATCTGGTTTGACGCTGATGTACGATCCCATGCGCCGATTGAGTTTCTCAGGAGTTGACAGATCCAGGGTGCTGCTGATCCACTCAAACAGCTGTGCCCACTGATCAAACGTTATCAGCCTGTCACCCCGAATGCCGGCATCAGTGTGCGCAAGCATGACCTGCTTTATTTCATCCACAATCAGACTGGAATACCTGCACAACAACAAAAAAACAGGTGACCCATCATCAACCTGACAAAACGCATGCCTCAATCGTGGGCCTGTTGTCACAGAATGGTCTTGAATTTGGGGCATCGCACCCAAAGGTATGCCGCAACATGGCACAAATATGATATATGGGGCAAGCCCCGGCACTTCTTTGGCCCCTCGTGAATATCTTGAAGACGGTGTCAGATGTCCGTACCAACTGAAGTTTCCATCGCTCCATGGGGGTAAATGGTAGGCCCATTACTTGTGCATTGCTTAGCCTGACTAGACGGAACCCGTCTATGTGCGCTCGTGATAGTATATGCTGCCGCACACCCACCAACTGCACATGCTCATGTGTCCAGTAACGCTAACCCTGGCGCTGTTGACACATCACAGGTGCTTTGAAGGTTCAAGAACATCTATAGCAGCAACATCATGGGTTGGGAGCAAAATCCGGTCCCAAATGAAGAGGTCAGCATGTCAGTGCCAATCCTGGTATTGCCGTTGCAGAGATAATTTTCATTGTGCAGCACATGCATGAGGCCTGTGAAAATGTGTTGCCGCGACATGCTGCAGATGTCTCCGCATGAGCTGTGTCCAGTACACAATCCACATGACACTTTCACCAGTGTTGCATCCTGCGCTTGCTAGCATGACCACGCTGTCATTGCACCAGCAGTGACAAATGACTGTCGCTAGGCCTCGCTAAGGCCATCAGGAACCCAGAGTCTACAACACCAGCGCCACACAAGAAGACGTTCAAAATGGACCTAACATGCCCGTGTGCTATGCTGATCAGGGGCTGCCTGAGAATACGTGACTGAGAGCATGTTCGTCGCGGACAGGCAACACCAATAGAGAGGTGATACTCATTGATAACCAGGCTGAGTAGGCCTGGTGCTAGCTGGTGGTAGCGAACATTCGGCATGGCAACTCTAATTGTTTCTCAGCCTCTTGGGGGACATGGAGCTGATTTGTTCACGCTGCTTGGGAGCTACGCGGTGCCTCAACTAATAAGAAAGCTTGTGCAAGAATGTATGTGTCTGTTGCGGAATGGTGTCGCGCGATTGCTTTGTTGCTGGAAACTCAACTGAAATCGACACGCGTGTGTGGGCCATACGAGTCCCTGCACAAGTGGGACCACACAACAGCCATACCTCAGCAAAGAACAACACCGTGACAGATTGGGCTGCACTTGACTAGAGATTTTGGCTGTGAGGCACCATGACCTGATTAGGGTAAGGTTGTGCAGATGTGTACATTGTGTCTTTCGGCACTGAAGCTCCTCCGGACAGTTGACGCCCGCACGCACCCTGAGAGCAGCTGATTGCATGGCATACAAAATGATTGTACGACGAACATAAATGAATATTGATTGTGGCTCTTGCGTTGATGGAGAGATGCGGCGGAAGAAGACAGCACACTAACCCGCATTGCACTGACTGTGGCCCAGTGACTAAGCAAGTAATCGTAGAAATTCGTGCATGGTTCTCGCCATGAAGACCCAGCAGTGGCAATTTATCCGAGGAAATGTCTTACTGTGCCGCTTTGAAATAATTTTCCGCAGTCGGACTGGGGCCGACGAAGTGCGAGGCTGACCCGGGAACTCTGCCATACAACGAGTCGACAGCATCGAGGATGCCGTCCACAGCCTGGCGACTAGTGCGCACCTTAAGCAAATCATCTAGCTCATTGGAAGAGTATTGCTCAAGAGACTTCGCGAGAGTCATTGCCTTTGCTTCCGCAGAGCTTCGTACGTCTGTAGCTAGCAGGTGATGCACTGCGTCCGTGCAGTAGAAGTCTCAGTCTTGCGCGCAGTATGAAATCCTGAATCTTGCACTGCTAGCAATTATGCATACCATAAGTCAGCCTTGGCTAGCCAACTCAGCCCAGTACCTTTGGGACGCGCATCCGTTGCTCACACCAACCAGAGGTGAGCTTGCTCACCAGAATGTGTAGCAAGCGGCCCAGTCCGTCACAGTATTTTCCTTGGCGCGGAGCATGAGCACTGACAAGGTGGGGGTGCAGGATAACCGCGCACTGCGCGTTGGCACTTTGCGAACGAGTGGCACAGGTGTCCAGTGCGGCACCTTCCACCTGGAAGGTTCACCTTTTTCGTTCCACAGCACCATGCAGCATCACACGCAGGCACGCAATTCGGGAATATGAAATTAAATCTTTCCCTGGGCACCAATTTTGACGACGCTCATCATGATCGAATACTCCACTTCCATATCAGATATGTCTGAGTCACTGAGTACAAGTCGTGGTCATATTGCGACGACACGCGGTGAAACGCGGGCGACTGCTGCGGCTGGCAATCTCAAGATACACACAGGTTGCTTGCCTCCGCTGCTGCTGCGTTGGGTAGAGCGGCAAGGGGCACCGTGTCCCCGATCTCTCCCTGCACGCCCAGAGCGTGGGCTTGAGCGTGGGTCACGCGGCGCTCAAACAGCGTTTGCACATCCGCGAGACTCAGGCCTTTGGTTTCTGGTACGAATACGTAGGACCACACTACGCCGCTAGCTGCTACCGCTGAAAAAAGGATGAATGTGCCCGATGCGGACACGGCTTGCGTCAGGAAGAGGAACAGCTGGCTGACGATGGCGTTTGCCACCCAGTTTGCCGTGCCTGCCACGCCGGATGCCAGACCTCTGATGTCCACTGGATAAATCTCGGCGTTGATTACCCACGGAAGTGGACCCATGCCCACTGAGAACGCCAGGAGATACATCATCAGGCAGCCCAGCAGCGCACTGCTGTAAGGATTAGGACATGCCTCCTGATACGCTGCCATGCCATGTTGTTGGCAAGTTCCTTGAAAGTCCGGCTTGATGCACCAGCCGCCATTATCGCTGGCACCATCTGGGCTGCTGCAGAATGTGCACAGAGCATCCAAGCAGCCATGGCATGATGTAATGTTTGGTGTGCTGCACGTTTGCCGACTGTCCGGTGGAGGAATCGGAACGACTGTGGCTTTTCCTGATGCAGCAAAGGGAATGCTCAGAGCAATGAGAGAAATAACAACACCAATCAGACTGCCCAAAAGCAGGCGACGGCGCCCCATTCGTTCCACCAATTGCATTCCTGCAGACGACTGCCACTCTCAACAACAGGTGCTTCCCTGCAAATGCTGGTCGCATCATGGTAAGAAAGGCACATATTGGCAGCTTTCTGCTGCTCAGTGGCTCACATCGTTTGGCGGCACCGCACACAATGGCAAAGTACAATCGCACCGATGATGGTGCCAGCAGTGTTGACCGCAGCTGGAAAGCACGACAGCAGAAGTGCTTGCTGCCTGTTATGGAAGCCTGCCATTTGCAGAATTACCGGCGTGAAGTACATCACCGTGTTGATGCCACACAGCTGCTGCAAAACCTGCACCACAAACCATGAAATGTGGTAGCAGGCATGTTGGACTCCACAAGACTTGCAACCACACAGTGTTGCATACTACCAGCTGAAAATGGCGCTGTGTACCTCAGCAACCACACCCAACACGCAAGCATGACTGCTTGTTTCTATTTGCAGATCCTGCCCTCTCCAAACGCAGGATGCCAAACCAAGTCAGCACAGTCAGGCATCGGCATTGTTAGGCAACAGGAGCTAGTGCACACTTGCAACGTCACGCCCACATGCAGTTGTGAACGGGCCAAAGGTCGCCTGAGCAGTGCGAGAGCGCTGCTGTGCTGTTGTGCAGCCTCCTCAAACACCTCTGCATCCATTGATGCCATGACTTGATCAAGTTGAGATTCTTCAAACAGCTTTTTCGCGACTGACTTCGCCTCGGTGCGGCGATGCTGCATTGGCACACTCCCTCAGATTGAGCTATGTCGGGAGGCCAGATCCAACATGTGACAGCCCAATCAGCATCATATAGCGCGTGCAAGATGTCCACACACCACGCAGACACAAGGTATGCCTGCAGTGAAAATTTATATCCAGGAGTGGCATCATGAGCTGTTTGCCCAAGACTGCGGAACATGCATAGCGACAGCAGGGACGATCCATGCTCATGTTTACGACAACCATGAGGTTTTTGAGGTGCATCCATGAAAACTTGTAAAATGCAAGCCTTACGTGTATGCACGAGCCATCAACGCTCGACTTGTCATGCTGGAAACGTTTGACAAATGTCTGTCGCTGCAAAGCTGAAGAAGCCCTGTGGTTTGTGAGCTTGAATGTTGACCCGCACACTGCGCCCTATGCATTTTCGTCTTGGTGCAGCCCAGCCATACGACAAGCACAGCAGGCCATGGCCATGCTTTGTGATGGGTGCGCGCTGGAACACCAGAATCTGATATTTTTGACAAGACTGGCATACACATGTCAGCAGCGCACCTTTCGCAACAGCCATCGAGGGGACTCTGGAACAATGAGCAATCCGACCAGCTGCATCATCGCTGGCAGCGCTGCAACCCCCAGCATCCATCGCCATGTCCCAGGAACATGAGACAATGCAAAATTGATGACATATGACAGCAGCTGGCCACCTGCGGCACGCATACATGTTGCACCACTGACTCTGTGCATCGACGAATCGCTTGCCTGTGTACGGTGCTACGTATACATAGGCCTCGGTGCACTATACTGAAGCAGATTCGCAGGAGCTCCAACTCTCGTCGCATGCCACCACACCAGCACGTCTGGTGGAAGGACAGGTCAGCACAGTCCAGCACCGAGCCTGTGCTGCTGCTTTGCTCGCATGTCGCAGAAATGCCGCAGTCTCTCTTTGGCAAAAAGCGGCCCTCGGTCACACGTGTGGTCCGTGCGCCGTTGTGGCCATGTTTGGTCCAATGAGGTGCTCTGGCGGAGGAGCAGCAGTACTCAGCATCCGGTCACAGCTACAATCGACGGCTGAGCCTGACCAGTGTATGAGCGTTGCCTAGTTGATTGCAGTCATACAGGCAATACACACGCAGGGTGCTGTGCTTCATCGTGCAAGGCCAATTCTTTCCACAGCCGAGCTAGCCGTACAGCGTGCATGCACGCAGGCCATGAACCGCACCAGTGATGGCAAGGACATTGGCTGTGACAGCACTGGCACGGACACAAGCTGAGGAGACTTCAGCTATGAACACTGGCACAGTGACCGATGCAACGCCGATCCCCAGGCCGACCAGCACTCTGCCAAGCACCAGGATCAGCACAGATGGTGCTGCTGCCATGGAGAGGGAGCCAGCTGTGAAGAGCACATCAGCTAGGGCGATGGATGCCCGCCTGCCGATTTTATCAGCTACACGGCCACCGAAAACTGCTCCGACGGCAGCGCCCCAGATGGCAGCCGAAACTATTGCCTACAGTGCAAGCGGATGTGTGGGGGACTGGGGGTGCAGTGACCGAGTGCTAACACACGTCAAGCTTTGCCGCACCCCAACGATATTGGCATCTGCTGTGGCTGATCCAGAGAGTAGGTCATCAGCGATGTATGGGATGGCTCCTGAGATCACACCAGTGTCATAGCCAAACAGCAGGCCACCGAAGCATGAAATGCACACAATCAACACCTGAAATTGGGCTGCTCCCATCTGATATCGCGACCTGCACCGGCATTGGGCGTTACAGGGATACACATGAGTCAGGTGCGATTGCCGTCTTGCTCAGGCAATGTTGCATCTGCCCAGATGGCCATCTGTTCAGACGCGGCAGGACAGCGCGCGGCATGATGATTCTGATGGCTTCGACAGAGGGGAAACAAACCTCGCGCCGTGAATTGTAAACCCAGGTACCTTGGCAGGAAACCGATCATTAGGTTGACGCGTGCCACCTATCGGTGTGCGCCTTGCCGACGCCGGCAGCGGAGCCGTTGCTATTGACAGAGCGCAGCGCTGAACAGTATATCACCGGAGACCATACATATCTCAGCAATTCCACCGAAATGCTTATCTCGTGGCTCAACGACGTCCTGTCCTTGATAGGCCGCGCATTTTGCGGGACCTAAGTAGCAAACCCCGTGCATTCCCTGAAATAATGCCTCAAATCTATCAATCGCGAGACGCCAGCCCTTCCGTAATAGACCGTCGCAGCGGCATGCGGACGTGCATCTAGGGCATCTGACTGTGCATGGCGACGCAGGCGCGGTCCTGCCGAGCTTTGAGGGCTGAGCGCGGTGTCGATCTGGCGTCAAGCCGAAGGCCAGGCGTGGCCGGCATACGCAATCAAGCCCACACGCAGGCCCGACGCGCAAACAGATCAGGCCTGCGCCGCATACACAATGAATTTGAAGCGTGCGCCTCCCCGGGCTGGCCGTCAGCCACGGCTGCCGGCGCACCGGTGTTGCCAGTTGCGCCACCGCTGCAGTTGGGGAAGCTGCACATCCAGACCCCTGTGCTGTTAGCTCCAATGGCAGGCATCACGAGCGCCCCATTCAGACAGCTCTGTGCTAAGTATGGTGCAGAACTGTGCGTTAGTGAGCTGATCATTGCCTCAACATTGTTGCAGCGCACATCCGCAGCACTCCAACTGGCGAGATGGGCGCAAGGTACGTGTGTGCCCTCTGACTCCGCTCCGCTGATCACTGCCACCTTGCATGTGCATGAGGCATCGGCATCTGGTACTTGAAAACCTAATTGCTCTGCTCTCCGTATGGCTGGCCAAACTGTTCAGGCAGCAGTTTAAATAACGTCACGTCGGTTGGTCCCACAGCCAAGTCTACACCGGGTCGTTTGAGCGCTTTGCCACAACCCGCTTACTTCAAAATCATCTTGTGCAGGTGAAAATGTGCGCTCCGCTCAGCTGTACGCCAGCCGCCCGAGCGACATGCAGCAAGCCACAGCTGCCCTTGCCCAAGACTACGGTGTCGCGCACGTGGACATCAACTTTGGCTGCCCTGTCCGCAAGATCACCTCGCGTGGAGGCGGTGCTGCCATACCCCTGAAGCCAGACCTCTTTGCTTCGCTCGTGCGGGCCGCAGTTGCGGGTGCTGGCAGCGTCCCGGTCACTGTCAAGATGCGCCTGGGCGTGACCCCAGACCTGGTGCGCCGGCTGAGGCCCCGCCAGCCTGGAGGGCCTGCCTACCTAGCGCCTGTCTCCTTACCCTCTGTCATGCAATGGCTTATGCACACAATGACGCCGACCCCGTTCACTACTGAAACATGCATGAAGGGCAGTCTGCCGGGCAGAAGCCCTCTTCACTCTCCGCACTGGCAGAGCACATCTGCATGCACGACTTCGCAAGGAACAGCGTGCACTGTAACCGCAGCATCTACTCATTGTTCTGTCTACATCATGCCTGTTAGTGGCTCCACACCTGCATGCTGTCGTGCAGTCTTCAGGAAGGCATGGTGTGTCTCTGCGAACACGCGAAACCACTCGAACTGTGAATGTCAATCAGTGAGCTGTCACTGAGCACACAAACTTCACACATCGTGCAACATGCACATTTACTGACGCAGGAGTGCGCAGGTGTTTAACATGTTGTTGTGCATGTGGCACATTTCCCACAGCAACCAGGAGATCATGCCCCAGCCCATCGCGCTGCATCTCGTTCAGATCTGGTGCAGGAATCCTTTCGGGAGGCAGGCAGGATTGCAGCGGCAGAGGGCGCCGCGGCGGTCGTGCTGCACGCACGCTACGCTGAGCAGCTGTATGCGCCCCCTGTGCACTGGCAGGGAATTGCGGCGCTCGCAGAATCGCTGCCGGTGCCTGTGATAGGCAATGGGGACGTCTTCACAGCTGAAGATGCGCTCGCCATGCTGGCGGCTACCGGGGCTCGTGGCGTGATGATAGGCCGCGCGTGCCTTGGCCGCCCCTGGGTACGCACGCCGCTCCACAGCGCTCTAGGTATTGAGATCTCGGGTTTTGGCAGAAGTTGTGTACAATTGGCCGACTATTATTGCCTGCCAGCACCAGACAGGGGGTTGCCAGGAGCGTGCAGGCATGGGAACGCAATCAACACAACCGACGCCAGCGGGATGACATCAAGTGCATGCAGGTATTTGCGGAAGTCGCAGCGGCGATGAGGGGTGAGCCAGCGCCGCCCCGGGCGACGCTTGGGCAGGCCGTCGCAGACATGCATGCACACATGCGAGGACTGGCTGAATGGGAGGGCAGCGAGCGCAGTGCCACGCTCCAGATGAGGAAATTTGTGCCTCTATACCTGCATGGGTTTGCCTCGGCGAACGACCTTCAGTATGCGTTGATCCGTTGTGAAGACTTGGCGGGGTGGGACCGCGCCCTGCGGGCGTGCTCATATGATGTGAGTGAGCGCGCGGCGGCTGAGAGCGAGAGGCTAGCGAGGCTAAAAGGGGGTAAGCATGGGGCGACGAAGCGTGTTGTATTGCCTGACCGGTGGCTTGAAGCTGACTATGACCTTGGCAGCATGACAGACATAGCGTGCGAGGGATGACGGTGTTTGCTGAGCAGCCAATGCCAATCTGTGTGTGCCGGTGCGTTACAGGATGGATGTCGGTATGTGTGTGTGTGGTGCATCCAGTGCACCCTGTCACTGGCAAAGGACCAGATCCGACCAATCCGGCCACATCGAATCAGTATACGTGCCTCTCTGCAACACTGGCCTGACGTATTGCTACAATTTCATGAAGAAAGTGGATGGTTTCTACACATGTGCTTGCACCTCTGTCCCATATCTCCGCTGCATTGCACTGATTACCAGCCGTGGTTTATGCGCGCGATCGCCGTGACTGGATTTGGTGAGGCAGTCTGCCATCAAGTCAACATGGATACATTACTCCGCTCGGCAAGTCACATCCATGGCCGCAAGTACGAGCGAAGCACAGTGGCCTTGCATGCATAGTGCTGGGCCTGCTCACCCCCTGTGCTCATGCATCAAGACAAAGTTTACACGTACTGTGCTTTGTGTTGGTGCCTATTAGACTTACAACGCTGTGCGAAACACAGCACCAGGTCATGTTTGCTGATGTTTGGTCGAAAGAGTGATCAGGATCGCCATTCTCCGATTGCAGATTGCTTGTACACGCTCGAGCTACCATCGTTTTCACACAAGTCAGGCCAAGGCCTGATGTGATAGCCTCGATGCTCACGATGCTCTTGACCGCCAACAATGTGCCAAGTCTGAACTAGCACCGGGTCGAGTTTACCAGGTGCGGCATGCCACTGTCAAAAGGGCCATGCAAGCTGATCTGCCTAGAGTTCATCACCCATGATATCGTCGAGAGAGAACTCCTCGACTTCCTCAACCTTGCCATCCTTGCCGTCCCACGGCGTGATGGCAGCCGGTTGGGCAAGGGTGCCCATGAGTGGCACCCCCCGTGCTGCCCCAGACCTGATCCCATCAATGAACTCTTGCAACTGGCTGGGGTCAAGCGCACCCTTGTATGGCACATACCTGCAAAAGATGGTGGCCGTGGCAGTGCGCAGAATTATGCAGCTGAGCAGCTGATTGGGCCTAGACTACGCTGGTTGCGTTATCATCCAGCATGTTTCACAGGCACGCGGCCCAGAAACAAAAACATAACAACATCTGTCAGACAGTCCGGTCCTCGTGCACATCTCAGTGACTGTGGCTTAATAAACTACAGCACAGTGCCTCTTACCGTGTCAGCATGTCGCAGGTCCAACTCAAGGCAAAACAGCGTGCGACGCGAAAGACTCAGAACTGCAGGGCTTCCCATCGTCCATGCATGCTGATTGTGTCTGCTGCATCTGGCGGCATGTACTGTCTGATTCGAGCCAGTCTCAGGTGCAGTGCTCAGAGCAGGGGGACATACACATTGCGCTTCGGCGACAGAGCAGCCAGCGCGGGGTAGCCAAAGCCACCGACATCCATATTCCGCTCAAGCTCCACATGGGAGCCTCCCACAGCCCAGAAGTAGCTGTATGGCCGGTCCTTGTACTTATCTGCAACCTTGCGCAGCGCTTTGATGTAGGCGTTTCGGCCGGACGCCTGGGTGTCCAGGATGTCTGGCAGGAACGCCAAAAAGCACAGCTGTTTCGCGGTCTCATCCGAGTCACCTGTGCAGTGCTCTCGGAAGACAGCAGGGCTGGTAAGCTCGTTTACCTACAGCAACAGACCTTTACTGAGCAGCAGCCCCAGATTTGGGATGATCCTGAGTCAGCTTCAGGTTCACGCAATTCACGTTGTGTCTGCGTCATGACATGTATGACTGCATGCAGGGCAGGTGGTGACAGCCAGCACTGAGCAGGTGGTGTGGGGCATGGCGCAGAGGGCACACCTCGGGGGGCGGCGCCGTCTTGGCCCACTGCTTGAGGGCAAAGTCAGACAGGCCTGCAGCAGTGCGGTCGCCCCGGTAGTCCTCCGGTGCCTGCTTGCTCTTGCCAAACCACTTGATGGTGGGGAAGCCTTGGATGCCATACTCGGAGCAGAGTGACTTCTCCTCGTCACAGTTCACGGCACCGACCTTCACCTTGCCCTCTACCAGCCTGCATGTGAGCCACAGTCACCGGCATGCCGCTTGAGCATGCCAGTCGCTTTGAAGCTACACTGGTGACTTGAGAGCAACCAGCAATGGAGCAAGATCACAAGGTGAAGCAGCAAGACACCACCGCAGCGCCAGCTTCCAAGGCGCGAGACACTGTGTCACCATTTTCATGCACTGGAGAGGCAAGCAGGTATTGCCTGGTGACACCAGACATGCCCATCGATATTCAGAGAACCGCACTTGGCCAGCTCAATGTACTCGGGCTTCAGGTTCTTGCAATGGCCACACCTGCAGACGGAACATTGCGAGTCCGGTTCACGACCCACTGGCAAGCTTTTGAGTTTTGAAGATGGCTTGAAGCGCAGCCACACCCTTGCTGAACCTGTTGGGAGCGCACCATGGGGCGTAGAACTCTACGAACCAAAGCTCACCACTGCGGACGACTGCACTGGGGAAGCTCGCCTCATTCAGGTTCACCACACCTGAAGACGAAGAGTAGAAACCACCACCTGCAGCAGATAGTCGTTTGTCACACTCACTAGTGCAGTCACAGAGCCGCGTATGTACATATCTGCTGCCTACACCACTTGCTGACATAGTGCTGTCGTCCCCAGTATGCTGTCACTGCAGTCGTGCATGGGCACATGTTTCTCACACACAGCTGCAATAGCCACTGCTGTGAGGACAGCGATGCAGAAACTGGGCTGTTTTCACCCGACCAGCCAATGGCAGCTTCCTTCGGCTGTCAGTTGCGTTTATTCTATGTGCTCAAGTGCCTGAAGGCACCACACCAGTATTCTTTGAGCCACCACCACCACCTGTGGAGCCACCAGATGAGGACGCCTTCTTTCCAATTCGCTTCAGTGCAAGTGACTTCGCCTTGTCCATTGCAAAGTTGATGATGTCCTCTGCAGTGCGGCCACTTTTGTAGTCCACAGCTTTGATCTGAGAGCCATCGTAGTACATGAATTTGATGGTTGGGAAGCCTTGTACGCCATATCTGCCTGGAACAGAGGCAATTGTGAGATCCATCTGTATGATGTCGCAGCGCAGACTGGCATGCAGGTCTGAAAAGGTTGCCACCAGTGCGGGGATGCGCGATGTCTCTCCTGCTTGCACCAGCTGCAGCAAACAGCGAATGTGTACCATTTCAGCCAGATTCAGCACGCCCCCGTACCTCCAAGCGACCGCTCTGAGTCGGCATCGACAGCTCCAACATTCACAATTCCTGACAGAGCCTTGGCGGCCTTCTCCCTGAAATTATTTCACTGGTCCATTTCCGAGGTGCCAACCAGTACTCCAGGAGATGCTGCATCAATTTACAAAGCAAACAGCTGATATTCAGAACTGAATGATATATAAGGATGACCGCGGCATGATGTGCAAAGACGTGCAAAGAGAAGCTTTGCTTGTGTGATCACATATTGCACTATACTTTCGCCAGCAGTGTTGGGCGCACCATTCCGGAGCCAAACTCTTGCAATGACCACACCTGCACACCCATGGCGCTTTTGACATATCTCATTGGATCTTATTACGAAGTGGCATCGGTTTGACCTGCAGCCTGTCGCTGCTGCCGGCATCATGTCGCAGGTTGATGCCAGCGGCACCGGGATCGATCGAGAACACCATGACCTAGCCCAACATGCACGCACGCGATCACATGTGGAACCGCTATCAGTTGTTTGAATCGAGATTGAGCTGCTCACCAGGGTGCATAGAATTCGACCATCCATGCTCCAGTTTTCAACTTGGCATCGAAATTGCCTTCATTCAGCACCGCGACAGGACCCCCGGGTGAATACAAAGCCACGGCTGATTGGATTAAGCACAGCACAACTGTACTGAACGCTGTTTTGAACATCGCCATGTCCGCAATCTAGACCAGAGAGGAGTGAACGGTCAGCACTTTGCACAAACAGCGTCGAGCAGTGCCGCACCGATATCGGTACCTACTGAAACGCAAACCGCACTGCAGCTCCGTAAGTGCTCTTAAAATATCCATTGGCCAACCACGCATGCGCTGTGAAGCAGGGCGAGTTGCCTTCGCGCACAGTAGATCAGGCTTCATCTTTGCGTTGTTGAACCCCCCTGCGCACGGGGCTGCGCACCCCCACCAACCACCCTGCCACGTCACACGCTCACACTCATATGAAAACTCTGTACACAGTCCATAATTCGTTATACCTCACGCCCAGTCAACCATGCGACATCACTATGCTGGCCTGGACGTAGGGCTTCTGTGTCCAGCTGAAGGCCAGTACAAACGAAAGCAGCAAAATGATGCAACGCAACACAGCAATCACGATCAGCATCACCACCCAGGTTACGGATCACCAAGTGCACCGCTGCTCCCCTCCAGGTACAAGCCCCGCACTTCTAACTTGTTGACTTTGCCCATTGCGTTCCGAGGAATCTGTGGCAGCACCAGCATGTCACGGGGGAGCTCATACGGTGGTAGCCGGTCTGATGCCCATGACACCAACTCAGCGAAGTTGAGGCTGGAGCCCTCCTCCAGCTCACACACGCATACAATACGCTCCCCGAACATGCTGTCTGGGATGCCAAGCACAACTGCCCCCCTCACTTGCGGATGCTCGAGCAGAATGTTCTCGATACCCAGAGCAGAGATTTTGAAACCCCCTGACTTGATGATGTCTACAGAAGTACGGCCGAGGATCCTGTAGTACTCTTCCCCATCGTGCATGACAGTGTCCGCGGTATCACCTGCAGATGTGCCCACCCAGCTGCAAAACATGCCCACAGAGCAAAGAGCAGGTGCCTGGAATGGTCAGCAACAGCCATGCACGGCAAGTGTCTGCAGTAGATGCTCACCTGTGCGGAAGAAGCCATCCTCGTCAAATGCAGCCGTGGTGGCTTCGGGACGATGCCAGTACTCCTTGAAGAGGCATGGGCCCCTCACCCTAAGCTCGCCAGAGGCATCTCGTGGAGCCAGCTCGTCTTCGTTGTCGAATTGTAGGCATCGGCCACGTGATGACAGCTCATCTGCTGTGTCTGCTGTGCTAGCCTGAGGCAGAGCTGAGATGCGAACTTCAACGCCAGGCAGGGGCTGACCCACTGTGCCGGGCACCCGCGTTCCTTCATACGGATTCCCCAGCGCCATTCCGATCTCCGTCATGCCGTACCGCTCCAGAAGTGGCTACATGGGCAGCAGTATGTGGCTGATTGAGACTGTGTGGGCACAACAGGCACGTGTACAGCAGTTGCCACATCAGTGAGAGTTGTGTGCCTGCGGTGTGTGCAGGACATGGTGCCACCCTGGATGCAGTGCGCTACATGTCTGGCTCTGCGTGCGTCAGGGTCCTGCTTGTACTCGGACAAGCGCGCAATTCTTGCAAAGAGAGATCGAACACTGCGGCTGCGTCGGCAGGCCCTTCCGCCACGGCCCCCGTACAAGTTGTCAAACATGCACCCAAACATGCACCCAAACATGCACCCAAACACCACCGGCATCACGTGTGCATGTTTGTCGCTGCATGTCTACAGCGCACCGAACGCCTGAGGCACAGTCCACAACACATGCAAAAGAGGAGCCACATCGGGTCCGCGCGAGGCGTGAAGAGTCAGCACAGGGACGTGCCTGCCCTGCCAGCTGCTCCCATGCGTGCATCACCGTCACCGGGCATGCGGACGACCCGCACACCGCCAGCCGTAGCGACGCCGCCGCGGCCGCCCACTCGGCCTGCTGCTCCGCCGCTGCCTGCTCATACGTTCGAAGCATGTGCGCATACATCGTGGGCACGCCCATGAACACGGTAGCGGAGCCGCCTGCGAGCGTGGCCCACACCCTGGGGGACTTGAACGGCATAAAGTCGACAGTGGCGCCGTTGTAGTGTGGACAGAGGAGGGCGTTAACGAGGCCGTGGATGTGGTGCAGCGGCAGTGAGTGCAGCAGGCGGTCGGTGCTCCTCCACCTCCACGCCTCAGACAAGGACTGCACCTGTGCACGGAGGCTCCTGAAGCACCAGCAGCCTGTCAGTGGGCGGCGATGCACGATTGCTGCCTCTCTGGTGCGCTGTGCTGGGGCTGCCCAGCTACTTGATCAGGTTGAGCTGACCCTTGCTGGAGGCATCCTGTTGTGAATATGGGCGTAGTCAGGCTGCTCACAGCTATCACAAGGGACATAGAACTGTGGTTGTTGGTTGTGGGTATGCAACATCGGCTGTTGGCATTTCGTGACGTCAGGCCAGCCCGCACTCAGCTTCAGTTTGTAGGACGACTGTTCTTGCTGGAACAGCAGGTCTGCCATGGGTTGGGCGAGATTGCCTTTGATAGGAGGCTGCAACTTGATGCACACCTGTGTGTGTGCAGCACACCCTTCGGCTTGCCTGTCGTGCCGCTTGTGTACAGGATGAGTGAGCCTGTATCGATGTCTGCATCAACGCGATGTTGCACCTGATCAACATCAATTCCAGAGATATCTGCAGAGAGATCTGATGTGTCGAGGATGTCCTCAACAAGTTGAATTGTGATGCCAAGCCGCTTGCAGACTGCGTCAATCTTCGGCAGGTGTTTGCGCTCCACAATCAGCTACACCACCAAACACAAGCTTCGGGGGGAGCACAGGTGGGCACTGGGGCAGTTGTGAAAGCGGCAAGGAGCCAGGGATGATGGTCTCAGGTGGCACTGCGCACCATGGACGCTCCACTGTCAGACAGCACATGCTCGAGTGCGGGCGCAGGGTGGGACGGCGCCAAGGGGACAAATATGCCCCCCTGCAGCCAGGAACTCCACACACTGAGTACGTAAGGGGATCCGGGATCGGTGAGGCATGCAATGCGGCGGCCATATTGCTTGGCAGGAGGATATCGGGACGTATTCCCAAGGCTGGTCCGCATGGCATGGGCGCCATGCAGGAGCTGTTCGTATGAGCACGTTACATCTGCTTTCTTGACCGCCGGAGCATTTACAAGGGCTCCTGACACGCTGCGCTGCAGTGATCGCAAGATCACATCCATGTGGACAACTGGACGACGTGGCCAAGAAACGTGTGTGTGTGTGTGTGTGTGTGTGTGTACGTAGATTCCAACGCTCCAGGCAACGCCAGTGACGTCCCGGCAGACTGAAATTCTAAAACTGCTACAAGTACATCATGGTGACATATTGTCAGCCATCAGCGCAGACTGCCCTGCTGCAGCCGAAACGGGAACAGAGTGGATGGTGCATCGCGTCCGCGGCAGTGATCACACGCACACCGATTGCCGAGACAGTTGTGTGAAGGCGTACGGATCATGTGCGGGCCTTGCTGCTACATCCAGGCACGGATCGTGTTTGAATTCACTGGAGCGCACGTGGGTGTGACGTGATCACAGTTCACTGGAATGCACGGTCGCTGGGCGCTGCAGCAAAGGTCAAAGACGCATGAATTGACGCACCCAGCAGAATTGACATCACTGTCAACGTTTTCAGAACCTCGCTGCATGGCTACTGCACGGGTCTGGACATATTCTGACTGCAGAAGCGTGTGTCAAGGTGACAAAGGCTACAGGCACCCCTCCCCCCACCGTTGTGTAAAGACGGCCACAGGGATCACAAGGCGAGGCACGGCACTGTACACCAGTTCAGAATTCGGCGGACTGCATGGGCACAATCACGAAAGCACTGGGATATTCCGATGCACAGCGGCTCTCTCCTGCACGCATAGCATCTCCGCTGCAAATAGCAAATCATGTGGATCTGGATCGCAAAACTGGTGCATGTACAGCAACCATCACTGAAACTGCACCACCAGTGCCTGCTCAACCTCAGGCCGACCGTGCCACAGCGGTGGCATCTGCGGCCTGTAGGAGCGGACTCCTACCATCCACCACCTCCTGCTCTATGGAATCACAACAACCTGCTGCATTCTGCACGCCTGCACCCGCCTCTCTGCCATGCGCCACATCAGGTGAGTGCAGAGATTGGCTTTGGAGTGATCCTCATCTTGGAGTACATCTGCTGCTCCAGATCCTTGATGAAGGCCACGGCTTCCGCGACTGGGGAACGTTGGACCATCAGCTCCGCCACCCAGGTGGGCAAGCCGTCCTCAACACTCACGCATGCTCCACCGGCGGGCACGAGTGAACGTGCATACAGCACACCGTCCGTTTCATCGATGCCCTTGACATAGTCCGTGTCCTCCATGATGCCAGTTTGCTGCAACACACAACCACGTGCATGAGAACGCTGATGCCGTGTGCATGCCTTCAAGGGCTCATTCAAGCGCCAAGTGACGTGGGTGTAAAGGGCACATCTACGTGATGCGCAGGCCATTTCGCAGCTTTGCTCAGACCGATTGCAGCACATATCACAGCTTGGCCAGTTTGTGAGCCGTGTCCAATGCTGGCCACGCAGCCCCTAGCCACAGTGGCACCCTGTCCACACAGTCCCCACGCACCGCACACGCTCGGCAGCGGTGACCTGGACGAACAGTCCTGAGACAGAAGTACGAGCGGCTTGCAACGTCACCGCCATGCATGTGGCACAGCCAGCAGCGCACCATGGCGTTGACGCTGAGCTCCGCAAGCTCTGTCAAGGGTTTTGGAGACACGCCCGGGCAGCAGGGGATGCCACAGGAGGCCAGCAGCTGCTGCTCCACGAGGTCCACGCCCCACACGAGCAGGTTGGTGTCCCGAACGGGGCCGCCGCCCATGCGTGCGTTGACCTCGATCAGCCTCGCTCCGCGGCTAGTGTACTTCAGCTCCACATGGAACACACCTACATCCACACACCGGACCTCAGACACGAGGCACGCCGGGCCTTGCAGCTCCTCCTCTGCTGCAACATGTGTGCAAGTACACGGAGCAGCCACACGTCCGCTTGCGGTGCAGCCGTCAGCCATGACATGCAAGCATCCAGCCTGATTCAGACATGAGTCCACTTGAGAAGTCAAGGCCAAATCTCAGCATGCTCGGCACGTTGAGCAGTGGCATCTACAGGCCGGCAGGCACATCCACACTCCACCATCGCATCCGTTAGCGGAACGGTGTACAAGTGAATCTAACGCACCCGCATCGAAGCCCATGCATTGCACCGCCTGGATCCCCAGGGCCACGAGCTCGAGCTGCTCCTTGCGCGGCAGCAGCGACGGGCAGTTGGAGCCAGTCTCGTTGAAGTAGGGCTCCACCGTCGGCCAGTTGTCGGTGACGGCGCCGTACACGGCCTGCTTGCGCGAAAGCACGAGGTCCACATCCACCTCGGGGCCGTCTAGGTACTCCTCCATCATGATTGACAGGTCCATCCAGCGGCCGGCATTGCCGTCCGTGTCCGTTTCCTCCTCGCTCGCCTCCACGAGCGCCCCCGCCACCACGCGGGCGCCTTTCAGGTCGCGCAGTACCCTGCACGGCAATCCTGTGATCAGCAACTGCGCGCAGGGTGCCTGTTGATCAGTAGTGGTGGCTGCGACTGTAGCATGAGAATCTGAGTGCTGCCGCATTGGCACGTGAGCAGATGCTGCACACGCGTGTGTATCCGGGACCTCCCGTCTGACAACGCTGAGCACCTACCTCAGCCTAGCCAGCCGTCTGTGGACAATGTGACAGACATGCACCAGGGCATGCAGCGTACACCAAATCTGTGTCAGGTGCACTGTCGCAAACGTTCTACCTGCCTCCATTACCTATGACCAAAAGGCCAACGGCAATGGGTTGTGATCATTCACGACCTATGGCATGCTGCAGCACATCGTGCACAAGGACACAGCAACATGCTCAGGCAGCAGGCGAGAATTTCTGTTGCAGCGTGCACCAGCAATGCTTCTGATGCTCATCTGGCACTTCCACACTACTATGAGGGGCACCTGATGGATTGCCACAACAACGGCAGCGCATTTCGCGCATAGACTGTAGTGCGAAGAGTGTGTGGCTACAAGTGCGCAGGGCCCTGACGAACCCCCTCAGCGGTCCGCAGCGTGCCGCACGCCCGACAGGAGCACACCGCTTGAATGACGTCTCAAGCTGCTCGCGGTCGTTCACGCGAATCACTCCGATGCTGGCAGCGCCGCTGATCGGCTTGATGACTGCCGGGAAGCCGACGTGCTCTGCGGCCTCCGCGAGGTCCTCGGCCGTCTTGATGAGCGTGTTTCGCGGCGTCGGCAAGCCCGCACGCTCCATGCATGCCCGCGCGGCGTGCTTGTTGCGCGCGGTGTCCACCGCCTCCGGAGAGTTGCCAGGCAGGCCTAGGCGCTCCGAAAGCCGTGCGGCCAGAGGGACCGCAAGCTCGCAGAACGTCACTATACCATCCAAGTCCCCCAGCTTGGACCTCACCTGAAGCACGCCCGGACACACATCAGATCATGCGCATGCATTACAGCACACACACTCACCCCCGAAGTTCGGCCCAATCGACCGCGCCAGGATCACCCCCACCTGAGCCTGTAGGTGGCAGCGCTGGGCGAATGCTGGGGAAGTATGCTGTGGCATGCATCGGCCAGCGTAATGAGTCTGGTCCATCCGAGCACTGCACATGGCCACAACAGCCGCCTGCGCCAAAGACTATGGCGGCGAGCGGCCAGAATCGTGACTGTGGCTGTGGCAGTTCTGCAGGACAGGGCGGACCTGGCGGCAAGCGTCGAGGAGACGGTCAAAGAGTGTCTCAGCGTCACCAAAGTCGATGCCGATGAAGTCCTCCGCAAGGCCGTCCTCCACGAGCTGCTGCGACCACGACTCGGGACCGTCGATGATGACGGAGCGCACGCCGAGCTCCGCGCAGCGCTCGAAGATGAAACGCTTGCCAGAGTAGCCGGCGGTGATGAACACCACGACCGCACCACGCAGCACGCTGCGCCGCAGCTTCTGGCCCTGGAGCGTCGGCATGCCCATGTTGTCCTGCACCAAGCAGACGTGTGGTGCTGCCTGGCGGAGCGGACATGATCGCTGCGCAGCGCAGGGGCTGCTGAGATATGGATCGGCCGCAGCTTCGATGGGAGCGCCCGGACGGTGCCGCGGCTTGAGGCGCATATGTGTGGCGGTGACCACAGTTACGTGGTCCGGTGACACATGCGCGCACGCATGGGGGATGACGATGCGCAGCCCGCAGTGGTGGTTGCACATTGGATGTAGCCGCGGGTCGTGGCATGCATGCCGTGGTACATGGTTACAAGGCAGTGGATGCGCACCATGCCGACGGAGCCGAAGCGGTTCAGTGCGGGGGACATGGGGGTTGCCCGCGCAATGGAGAGCCGCTGCTCCATGGTGAGGGGGTCTGGCATGCTGCCAATCACCTCCCCTCGAATGAGGCTGGCGTTCCGGGCGATGGACTGCGATTTGGGCAGGCTGGCAAGGCCCTGCACACGCGCTTTGCAGTTCAGTAAGGATGTAGAGGGATGGGCTTGAATCTGGCCCGGGGTGGCAGACATCGCACGTGTCGGTGCGTATGGTATAAAGTGCATTACAGATGGATTCTGCATCACAGATGGATTCTGCAGCTGGCGACGCATGCGGACTGCCCTGGGTGCAGCCTCACACAGAAGGCAGCGACTTACCATGAAGCTAGAGCTGACAATCTCTTCACCTCCACGGCGCTTGGATGGGTGGATCTCATAGTCTGCCTGCAAGCGGGTCCATGCATGGGCATGTGCGTGAGCCATAAGTGGGGAATGGCCGACCGCGCGGGCGGCAGATGCTGCCGAGGCATTCGGCGGCTGATTTCCGGTACCTGATACAACAGTGCAATGAAGCGTCGGTCACATCTCCATGTCAGCGATTCTGGCAGGACACCCGAGAACGAGCGCGTAAGCAGTAGCGATTGAACATGGAGTTATGCATGGTCCCCGCGGAGCTGTGCGACGCCTATGCAGCTACGCCAAGGCGCACCGTGGGGCAGCAACACAACAAAAGCCGACGGAGAATACCTTATCGGCGGGAATGCTGCCAATCGGCGCAGATGTTCCGGCAAGATGCATTGCCGAAACGTCGGGAGCTTCAAACGTGCCGTCTTCTGGTGCAGGCGGGGCCTCGATGACCTCGCCTTCAGCATGCCGCAAACAGGGGAACGCAGGACTCTGTAACAGGTCTAGCGGTGCTTTGGTGTGGACCGCAGCTACCTTGCGGTCCGGCGCTGTGCCGCCTTCAAGAGCAGCCTTCAGCATATTAGCTTTGCGTCGTCGTTGCGCTGAGAACAGACAAAAAATGCATTCACCTTACACTGTGCCTGGACAAGTACCACACTCTGAATGGAATTGCATCTTGCAAAACACATCTACGTGCGGCCCTCGGCGTTGCTTGGTGCCATATGCCATCACAGCCGGCAGGTGCGGACATGATCGCACCAATGCCACACCAAATTCCGACAACGCGCCAGACTTGACCATCGCGACTCGCGCTGCATCCCTGTGGCACGTGGTTGGTGTATGTGGTCTTCAATCCTTGCATAAATGCTACACGCAACAGTCACGGGACAGGTTCCGATTCCTGTCGACTTCCGCCTGTCGGGCTACGAAGATTGTGCCACATCGCGGCTACTTTCTTTCCTCTATACGGCCCAACAACTCTACAATTGGCACACTACAATGACCAGTGCTGCCAACTGGATGCAGGCGCCCTGCGAGGTGCGGCCTGCGTGCTGCCGTGTCCAACCGTCTTCCGCGAAAGCAACGCCGACGGTCGGGTTGCCTGGCCCTTCAAACCCAGTACATATGTCACAGATAGGTCCGGAAATGCTCTGCTTGCTACATAGCGTTGTAACCCGCGCAACGCGCACGTAACCTAACCGTGCACAGTTCTCGCAGCGAGAAGCTGTTGTGCTCGGCTCGCTGACAAGGACCGCGGTACGAATGCATCCGCACAGCAGGACATTGCACATCTTGACTTGGGTTGGCGCTGCGCAACCATGAAAGCTGACGTAATGGTTCTCGCATTCGATTGCGAAATGGGCGTGCACCTGCAAAGCAGACGCACTCATCACCTCAACACCAGCCTACCAGCCCAATAACATCGAGTCTCGCTGGCAAAACCTATTCTGTCGTGGCATGCATCCACCATTCCGAGTCACCTGCGACTAGCATGATGCAGGCCCGTCCAGAATCGACAGCCCACAGGCACAAGGCCCCAAGCACAGAGGTGGAGGAACAAAACATGATAGACCTGGCGCTGGCCCTCTCCATGTGTGACTCGACGTCTCTGTCTAACTCTAGGTATCCGAGTCCACAGCCGAGAGCCAGCGCACCCCCCCCGGATGCTGGACCTCTAGTGCCACCCCACTGCCCCGGTGCATCTCCAGCCACGTCCCCTACCTCTACTGCGACACATTCAAGCACACCTCCGCCCCAAACGCACCACAACGCACCTGATCATCGACAGGATACTGCGGTGTGCACCTCCCGCCCGCATGCCGCACAATAGAGCTGCTGTCACAGATCCGAGCCTTCGGCACTCATGCATTTGCCGGGACAGACTCACACAGGCCGGCCTCCAAGTTTCTACCGGTCAGAGGTCCGAGGGCCAGCGCTTGCACACGCGCTGACGCCTGCAGCGTGCAGAGTCATAGCCCCGCTCAGGGCCAGCGCTTCATGGCGCGCACGGACTCTGGCCGCACACAGCGCTGTGCGGCGTGCAACAACCCGTTTGTGACATTCGGCGGCTTCTCACGGGATCCACCAGCTGTGACGGTGATCGAGCGGGATGGCAAGCTGTACCACCCTGAGTGCGTCCAGTGCAAGGCGTGCGGAAAACCAATCAGCCGCTCGTACGTCCCAGATAAAGCGGGAAACATATACCATGAAGGCTGTTTTAAACGGAAGTTTGGCCTCACGTGCGACTGCTGCCACAAGCGCATCGCTAGCGTGGTGCGCCTCCCGGGTCCCCTGTCCCATGCCAGCGCCCTCGCACACTCCCGATCTTGCCGCCCAATACCTTCCTGTTGAGGCCCAACCTATCATCCTTGCCACAGCCGCCAAGTTTGCTTCACAGCTGCCGCTGGCCACTTCACGTCCGTGAACAAAACACACCATGTCACTCGTGCACGGGCAGTGTGACAGTCGGCATGCATCGCATGGTGTCCAAATGTGGCCAACGCGCATCCCACGGTCCCCGCCGTCACACCGCCACGTCCTCTGATGTGCTCCGCAACTTCCTGTTCGCGATGCTGTGCAGCCGGGTCCCATGTGACTCCGCACAGGTCGCAGGCGCACAGCCTTGTGTGCGATACGGTCAAGCCAGCAGTCACCAGCATGGCGGTGCAGGGGGGGCGCGTCGAGTTCATGACTAACCGCTTCTGGAAGGAGCGATACTGCCCGGCGCACGAACACGATGGCTCCGTGTCATGCACTGGCTGCGCGCGGCTGCGGCGGCCTGAGTCCGAGGACATCGTTGCCCTCGGCGATGGCCGATCCCTCTGCCTGGAGTGCCTGTCCTCCTTCATCCCCGACACCGCCGCTGCGCAGCCGGTGTACGAGGGCGTGCTGCGGTTCTACGCGGAGGAGCACGGCATGACGCTGCCGGAACAGCCGCCGCTAATGCTTGTGGAGCATACGGGTCTGAATGAGGCGTGCAATCGGGAGGGCCGCTCTGGGGGGATCGGGCCGGCGACGCACACCCGTGGGCTGTGTTTGATCGAGCACGTGTCGTCCGTGCGCACCGGCCGCATCACCCGAGGCGCGAGCGGCGCCCTCACGTCCTCTTCGGAGCTTGTGCCGCTGCGGCATGACAAGAACACGTACGTGGTCGCGATCCTTGTGCTTGCGGGGCTGCCGGCTGTGGTGACGGGGGCGGTCATCGCGCACGAGGTGATGCATGCGTGGCTGCGCATGCATGGGATCCGGAAGATGACGGAGCAGGCGGAGGAGGGGCTCTGCCAGCTGATGTCGTATTTGTGGCTTGAGGCACAGAACATCGAGGTGCGTGCATTTCTGGCACACGTTTCCGTGGGATGCCTACGTAAAACGTGGCCCAGCGCTCATGTGGCCCTGGCCGGCGGGGCGGCAAAGTACTTGCTTCACAGTGCATTGCAGCTTGGGGTTGCATGCGTGTGTCACACTGGCTGAATGCGTGGATGCACGCTGTGCCTCGAGTGCTGCTCGAAGCGCCGTTTTCACTGGTGCCTGGGAATGGCCACTGCAAGCTGTTCCTCAACATGGTTGCTGGTGCAGGGAGATGAAATGCAAGCTAGACTTGCGTCCTACGTGGGATACCAGATTCGCACGCATCCCTCAGAAACGTATGGCAAAGGATTTGTGCTTGCGTTGGAAGCATACCAACGATTTGGACTGAAGGCTGTCCTGGACCACGTGCGCCAAACCCGCGAACTTCCAGCTGTGTAGCTGTCCTGGCAGGCTTCAGTCCAGTGCACCAGTGTGAGGAATTTAGAGAGACCCCGACGTCTCCTCGCAACACTGCTGCATCTGGTGGCTTGCGGTGTCGGTTGAGTGGTGCACGACAGATCGCGGTGCTATCGGGCCGCTACAGGAAGGATCATGATTGACTGGACACTTAGCATCGCACATCGGGATGTCGATTGTGTCAGAATGATTTCGGGTTGCAATCACAGAGTTGCGGGTCTCAGAGGCAAGATTGTGTAGTTGATGAGTCATGTAGGGGCTCCTCAAACGTTGCTGAGATTATATCAGTTTGAAGGCAGAGCTGCACGTTCAGGAAGCACTGTGCACAGATCCGACATGCAAGGCGTGCATGTAGGCAGACCTGGTGTCGTGTTCAGCTTCAATGTACCGCGGCTGCTGCTGTTATGGGATGGTCTGGACGAGTTAATACAGAAAAGGACTGCGATCTGCAGTCAATAGGACATGCATGGCTTGCAGCGGACGACAGGCCATTTACCCTGCACATACACTTAGCATCACATCAGCACTGACATGACTTCATCAAGGGCTCTGCATGGCCGGTTGACAGACTGTGTGCATGAGCTGCTGTGGATTAGTTGGTGTGTTGCTCAGCCAGGTACAGCTCCATCAAATCCAAAGGCAACGGCCGGGGCAGCTACCAACAGGTAGCGCTGTATGTGATGTGCCGCAATCGTGCCTCAGGTACCTGTTCGCCCCGCGAATACATGCACATGTGCCATTGGAGCCCAGAGAGATGGACAGACCCAGCCACAACGAAACATGAAAGACCCAACATGCACAAAAGACACATGCAGTAGGTGCAGCCGACATGATATACACTGATATCATGGATCGCCTTTGCAATGTAGCATCGATGCGGGGGAGCTCTATACTCACATATTCAAGCCACTCAAGCAGTCAGTCAGTAAGGGGTTCACGAACAGATCGTCTTTGATCGTATACGTGCGATGTACATGTGCACGATGCACATTTATTCAACGCTCACATACACCTAGCCACAACGTTATGTGTGCAAGCGCGCATATTTGCCTGTGTGCATGTGTCTGTGGCTAGTAGTGGTGCCGGGAGCACGCGAACAGTGGCAAATGCTCTGGCGACGTTGACGGGCCTGAAACACTGCCGATTATCAGTCTGAAACTCGCGCAATCATAACACCTGTCGACCGTGCCTCTGTCATTTGGTGTACTGTACGATGAGTGTAGGCTCGAGCACGGTGTGACGGAGCCGTGGCTACGCCGTCTACAGCAAAACTCGGCAGCTTGAACGCTGTGATCCAGCCAAGAACATGGAAGGGACAGCTCTACCGCCAATCCTGAAATTTTGCACACCAGCTGCAAGCCGAGACCCTGGAGCGCAGCTGCACGCACGTTGTGCTTCCCACAACGCGCCCGCAGCAGCGAAGCAGGGCAGGACCAAACCAGCAGCTCCCAGCATAGCCACATTACTATGCTTCAAGACACTGGAAACAGCCGACATCGGATCCCTTGGTGCTTTGAAGACTGAAGATCGTGGTGTTTCCCCGGGTCTGGTTGCACGGATGGTCGAGCCCTTGTGAATACTCTTGTTCTTCATGAATGACAACGGCAGCGGTCGCGAGTTCACTGACATGAGGAGACCATTTGCAGTGAGGGAATGGCTTGACGCACTCCCTGTCTCGAAACATGTACGCTCTGGACTTGGAGCCAATGAACAGCTGCGGTCTCAAACCATGCCTCTCAGAATATCGCATCATTTACGTCCGTCGAAACTCCTTGCTGTACCCCCTGCACAAGTGAAGCATACAGCTGGCATGCCGCCATTTTCGCACCAGGCTCAGTTCGCAGCAGGTAATGGTGGACAACCTGCGTGGCCCTCGCCCAATGCCTCCCTTAGCTGGATCACATCACACACATGCTCCTTGGCAGACCGGCAGCAGGATTTGCTACTGCCAGCGCTGCTTCAACAGCAAGCTGCGCATGGCCTGTCGCCATGCTTTAGCCCAGGGCAGCGCCAAACCACTTATGCACTGAGTGGATCTGTCTCTCTGAGTATCAGCAGCGGTGATGACCTTGATCAGGGTAGATTGCTATCTGGTAGCAAATCTGGAAGCGACATGCTCTCAGATCCCATGGACCACCTTATGCGCTGTCGCAGTCCCTTTTCTTGCTCCCCGCTTCCAGTTGGAGTTCGTAGAAGCCCAGCAACCCAGCATGTCAGTGCCCGAAGAAACATGAACTCCCGGATGACATGGGAACTTCAAGAGATCTCGAATCGCCGGCGCGCGGGTAGTTTGCAAGTCCCAAATGAGAATCGGGCCTGTGGTGTTCAGGCGAAGCGGTTACGTTGTTGGGATGCAATAATTGAAAATTGACAATTGTACCTTCATCTTCTGTGACATGTTCATGAGAAGGCAAAGAAAGTGCTTTTCGGACCGGTGTTGTGATCAGGGCTACTCGCAGGAAGGAAAGAAAAAAGAAAGAACCACGAGGCAGTACATTGCCATCTTGTGCTGCGAAGCAACGTTCCATGGGAGATAGCGTCCTCACCATAGGCAGTGTCGACAGTGTTGGTGTTGTGGTTGTGTGATGCACCCACGCAGCAGCGGGCAAGCCAATCACTAAGCCTATCAACCTGAGCCCATCTGGCAGTATGCTCACCCATGGCTTGTATGAAGTTGGCTCATGTGTATGTCATCAATTACGAAATCCCTCTGCTTGACAATGGGCAGTCTGTGATAGGTTCCTGTCACCTGCTCCTGGATCACCGCACCTCCGAGTACACCATTACCACAATTATGTTGACTCTGTCACTTGCAGACTTGATCATGATCAACCAGTGATGGTGCCAACATGCACGGTGGGGCGCTGACAGCACAGGTCCCATGCAGCAAAACATATGGTGAGGTCTGTGTGGTGTGGCTTGTGTTGTTATGCCAGTTAGTGTGCTGCAGACCATGCGGAAACAGGTCTCTAGGCATGCCATGACTTTGCAATGAGATTGCTCCAGTGAAGATAGCGAGCGTTGTGGCCTTCTAACGGCTCATAAAGGAGGCATTGAGCAAGCGAGGAGCCAGATGTGCGGAAGAAGACGGCATAGCCATAGGTGAAGCACACAGGTGCATCCCTCAGCTGGCCGCTTGGCCGCCTGGCCGAGCTTGTTACCCTGTTATGTCATCCCAGTCACAGTTAGCTTATCAATTGTGTATGGGGGACGCCGTGCATATGTAGCATCGGGCGGGACAGGCTGTCACTGACAGCCCGATCTGATACGGGTGCGCCTCAGCCACATAGAGGCAGGATCTGGAACCCGGCGCTCCGAGCTCTCCGCACATTTCCAAAGTACGTGCCATGAGCGTTGTACAAGCAGAAAGCAGATCACGACTCGTTTGAAGTCATACTGCCAATACACCCGTTCGTTGTGGACAGGCACGAACTGCATGCACCAGGCGCGCGCCATCGCTTTCTAGCCCCGTTATATCGAGGCTCTCATTGTATGTCGCTGAACGTGAACAGATGCTAGCGAGCAGCGAAAGCCTCCCGTTTAGCCCTTATGCCGCAACACATGTCTGGCTGATTATAAGTTCGTTCAGAATATCGTTGTGCAGTTATCACGTTACTAACAATGGACGCCCCCGAGCGCGGGCAAGCATATCCCATAAGTCTTGGTAAAACGTTGACATGCGATGCAGATGAAACCTCGAAGGAGTATGTCAGCTTGCGATACACGTTTCGTCCAAACACCGTGTCTCGCGCGACTACTGGCATTTTGACGCTCGAGCATGCGCTCCACGATAGTTCACAGTCTAAAGGCGCTCATAATCCCGTGAAGGTGTGCAGCAATCATCAGCCATGTAAATGAGCCATCTGGCTATTCCTGGGGCTACTCAGAAGATCCTCAAGAGATCGAATGAATTGTTCCGCTACGTCATTCAGATCTGAGCGTGACAGTGCAGGTGTACACACAGCTCCCTAGCGTCCGCGATGGTGAGATCCACACATTCGGCAACGGCGAATACAAAGATGCGCAGCAGGATGTGGACATGGTGTTATTGTTTGATGGCAAGTCGCTGCGCATGGAGCGTTTGGCCGCGACTGTCACAGGGCTATCGTGCGTGTTCCACAAATTGATTCCTCACTGCATGAAATTGCTATCTTGGCTAGTATTTGCGTTGCTGTGAGCTGTGGTGGAAACATAGCTGCGTATTCATGTGCAGGCACCGACGCGGGCAAGCAGTGCCAACAGAGGTCGGGGAGCGCAAGGAGACTCCAGATAAAGAACCAAAGCCGCAAAAGAGAACTCAGGGAGTTGATATTGACAATCCTCGCCTGCACAAGCGGCCCAAGGCTGATCGGGACGGGGCAAGCAAACAACCTGCAGCAACGAAGCCATCGACTGCGCACAAGCGTAAGCTTGCAACGCAAAGTGAAGCGACGGCTCCAAAACCCGCGAAACAGATCAAGAAATCAACAAACGTTAAACCGGTATCCAAATCTGCGTCTCCTAAGCCAACTGCAGTGTCCGTGGCTGCTCCTCAATCGTCTATGCCCAGCACAGCACCAGCTGCGAAGAAGGTGTCACCAGCTGCAACCCCGGCACAGCCGACCGCAGCTCCTGCTCCAGCAGTAACACAGTCAAATCTAGTTGGGAATACTGCTGCTGCGGCAATGTTCTCATTTGGTGCCACTGCTCCTCCACGAGCTGACACCAGCAAGCAGCCTCAGTTCCTGACAAAGATCAGGGAGACTGCAGCACCTCAGGTAGCGTATGCTCCACCGGCGAAGCTGTTGACCACGAAAAGTAACTTCAGTGCGGAGCTTGACGAAGCTCTCAACAGTGAAGCTGATGACGGTGAGGAGCCGGCCCACGGCACAGCCACCATTAAGGCGGTTGAGCCCCCATCCAAGAAGGCAGACTCACAGGCGGCAGAGAGCAACGACCGCACCGCAGAAGCAGCCAAACCTGTTGCAGCAGTAGCAGCTGCAGCAGTAGCACAACCACCATCTACCTCACCACCTGTTGCTGTTCCAACAACAGCAACCCCCCCCACACACAATGCAGGTGCAGCAGCAGCACAAACAGATCAGCCTGTTAGCGAAAATGTGGATAATACTGATGCTGATGTCAAAACAGCAGCTCCAGGGGAGGTGGCAAACGGCAAAGGACCAGACGGTAATGAGTCATCTTCAAGCTCTAGCAGCAGTAGCAGCAGTAGCAGCGACAGTTCGAGCAGTAGCAGCTCAAGCAGTGACAGTGATAGCAGTGACAGCAAAGGTGGAAGTTGAGTGCACGTTTTGTGAGTCGTTGTTTCCAACATCCGTGACACTTGTCGTCACAAGCAGTGTTGCGTATGTTGAGCATCTTTGGCCGTAGGCCACTTTTGGTGGAGTCCTGTCAAGGAACAATGTAATGTATACATTGTCATGCATATTTCGAATTACAGATATTCAGATGTGTTCTAGGGATTGTGTGCAACAACGTGTGCATGTGCCTCTGGCCCTTGATGGGATGTGCTGCCTTGTCATTATGTACAAAGTGTTGATGAGCACAGCATGTAAGCCGAAGTCGCTCATTTAACAAGTTCCTTTCAGCATCAGTGTTTCAAACAGCAAGCTACTATCGTGCAGTTTCGTTCTGAACCACGATCCGAGTGCAACTTATCCCTGGGCAATGCGAGGGACCCACCGTCGGAAATTGACGCTATCTGTGAAGGCTTGATACAACGCATGTGCCTTTCGTCTGTTCCCGGCAATGCTGAGCACGGCGTCTGAGATGGGATACCCTTCAAGAAATTCTTGAAAGATCTTGACGTTAAACCCATCTGCGGGTTGAGATGGGGACGTGGCTGCGGCCTGCAAATTGCATTGCTCGTCACACGAAACGGAGTCAATTGGAGAGCTCTCTTGGCAGTGTGGTGACTTGCAGCCACTGATGCTGCATACCTTGCGACTCGGCGCCCATGGACAAGGTTGCTCCAGGAAGTCATAGAAGGGCAAGAGGAACGAAGCCGTGAGGTGATGGAAATGAATCCGCATCATGTGGCATGCAGCCAGCACAGTGGTTGCAGAAGGGGCATCGCTGGCGGCCTTGATCTTGAGCAGCACAGCGCGATCTTGCCCCGTGCACAGCAGCCCCCTTTGCAAAGCCAGGCTATCCAGCTTACCAGCAAGCAGATCCGGGTGGAAGGACCCACTGGCGGTGAACAGCGTGGAAAGCATGCCGGGCTGCACATTGGCGATCTGCTGCGCGTCATCAGAGTCAGATGCAGGTGTGAGCGCGGACGGCTCGTGGGTGATGGTCATGACATTCGGGCAGTTTTCGAATGCGCGCAGGAAGTAGGGATTGGTGACGCCCACTGCCGTTGGGGGCATATGAGTTTTGTTTTGGGGGCCACGCTCCTGCATCAGGTAGTCTGTGGACATACAGCATGCAGGCATCTCACTGCAGGTGGGTGGCCAGCAATGTGAAATGGAGGACTGGCGGCCAGCCGGGCGAGAGAGTGACATTCTCGGTCGTTCTTTGGCAGACGGAGAACATCAGTTTTGGCTGCATCTTTCCACTGTTGACAGTTTACTGGCTGCAGCGCCTACGCTCTGGGGAAAATGCCCCATGGAGGAGCATCACTGAGGCACCAGGCTCACCGTTAAAGACTAACTAGCTTGAAGCAGATGTCAGTCGTGGTCACGTTCTCTGTGCAATTGCGCCCATACCAACACCCTGTCAAACACACTGTTGCATCATAACTGCGTCCACGGGGCGTCCCCAGACAGGCATAAGGTGATGGCATGTGGCATTGAAGCTGAAATCACAGTTATGAACGCACCAAGCGGGACCACGAACGGGGCCAACATTTCTGGGCACGCTGGCAGACTCGCATAGGGGCCGTCATCGATGCAACGTTTCCAGATGCACGAAGGACTGCCAAGCAGTGCTGGCTGGTGTTCCGTGTGACAAAGCTCTGCGACGGTTACAGGACTGTGTGCAAAGCACAGGATGGTGAACAAACAAAACCCAACACTTGCATCGGGGGAAGCGCACGGGGTAAGCGCACCGACAAGAGCTGTGCTGCGGGGTCGTGTATGCTCAACAGGGGCCGATAGTCGGCGCTGTACGGCAGCGGCGACATGAGCGACACCAAGGCACAGACTGCAGCACTGCTGTGCTCTGCGCTGCCAGAGAAGACCATAATGGGGTGCGCCAGCAGCATCACCTCCCACAGCTTCCACAGCTGCTTGCTGTGCACCAGCAGCAGCTCCAAGTTCGCCAGGGGCTCACAGAATGCTCCACACATGGGCAGGCATGCGGGCGCCGGCGTGTGCTCCGCCTCCGCACTCCCGGGGAGCAGCGTCGGGAATGTGGTGGCGTCCGCGATGCACATGTCTACCGGCACAAGACCGATGACACGGTGTGGGCCGATGTTGAGGTGGGAAAGCTTGCCGGGGACGGGAGGCTGCCAGAGCAGGTTGCTTGCATGCATGACTTCGGCCGCAGTGCTGCGGAACGAGGGAAAGAGGGCCGGCCCGAGAACGGTGGCCAAGGGACTAAGGATGCTGGCATAGGGGTATTCGGAGACGAGGACGACGGAGCGCTGGTCTGCACCGCGGTGGAGGCGGTCGTCTCGGCACTGGCGGGCGCAGACGAAGCTGCACAGGGCAAGGCGTGAGAGGCCATGGCCATGGCCATGAGGCTACATCGCTGTGTGAGCTCACATGTGTGGCCCGATGCCGTGCGCACGGGACCAGGCGCCTAGGCCTGATCTGGTGCATTGGACATGTGGGAACGTGCTACCCTGTTTGGCCTCGTGTGGAGCAGTGGTGTACTGTGGCTGGCACACTGATATCGATGGCGCAGCCGGCAATGCATTTTCAGCACGATGCATGCCGGCTAGCAATGCATTGTGTGGGGCTGAAAGGAAGAATACTGAACGTTCAGGTGATCTCTGTGACTGTTGGGTGATCTCTGTGACTGTTGGGCTGCGCACCAGTACATGTAAGTGTGGTCCTTCCCCAGGCTGTGTGGCGACGCACGGCGAATTCTGAACATGTATGAACTGCAACGCGGCGGGATGTGACTTGAATTTTTGAGTGAGAATTCGCCCTGGCCCCAGCCCCTGCATGGACGGACCAGTGCAGTTCGCACCTATCACATACACCATTCTTGGCGTTACTGGAGTATGCGCGGGCCTCCTACATTCACTCGCTGCGGATCATACGGTGCAACCAGAGCAGAACAGGTAGAGTGCGGTTTTGATCATACCGGGAATGCGCCGTACGCTATGCTCTGCAGCTCCTGGCGGGTCAGCTTGCCCTCTGGCACGCATGCCTCTGTCTTCTGGCCTGTGTCAAGATCAAAAACGGCTAGAACTACAGCAAACAGCCATGATCTGCGGTTCAGCTGGAGATCGATCGCCCCATCCATCGGAACTACGGGGCGGTGATTGATCGGGCCCACAGCAATCGCCCAGGTCACATTGCAGTGAGTCGTCAATCATGCACAAAGTCGGCCTACACTACAACTACGCTTCTCCGGCCACAACAATCGTATCTAACTGCACAGTTGGTGATCACGCGCCTAAAACCTCAAGTCTGCTCGGAGGACAGCTGCATGCGCACGCTGCTGCATGTGTCTACAAGTCTCCTGCAACAATCACGAAGACGCCTGTAAAACTTCTTCCCGGAGCTACACCGATCGGCAGTGATGGGTCTCCAAGCACCATCTGCATGTAAGTGGCTGATTGCAGGCTGTCAACAATTAGCCGTGCCATGTGCGCGCCCGCAGCAGTCCATGAGCGCGCAACGATGCATGTGTAAGCAGTCGAAAGCGATGGTTCTCTGACGATTAACTCACCGGCAAGACCATGGGCCAAAAGGAGAATGTCTGGGTTGACATCAAGTCAGTGCTGCAAAATGGCGTCAAGAGTCTAAGCATGGGCGAGATGGTGTCTGTGCCAAACTTCAATCTGCATGAGGCAGTGTCTGCGGCAGAGATAGGGGACCCCAGGATGGATCCACCTCTGCAGCATGACATGCAGAAAGATAGTCTTGTCGAGCAAGGACGGCTCCAACTGGACCTCACGTTACCCCAGCAAGCTGCATTGCTTGATGAGCTGTTGATCAAGCTTGTGCAATGGTGGAAAGGGCATCACCCGTACTTGACGCTGTACACGTCACTGCATTTGGCAGCTATAGACAAGATTCCGGAGGACAAGGTCGTCCTCCGTGCAACAGTGGACGTCGTGCAAGGCTTGATTGACCTGACACGGGACATTTACCATCTCAGTGGCGTAATTTCGGTGCGCATTCACAAGCGCCATTGCCAGCACCAGCCTTTCATGGCTGCACCTTATTCCAGATGCCGACTGTCACACATCATAGGCATATCGTTGATTGTAGGATGAAGACACCCCAGTTGCGGGACTCGTGGACCATCCTGTCACAGATGCGCCGATGATCAACACATCAGTGCCAAGTTTCGCAGCTGCAGCAGAAGCTCTGCAAGGCGACGCAGACACATCCGCACAGGCTGTGTCTTGCCGTCTGGAGTTTCTGCACACCCTATTCTGTGTGCGATGCTTGGCCACCTCCGAGGGCCCTGAAAATGATCTGCCAGTCCACGCAAGGGCCACAGCACCACCCCGTGACACTGCTCGGAGTTTTGTTCTCTGGACAATAAGTCAAACAGATAGGAATAGCATACTGCGTCACCCTTAACTGTGCGGCAGCCAAGGGTATCTGCCATCCGATTTTCCTGCACATTCACAGAGGACGCGCTTGCCTCCACTGACGCAACTCATAGTCTCACCGCAGTGCAGGTGCTGAACCTGTTCATCCAGGCCTCCCCCAAGTCCCTTGACAAGGCCCGTGCCCAACTGCAACAGGCCAAGGCTGGGCTCGAAGCTATCAGCTCTACCCAAGCCGCTATAGCAGGCACTGAAGCGCCCTGCATGTACCCAGATCTATATCTCATGTACATGAATGCTCCAACACCGTCCGTCCAGCCCCTCACACATGAAGGTGCCTGCTGCACCATGCGGGCCTCGCTGGATTGCCTGCTGGAAGCATGCAACCTGCGCAATTTGACTGATTTTCGGGCAGTCATGCTGCTGGCAGAGCATGTTGTCGTTTCATGTGATCTCGCAGTCATGCGTGGCGCCCTCTCCTCGCTGATCCTTCCCCCCATGGTGGACGACGACGATGAAATGCCGGACTGGTCACCCACACCGCGGCGGTTTGTGCAGCAGCTGCACCTGCCATTCTCCCTTACCTCTCAGGCATGCCCCGCCTCGCTTGTTGCCGTCATATGTCAAGTGCAGTGCTCGAGCCTGGGACACCGTCACAGCTCGGGTGAGGGTCTGGCGCTTGTGCCAGGTGAGTGCGATTGTGACAGGCAGTGCATTGATGTCAGATGTGCCAATTTGCATTCCTGCCCTTGCTGCAGCAGAGCCACGGGCGAGAGTTATGTGTTATAAGCATGGCGCCACGCCAAAGCAAGCTTGCCATCTCTGTGAAACAATCGAATCTGGCTTTGCTGTGCAGGCACCTACCTTCAAACTCTTTCTAGATCAGGTGTCCATCGCAGTGTCCAACTACTTACAGTCCATCTGTAATAATCGATCGCGCATGCGGCGAAAACTCGAGGGGAACTTTCAGGACTGGAGCAGAATGGTTGCGCATGCACGCAATGCAGACGCAAGCGAAGAATTGAGGAGTCACCTCTTCTCAAAGAAGTCACAGTGGGAGTTGCATCCTAATGACGAAGGTCCTTGCTCAGTACGCCTCCTTTCTGACACTTTCTGGCCTTTTCTGCATATAGATGGCATTCGGATGTCCAACTGAAGTGCTCTCACAGCAGTTTCATAATGTTCAAGATCAAGTGTGGGCCCTTTGAAAAGTACATCGTGACGCAAAACGCGCAAGTGCAGATGTGGATCTGCCATCTGGCAAGTGCCGGCATGTTGCAATACCTGCTCCTTGGCTTTGAGCTGGAGCTTTACTCACCATCAGAGTTCATCGTGGTCTTCAGCTACTGCAAACGTGTGCTGGAGCTCCAAAGTGTGTCACTGCAGCGGATGACAAGCTGTCGCCCCAAGGAACTGAAGCCTCCACCCAAAAAGGGCAAGAATAAGGCTGCTGCTCACAGGCCCGAGATTACCCCTGGTATGCCGGGACTGATATTATGTAGCCACATTGGTCGTATGATTGACTGCGCTGCTGGCATGACTCTGGCATGACGTGCAGGCGAGTATCAGCGGTTGTGCGTTGAGCGACACTACATTGCGGCTGCAGATGCCATGCGCGTTCTGTGCTCTGCATACATGCAGCTGTGCGCTGCTGTAGCAAAGATCGGCATGGTGAAGCATCGCGATCCTACATTTGGAAGCGATGAGCTGAGGTATCAGCAGAGATTCCAGTGCTTTGCAGTGTTTACGGCAACCCGCATTTATGTCCCGTACGAAATGATGAAAGCCGAGACCGATGCAACAGGTGCGATCGTGTATCTCAGCTGCGTCAGTGCCAACTTGCCAGCCATACGTAATTGCCACAGTGTTCTGTGTCTCGCAGGGCCCAGTGGGCTTATACACCCGTGCAGGCCTTGCTTGAGAATGGTGCTCGCTGCCCAATGCAGGCCCAGAGGCAGGTCGTCTCATCACGCTTATGCCTGCAGATTTCACCGTTGTGGAGCTGCTAGATCAAGCAAGGCTCCAGTTTCATGAAGCAGATGATCGTATTCGGTCCATGTTAGCACAGACCGCAAGCCAAAAATTGCAACTGCAGCATTGGGAAGAGGGCGACTGGAAGGCAACTGCACAAGTGGCCAAACGGAACTTTACGGCATGTGGCTTGTTGAAGATGAGCATCGACAATATCAGTGCATTCTCAGCATCGTGGGATCAGACAGCACACAAGCAGCTGCCGACATTGAGCATTAAGAGAGTATAGGCAGTCCATTCATGCGGTCGTCAGCATGTTGCAAGTTGAACGTTGAGCAGGAGCAATTCTGCCCATGTGCCTCCGCTCCGGCCATGGGTGGGCAATATGATGTCACCTATCGGCTACTTCACTCATCATCTCTAGTCTTTCGTAACACAGCCATGAGCTGATCGGATGTAAGACATTCCTGCCCTTCTGGGATTGCCACCTTGCACTTAGTCATCTTATTGGAAATACTGAATTGCATGTCGAAGTCCTCCAATGCAGCGTCCAACTTGCCAGGTTGAGCTCCGCTTTTGACAAGGGTTTCAGCTACCTCTTTTGTTACGCGTTTTCCAGTGTTTTTCCTCATCTTGACAAACTCCAAGCAGCACTTGCAGTACTCCTGGAAGTCAAGGAGGCCTGTAGAGTCGACATCTGCATCGGCCGTGATACAGTAAAACTTCTCGTTGGTCAAAGGACCCTTTGCGATGGTTTCCAAAATGTCTCGCAATGCCTTGAAAGTGATGGTCCCAGTCTTTCGGCGATCTGCTGCCTTGAACGCCTACATCTCCACGGTAGTATCAGACCTTCACGGATGCCCGCGTGCAAAACCAGGTTGCAGATCTTGGCCAACAGTAGTAGGCCACAGGCTAGCCAAGCCAATAATTGCCTGCCTATTGCCAGCCCGATGCCACCATTCACCGCATCGTGATCTCAAGTATAGCACCGCGGTAAATTGCGCCTCTTCGTCCGCATTCAAAGCTGCACTCATCCTCGCCCCGTTGACCACTTGGCTCCGCCGTGCACGGTGGAAATGAAGGAGTTTGCAGATCACGTTTGGTGCAGGTGCATGCGAGATGCTGTGTTCGCTGCTAGTACGAGCACTACGTACTGTTCACAAGGCTGCGCAGAGACAATTGTCGGCGCGGCGGCACCACTGTTGCAGGGCATCATCATGTACTTGAGTAAGTGTCGCGACGTGACACTGGTGAGTGTACGCCAAGGCCTTGCAAGGCGCGTTTGGCGGTCCAAATTGCGAGTTTGCGCACCTGTAGCTACTGTGTAGTGCGCTCCCCATGTGCCCCAGCTGAACCCAGCGCTCCCAAGAGCCGGACAGCGGGGTGTCCACCATTGAACCGTGCTGCGTCTTCTGCGTTCATAGTACGAGATCCTGCTGGAGCGGCATACACACGTTGGGACGGGGTAAGGTGCTAGTAGTGCAAGTGCTGCCAGTAGCAGTGTTATGTACTCACTGTATCCATGAGGACATTGACACCTCCGACAGTGCTATTACACGGAGAGCAAGGCAAGATCCCGGCAGCGAGGGCCACAGCAAGCAAATGCCGCCACTGTGCAAGTCGGAGAACCTCAGTGCCTCCAGACTCAGGAGGACCTCCATGGCACTGCAACCTGGGTATGCCAAATGGCAGCGGCTGGTTTGGACCAATGCTGATGCATAATTCCGAAACCATCCAGATTCTCACTGCATGATTATTCTGCATTGGAGGTAGACATCAGCTGTGGCATCTGAGCAGACAGTCTTTCCAGCATGCTGCCAAGCACGAAGCCATGGTGCAGGGGTGCGGAGCCATGGTCCTCAAGCTTGTGGTGCATGCATACGAAACTGTGAGCCAGAAACTTGGAAACTGCAAGATATCATCATGCTGCCTGCTGCTTGCAGACTGGCATGTTGCAACCCGGAAGTTGTTACCGTTACCTATGCGTGTTCCAGTGCTCTCCCACAATTCAGCACATGCCCCTGCCCCCTGCCCCTGCGATGGTCTCCCCAACGTCAAACCTCTGCACCTGTCTGCAGCTGCACATGCGTGCACATGACACCTTCACCAGGCTGTACTACTGTGTTACACTCATAGATAGATCAGGGCCTCAGCAGTGCAGAGGGAAGGAAGCAAGTGACACAACAAACATCGCAAGCAACAAGGAATCCCAACATGCTGTCATGAACCGCACTCACAAGAACATGGCATGAGGAGTACCTGCAGAAGCACCCAGAGTCCTCACCTGGCACAATAGATACGAATCTACACGTAAGCACCAGGCCGCTGGTTATGATGGCGTTGCCGCAGTGGAGCAATGCGGCCAGCTAAGAACACAACCTCAGGCCACAGCATACCAATGGCCACCTGCATGCAGACCGGCCTGGCCAGGCGGTGCTACTGTGCCACTGTGTGCCGCACTTCACTTCTTTGATTTAGTTCAGGGACGGCGCTCACCGTTGTGCCACAACACCGTGGAACCAAAAAATCTCTGCATTACACTGTGATAGATCAAGGCCTCAACAGCGCCGAGGGAACCAAGCGGGGAGCAAAACAATCAAAACAAATGAACAATCATAAGGAGCACGGTCACTGTCCATACCAGCACGATCCACACTCATCCGGAACAGAAACAGCAGCACACACACACACACACACACACACACACACACACACACACACACACACACACACACAACGCAAAAAGCGAGCGCGACACCGATCTCTGTGAGCCGCTTCCATTCACTCGCACCTACACATGCCCACAGGTGGCCCCTCCCTCCAGTCCCCTCCCTGCCCAGGCCCCCTCCTGCACCCTGCTGCGCAAACATGCACTTTATCCCGTAGCACAGCTGCATGCTGCCACCCGAAAATGGAAAACAGAAACAAGCATAATCGAGCATCATGCCTCACTCAAACGGGCAGTATTGGGCATTCCTACACATCGGGGCGGACGAGAATCCAATGCCTGCCACCCAAGCCAGCTCGTGTCACTCCTCCATGCCCCACAGCACCGCCCCAGGATCAGTTCTCGCCCACCTTGCCCCTCCTCAGCCATGCTGCATGCAACTCAACCTGAAGACACCAGCATCGGCACACCTGCACTCAGCCCCGCCAGAACTCGCATGCCAGCCCCTACAACACTCATGCCAGCCGGGGGGCGCACGTCTGCCCATGTGTATGCTTGGGTGCTACACCATGAGATACATCACAGCCTCAATGGCGCTGAGGTCGCTGGCCAGTGCATGTGCGCCTTGTAGCAGAGTTGGGAACCAACGGTGGAACTCCAATTGTGTTAGAGCCTGTGTCCATGTCCTCTTCTTTATCTCCTGCATCCATCAGGGATGGAGTGTGTTACACAGTGATAGATCTAGGACCCAGCAGCGCCGAGGCAACAGACCAGTCAACATGCAAACAGACAGACAGACCATCTCAAGCACCAAGGGATGGAGTGTGCTGTATACACGCGCAATGGCTGATGATGTTGGGTTAGGACTCAGCTGAGAATCTTCCGCGTGCTAGGACTTCATGCCGGCGTTCCATATTCCCTAGATTTTGTAGATGTAGATAATGCGTTTTGTAGATGATGAACGCGTGCATGCAGGCCTCCGTTCATATGCTCTGCACGCATGGATGCGCTCACTGCTTATGCTGCAGCATGCTGACGCGACAAGGTGACGCGGCTGCGAGCAGCCATCCCAGTTCCGTGAGGCACTCACAGCCGGGCAATCACGACTGAGATGACACCAGGCTAGTGCACGGCAGATGAGTGGGTAGACACTCCGGCGACACGACGAGATGATCATTTCGCGTGGCTGACGCAGGTCCGCAAGTGCTCAAGCTTTGAACAACAGCTCGCTCGGCGCGTATCAACGAGCAAGCACAGCTTTGACGCCTGTAAAGGTGTCATTTTCCTCTACATACCAACCTCATCTGAGTTACCTTTTGCCGACATGTCTCGAGCGGCAGTGTTGACGAACAGCCTGGGCCAGGAATCAGTGGTGCGTAATGTACGCACTAAATCATGTTCGAACTTCTGTATCAACAATATGAGTGCTAAAAATCTTGTTTGCGAATACTATAACAGTTCAATAACGCGTTGCGCATCTCAGCTTCCTTTTGCACAGGTCACTCTGGTGCGGCAAGACTGCCGAGCGGACGCCAGCCGCCCAGCACCAGGTGGTGGTTCCGGTACACTTCACGTCACTGATGCTAGGACTGGTAAGGCGTATGAGGTGCGAGCCTGTTGCAACACCCCCACGCCAGCGAACTGTGAGCGTGTCCGTCAGCCCGTGTCTGTTCGCGATGCAGATCCCCGTGAGCGAAGGAGGGACAATCAGAGGCACCGACGTGGGCAAGATCAAGGCAGGAGGTGATGGAGTGGGCCTTCGTATGTATGATCCTGGGTACATCAACACAGCCGCGGTCGTCTCAAGAATTTGCTTCATCGATGGTGCCAAGGGAATACTGCGGTATCGAGGTTATCCCATCGAACAGGTCAGATGCTCGAATTGACTTCCCTGTCAATGAACGTAGTGGCCTTTTGGGTTTCTGGCTCAGGGATCGTCAGCAAACAGGGGACATGCTACCAGTCAGAAGGCATCTTTGTCACGCTTGTCACGCTGCACAAGCGGCATCCTATGTACCACCGACCACCGGTGGTTAGATCAACGCCTGCGTGCCATCTTGCAGATTGCTCTCAAGTCTAATTTCTTGGATGTGGCGCACTGCTTGCTCTACGGTGAGCTCCCCAGCAAAGGCCAGGCGACGAAATGGCATGAATCTGTGATGCGAGAGGCTCGGCTCCCACAAGCTGTTGTAAACGCCATGGAAGCTCTTCCAGACAATGCTCATCCCATGTCGGTCGTGATGACCGGCGTCACAGCGCTGGGATCCCTCCATCCAGAGCAGAACCCAGCACTTGCAGGCCAGAGCATCTACAACAGCCAGGCAGTGCAGGACGCACAGGTCGTCCGGCTGCTGGGTGCTATCCCAACGATAGCAGCATATTCATACTATAGGTAACGCACTGCGCTCAGCATCTCCGCCATAGGTGCTCACGCTTCAGCGCGCCACAAGGTCCCCGCATACTCGTACAGACCAGCTGCGGACGGATTCGGCCTACACATTCTGGGACAACTGCTCCCTTGCAGTTCCCGCGATTTGCATTGCACCACATCCTACAGTCGGTATCAGGGCTGGCGACAGTGGCGGAGACAATGCTGCATCTCAGTTCGCTGCTACACAGGTTGCCAGCCCGGCTGCCTGGCTGGAAGTCTGGTGACCGCATGATTTTCAAACTGCCACGTGCACGCTGCTCCACAACCCCATCATATGTGGCCACACGTGCCAGCAGCGACATCGTACTCAGCTTACTGTTCTTGGGCTGCCATTGCGCTGATTTCAGCTGAACCGGGTCATCACGCGTGTATGCATGCAGGCGACTCGGCCGGCGGCCAGCCGCTCCCAGCGAGCGCCTCGGCTATGCGGACAACTTCCTCTACATGCTTGACTCGATGGGCAGCACAAGCTACCGGCCCCACCCTGTGCTTGGCCGCGCTTTGGACGTCCTCTTCACGCTGCACGCTGAACATGAGATGAACTGCTCCACCGCCGCCGTCCGCCACCTCGCGTCTTCCGGAGTCGACGTCTACACCGCTGTCACAGGTGCGCACACCACGCACACAAGGTCGCTTGCACCTGCAGCCGCCTTTGTTAGGTGCGCTGGTACAGTGTGCATTGGCGGCTCGAGTGTGCATGTGCCGAATCCACAGGACGGCCGCGATGGGTACAGGAGGCATTGGGGCGTTGTACGGCCCTCTGCATGGCGGTGCCAATGAGGCAGTCATCAAGATGCTGATCCGGCTCAAGTCGCCGGACAACATCCCAGCCTTCCTCGAGGCTGTCAAGGACAAGAAGGAGAAGCTCTTCGGCTTCGGCCACCGCGTGTACAAGAACTTTGACCCACGAGCAAAGCTCATTCAGCAGCTTGCCACCGACGTGTGCTGCCCGACTGACACCACCTTCCACCACCCCACCTGCACATGCGCCCTGCCTGCAGCCTTGCACAATCTGCAGCAGCTCTGCCTCCTTGCGCACCATGGATGGTTTGTGCACACGCCAAGCAGATACAGCAGACACATTTGGGCATAAATGCGGCCCCAGTTTGCACAGGACTTACAGTCCACCGCAGGCTGTGGTGGTCGCCTACTGCTTACTTTGTCCTGCGAGGGCCTTGGGTGGGGGAATGTTGTGTTATTAACCATCTATTAGCCATTCAGACGGTGTGTGCAGGTCTTTGCGGTGACAGGGAAAGACCCGCTGATCGATCTCGCGGTGAAGCTTCTAGAAGCGGCGCGTGCAGACGATTACTTTGTGTCGCGCAAGCTCTACCCAAACGTCGACTTCTTCTCGGGCCTCGTGTACCGGGCAATGGGCTTCGACCCTTCGTTCTTCACCGTGCTCTTTGCTGTGCCGCGAGTCGCGGGTTACCTTGCACACTGGCGGGAGAGCCTGCGGGACCCGGACGGCCGAATCGCGCGGCCGCAGCAGGACTACCGCGGCGTGTGGCTGCGTGACTTCCCGGCGGACATCGCACGGCCGGCGGTGCAAGGGCCGGAAGGCCTGGTGCAGTCGAATGAGCACAAGCGCAAAGTGGCTGGAGAGGCGTGGATCTGACCGCGCCCGGCTGCGGGATCCACAACTGCAAGTCGTTCATGTGCAGGTCGGCAGGACTGACCCGTACAACCAGCATGTAATGTGTTGTGGTGAGATTGGTTTTGGAGGGATTGGTTTGAGATGGATTGGCCGCCTGCCATTGTTCAGAGAATTAGATATAGAAGAGTGTGCGGTGGATCTGGTTGCATGGTCGCGCCATTTGTTGCTTGTGTGTGATCAAGGGCATATCACACCGTTTGCTGTCGCCACTTCTGTGTCCTACAAGCAACGTGGCATTCGCAGCTTGCAACCGCACACTACATGTCAAATGTTGTACAGCACGAAACACACAGCCCCCTCAAACAGGGTTGATTTGCCCAAGGCATACCAGACTCCCAATGAATAGTCCCAAACACAGCACCTTGTGGGCGAGTGAGAGCGGTGCGAGCGTCACCTTGACACAGTGAAGCCTGTGTATCGTGACAACTAATGCTAACACCCCATTTCCCAGATGCCAAATGCAACGGTGACATGTGCAAATTCCGAGCTGTGAGCCACGAAACCGTCCAACACAAGAGCCATTGGCCATGCATGGATCAGAATATTCACCAAATGGTGCCACCTGAAGCAAAGATTTACCGACAATGGCTGCTGAGCCCACACAGCAATGTAAAGTGCAATGATCACCAAGTCTTTGTTACATGTGGTCATACTGCACGCTTGGAGTACATCACGACATTGCCCGCGATATTCCACAACACTGTACAGCCGGCAATGTGCTGCAGAAGGGCACTGCCACAACCAAGTTCAGATGTCTACTGCTAGTTCACAGGCAATACAGATGTGGCGCTGCACACGCAAAGCCACAAGCTATGCAATTGGGCGCCTGCTGCTGCCACCCCTGCAAACAGCAGGACACCGGGATAGCGGGGCACCGCTGCATCCTCAGGCTGGCCTAACAGCCAGCGTCTGCTGATGCCTCGATGCGACGCACGCTAATAATTGTACGAATGGTGAAGTGCAAACCAGTACATTCGCCTCCCGTAAAGGCCCTGGCAAGTGTCACCCTGCCAGGTCCCGTTCGCAACCCCCCACACGGGCAAAAAATATAGGAACACCTGGCACTCGCAAATTACCACCCTGACGACAGCCTCAGAAGTACGTGTATATATACACCAACTATGAACACTTTGCCTATCACCGGCTCCTAGTACATCGACGCCAAGCGGTCTCTACTTATATATGTAGGTGACGTCACTGCCCCATCAGAACGCTCGATTTGAGTAAGAAAGCACGTCATGGAAACGAGCACGTATCGCCCTCACGCCCACCCCTAACCCTGACAGCGCCGGCTGCCCTGCATCCGCATGCAGCACACCTTGTCCACCAGGGCTGCTGCGACAGCCTGCAGCTCGGCACAGCGCGGCCGGCCCCACCCTGCGCCGCTCACACGGCGCCCTGCAGCTGCTGCAGGATGCGCTTGCCGTGCTGCAGCGACTTGAGGCAGGCCATGTGGGGCTTAATCGCCGCGACGAGGCGGCCGTGCAGGTCGCCGCTCGTCACGCGCAGTGCGCTCTGCAGCACGTAATTGCCGAACTGGTCCTTGAGGAGGTCGGCGTGGTCGGGCGCGTCGATGAGCTCCTGCACGATGATCGCACGCCAATGCTCCATGCCGACGGTGGTCAGCTTCAGCGCCTTCTCAACGACGTTGGACGCAAACTTCTGGCAGCTGAGGTACGCAAAGCGGCCCTGCAGCTGCTGGAGGATGCTGTCGCACGCGTCCACCATGCCCGTGTCCAGGATGTACTGCAGCCACACCACACGCAAGTCGCTCGCCTGGCCTGGCACACCTGACACCCTGGCAGCATGTTAGAGCATGCGTTCTTGTCAGCTCTGCAATAGTCCGTTGCCTACGGTCCTCCCCACTGCCAAGGGATTGACTGAGAAACGCAGGTGCTTGCTTGCACTTGCTGCATGGAAAGCGGGCATCGGCACTGACCACACAGTGCAGACTCATAGAGCACACAGGCAGGGGGGCGGAGGGGAGCGAGGGTGGCGGGAGTGACAGGCAGATGGGGCACCTGGACGACATAGTTGCCAAAGGCGTTCTGGCTGAGATCGAGGCCGTGCTGGGACACACGCAGCACGAGATCACGCTTGCGCTCTGGCGCGGCGTAGTCCATGCAGCGCTGCAGCACGCAGCAGCCGTGGCGGTGGCGCGCAACGTCATGGCAATGCGCCGCGACGGTGTCCATGATGTCCACCGTGTGCGCCGCATCAAACTTCTGCAGGCAGCGCTGCACGACGTGGTTGCTGTTGCCGTCCAGGATGAGGCGCAGGCACTGCGGCCGCAGCTGCGCGATGAACATCGACGCCTCCTCCGGTGTCTCGATCTGCACAGCACGAGCAGCATGAGCGCTCGATCTCGCCATTGCCGAATCCGAGTGGCGACCCTGACGCCGCATACTTGTGCAGTGGCTACATGGTGGCCCACGCTGCCGCCCAGACATGCTCGCACAGCAGCCACGGCACGAGCAAGCCCATACGGGTACACATTGGGCGAGCAATCCCACGCCGCCGGGTCGACTGTGGTTGTGAGGGACAGCAAATGACGGCCGGAAGCCTGAGGTGCCGCCAGTGCCACTGCTGGGGCAGGAGGACGCAGGAGGACGCGGGCGGCGCACCGACTCGACGAGCTTCTGTGCGGCGCGGGTGCCATGTGTGTTGCGCGTAATCTCCGGCAGCCCGCCAGGCGCAGCGCAGGCACGCTCCAGCACGGCAAGGCGCTGCGGCGGCGTGCAGACGTCAAGAACCTTTTGCACGAGGTAGTTGCCGAAGGGGTCGACCATGAGGGTGCCGATGTGCGGCAGCACCTCGTCCAGCAGCAGCTGCACCTCCGGCGGAGGCGCAGCACCCAGCAGGCGCTGCAGGTAGCGGCAGCCGTGCTGCTCCTTCGCCATGTCGAATATCTGCACAGCGCGCGCGCCTGTAATGGACTGTAGCACGTGTGCATCAGGTCCACATGTGAGGCTGCAGAGACGCAGCGTACTGTGTTGCCGTAGGTGCACACACGGCTTGGTGCATGTGGGATTGTGATTGTGTCGGGTGTAAGGCGATGTTCTGCGTGCAATGCGGGTGGGTCACCGGAAGTACTGGGGTTGATCGCGGCGACGGACGCACGCAATCTACAGCAGCACCCCAGACTGCGTGGCCCTGTTGCTGTGCGAACAAATTGTGGACAGCTGTCACTTCATGTGCGGAAGGATTTGTGGCCTGGGCGCGGCCGCGACTAGGCGTGGAACATCTTGAGATGTAAGATCTCAACAAGCCCATGATCGACTCTCCAAGCGATGGTCCAGCGACCAGAGGAGATCTCCTGGATCGCAGCAGCAGGACCTGCGGGCACCAGCCACAAGGAGCTACGCACCCGGCCTGACAGCTCCGGCAGGGTCAGATCCATCTGTGCCCCGGCATCAAACACGGGCCGGTCGCGGCGGCCAGCGTCGCGCCGTGGCGGTTTGCCGCGGTCACGCGCCAGGCCTCCGCCACCCCCTCTGCCACCCCCACGCCCACCCTGAGGGGCAAGCTCATCCATGTGTGGGGGCGGTCCACCGGGGCCCATACCCATGCCCGGGTATTGGTGGCGGCCTGGGCCGCGGCCAGGCATGCCACCGGCCCCGGCAGGGCGCGGCTCCATGTAGGGGGGGTGCAGGGAGGAGGGGATTGCACCAGGTGCAGGAGGCATCACGAATCCATGCTGCCTGTCTGGCAGCGCCACCTCAGGCGGTAGGGGCGGGTCATTGGTACGCATACCATAGGGTACATCGCGCACGGGAACGATATGTCCCGCCGCGTCCATGACAACAGGGGGACCGGGCGGACCCTGGGGGGCAGCACCGGAGGACTGCTGCGCCAGGCAGGCCGCGTAATACGCCGCGTTGAACGTGCTCTGGAAGGAGGACGGAGCTGGAGGGGGGCCAGGGAGCGGGGGTGCACCCGGGGGTGTCGGCCGGGGGCAACTGTTGTGGTAGCCTAGCTGTGACATGTTGGGATGCGCCGGCAGCGTGGGACCACCGTGGAGGTCTGCGCGCAGACGAGGGTTGATGTCAGGCATCTGGTTCGATGGGGGGAAGGATGAAGGGTATGGTGGCACCTGCGAGCTCCCCTGGAGGAAGGACGCGGGTGTGGGAGCGTCAGATGCATGGACGTCATGGATATCTTGACCATACAGCCTCGGGTCTGTTTGTGGCATCGGCGACTGTCTGCCAGAGTGAGGTGCAGGAGACAGCTGTGACCGGTATGGGCCTGGAGAGGCAGTGTACTGGGCCAGGTTGGGCGGGGGAGTGCCATTGCGGGAGAGCGATGCTGCAGCTTCCAAGTTAGCAATGCGCATCTGAGCCAGCCCTGCAAACGAAGTAACAACTTGAATTCCTGACCGTATACGGCACGCATTGTGGCAACGCATGGCCAATTCGGTGTGCACAGCACAGTTCACATATCACACGGTCAGCTGGCAAGGCGACGGCATGCGGCAGCGCACCGTCCGCAAGGGAATTCTGGACATCATGGGGTGCCACCGGTGTTTGTGCCTTTGAGCGCGCTTCCTGAAGACCTGCAGCATGTCAAGGAGAGCTTACGGACAGCTCCGCGGCAGCGTCCAAAACATCGCAGCGTCCGAACACACCTTGCAAGGCGTGGAACAGCTGCTGCACGTTCTGGCCGGCGCCCATGTCTTGTCGAGAAGAAGACCTTGCCTTTTCGTCCAACCATTGCCGCGCTATGTTGCTGAACAGTGTCGTTGTGTCCAGCGGCGAAGGAAGCTGGGCGTTCACTCCCTGATGCTCTCTATAAAACTCGGGATAGGCGTAATCAAGCCGAACATCGTTTCCAGCATCGAACAAATCTTCCAAAAGCGTTCCCTGCACGAGTACTGCACTGCATACCTCTTCATGTAGCGAGCGCCACTCAGTTTGATGGCTTACTAACGAACACGCGTGGCCGTTCGGGCTGTGGATACCGACATTGCGGTGCGCGCAGACTGCGATTCGAGAGTCATTAAGCGTGCGCAAAGGCAGCAGACGCTCAGTCTCACGCATTAAGCATGTTCGCCTTTACCTGCGGAGGAGGTGCAGTTTGTGCCCTGGGCGGCACTAGGGACGGAACGTCACTCAGAACATCTTCCAGGCTGCGTTCAATCCTATCGCTGAGAAGATTCCTGCAAAGTCTGCTGGCGTCAGCGGATAGGATCGTCGGGCTAGCCTACCAAGGCTAGATTTAACGACAGACGCACCAGCGCGGGCTTGAGCCCAGAGCGTTCAGGCCTGCCGCCTGTGATGTCATGATTTATTCCAGCATGTGAAATAAGGGCAATTGAGCAGGCGAATGAGTTGCTGTTCAGCAATCACCCAACCACCAGCTCTTGCCACCCGCAAAGCGCATGCTGGTCAGACGACCTCACTGTAAAGTTGTTTAGGCTGTCAACATATTCAAGTTGCAATTGGCTTGCAAAACTCACCGCAGCGCAGTTGAAAGTACACCCGTCTCCATGCATGCACGCACGCTGTAATCACTCACAGCGCAATACAGCAGCACCACAGTCCTTTCGCGGCAGATGGTATAATAGCAACCTCAGCTTCCCCACTGCTAAATCTGCAGTATCACGAGAGCAGCAACCACTGGAGCTCAAACGAAACCCAGGGTATCGCGATACGGCTGTTCTGCATCCGCTCCGAGTACTAGTCTTGCCTGCCAGAGGTCAAGGATTGTATGTTGCAGATTGCAGATTCCCCTCGGGTCTTCCACACGCATGTTGCGCGATTTGCCATCCCGGCGGTATATACCGTCGTGTCGCGTCCGCGCATCAGACGGCGGAGATCCAAGAAACCATCATCACTCACCACTGCCCACGTCGGTATCGGGTCGTAAACCAGAAATTCTCTCACGCCAACATGACGTCACTTGACAACCATTTGGTCCAAGGCTATACTGGCAGGAACGTTGCAGCGCAGATGTGAGCGAGCATCGTGCCACAATGTGCTGCGCTGGTGTGCGCAGATATCGATGCCACGTCTGCGATGACAACATCGGTCGTGCCAACACAAGCATCGAAACAGCCATCATGCTGTCGTTAGCAGACTGTTTGCTCCTCGATGATTACTCCCATTGGCTTTCGTTGTCGTATATCTCGGATGGTGTGATGCAGCTCCAAGCCCACATCGGAATTCCTTGTCACCTCAGATATCTTCTCCTGTGCTGACCCTGTGATAGCAAGCCTGACACATCGGTCGTCAGACATGCATACACCACGGTACCTCTCACTCTAGCAGGGCTGCTTTCGTTTGTGGTTTGTGGAACGAGCTCCGTGGCCATTGATGAGCATACAGCGAGATACGTTACAAGCAGGGGTGCTGATATGCTGCATGTCTTGGTGTCAAGCGTGTGGGTGGCATCACAGCTGGGCAGGACTCAGAGCCGGGACATGGCAATCCTTCTCACGACCTAATTCACTCCAGCATGCGGGCCACGACTGCTTTGGTGAACACCTCATTCACGCCACTATGTGGGCCGACCAGATGGTGCCATTCCAGATGATGTCAGCTGAGCACCCTGGGCACGAAAGCTACATCGCGTATCACCATCCGCCATATCACCATCTTGTCCACACGCACGGCCCGATCACGCCGACTGTATTGGCCGTTTGTTTGGCTTGGCCGCTCTGTGTATCCAGATTTGTTACTGAGCAAGTTTTCATGCGATCGGCTTAAACCCCCCCCAGATAGCGCAACCCCCCAACATGCAGGCCTATGCACCATCCGCATGTGGTGTACGACATCATAGCAGCACATGGCAATCAGCTCCAGCCGTTATCAAGAGGCAGTTGGCAGCAGCCGGCCTGAAAGACAGGCTCGCCTATGTTCAAGCAGGCTGACCCCGTAGCGCTTCTCCACTTGTCCATGGGTCACAATCGACAAGGAGATCCACAGTGTAGGGCATATCCCGATTGGGGTGTGTTGGGCTGCACAGGCAGAACAGTTTGGACGGCTGTCATACCTCTTGCTGTGGGCAGGCGGGTTTGTCAGGCTCCTCGGGCAGATGTTTGGTTTGGATGTGTTGCTTGATCCGTTTCTTTTTGGCCAAACCATTTACTCCTGGTTTTGGCTCCAAACACAGCAAATGAATGGGACGCATGGGAAAAAAACGTCCCCAATCGGGCATCGCCCTCGGTACCCCTGTGAACAGGGCCGCGAGAACGAACAACACACACCACTGCATCAGGCACCACCGCAGCAGACACGAATCTCGAATACCCCACGGTCACGCTCACTCGAACTGAGGTCTACGGCTGAGAGCAGCATGTGGGGATCCTTCAGATTGCCCTTTCTGTTGGGCATCTCTCTGGACGTCTTGATTGGTTGATTGTTGCCAGGGTGCCAACAGGTCCCTACCATGGGCCCATACTGCATGCCTGCGGCGGTTCTGCATGTCATCATATGGAACACTCGAGTATGGTTTTGACTGGCTCTTAGCTCCACTGTGCGTTCTGTGTACCGTTGGGGGTAAGGGGCCAAGAGTCTACGGCTCGCCGCAACTCGGCATAACCCAAGATTACAACTGCAGCTATGGCATCAATCGATTGCAGGGCCACCAAAGTGAAATAATGCCTCCAGTGCTGCATGCAATGCCCCAAACGCATCCCACTTGATCACCTATCCTCCTTGCTTCACCCTCCCTGGAGCCGCCGTGGGCCAGAAAAAAAAAATTGCGACAGCGGCTGCGCACCTCTGGACATCCAAGCTTGTCTGCCATCGGGGTCCTGAATGACTCCGCATCCCGCATGTAACGATCTGAAGCATTGGACGGATGCCAAAATAAGGTGAGAATGCACCGACCTCGCTAGGTGCTCATCCTGGGGCGGAAATGCTGTTGCCCTGCATCTGTCGAATCCAGGGTGTGTGGCTGTGGTCAGCGTTGTTGGAGAGGTTTATACGACAAGGAGCGGCGAGAGAGCGTTGAAGGTTTTGTCACTCGATGGCATTCGGCGGTAGAAGCTCCATCACAAACTGAGACACTTTTTTGCTTGTAGACGTGCACGCCAGCAGATTTGCTGTGCTTGTACATCTTCGTGGCCAGAGCAGCGTTTCCGCTGGCGCAGCTTGAGGTCAGCCAAGCCGGTGATTCAGCAGCACCAAGATGCATCACAACACCGTGTCCCGAAACAGTGTAGCTCGCTCCGTATCACGACTTTTACCTAGACGCAAGGGACCGATCGCTCAGGCTGCAGCCGAGCAAGCGATGGACTGGGCAAGCTTGCAGGCGCAGGTAGAGCAGGCGAAACAGGCAGCAGGTAACCTCATGCGGATCGACCAAGTATGCTAGCGATAGCAAATCGTTACAGTTATGTAGTGCAATCAAAACCTCGCCTTGCTGCTTTCCACATCAAGAGTCGTTCACCTGCTCCTTGGCGTACTGTGGTGCTTGTGCTGACACCTGCTAGTCGCAGCTGCACGCTTGTGCAGATGTGCACAAGCTGCACCAGACCGTTCAAGCTACTATCCAGTCCATTATGCATGAATTCCATTCGCTGTAGCGTCGCAGATTTCCAGAATTAATTGCAGGCATCCAGGAAGTGGCAGACCCAGCCAACGGCCCCACCAATCCCAACGTCCACAAGCGTTTATTCGGCAAGTCAGATGCAGATGTGCGAGTGCACTTGTACCGGGATCATGCCGCATGGTGCCCTTACTGCCAAAGGGTGTGCCACCTGTTCCAGATGTCGAGCCAGTGTGAATGTGCACCCGCCGTGTCCGGCCGCCCCGTGTTCCACGTGTGTACATTAACTGGTGGAGCTCCTGCGTTTGTCAGCAATGGCCATGCATTTACAGGCATAGGTCTATGACAAGGGTGTATTTCAGCGGGCCGTAAGTAAAATGAGCAGGTGCGGGGTGCACAGGGCATTCGTCATGTACGGCTTTCCTGCTTTGTGCCTCTGGCCCAACCCACGGCGGTGGCCATCCGTGCCAATGAACTGCTCCAAGCCGCAGCGGTGTGCACAAGGGTGCTGCTAGGCACTCGAGGAGCCCATCGGACAGCCGTGTCTTGTTTGCAGCCGCCAAGGCCGTGCCTGATAAGTCTGTGGCTGTACCTGTCCGACCGCCGTCTTTCTCTGAGATCAACACATGTGTGAGGCTGCGGCCCAGCGCATTTAAAACACACTGCACAAACCACCAGCGCACAACGGCTGCTGCTGGTCTGAAACAGGCGCCTGCCACGCAGATCTGGTGGCTGCTGGAGGAAAAGCGCATTCCGTACACGATGGAGAAGATCAACATGCGCTCGTACGGGGACAAACCTCGCTCATTCCTGGACAAGGTTCCCAACGGGCTGCTGCCCGTGATTGAGCTGGACGGCCGCGTCTACACCGAGTCCATGGACATCATGATGCTGCTGGAAAAGGTGCGCTGCTCTCAGCATGCTCTTGCGTACAGCACACCCGTCTGCATTACATCGGGCATGCAGTAGCACGGGGACACACCCTCACGGCTACATGTGCATCGGCCTCCGTGTCTGCTTGCCACTGCAGCAGTTGTGCACAGCTGTGGTCCCCACAGATGAGGAGGGGTATGTATGCATGTTCTCTCTGATGGAGAGGGATTCAAGCATCACAGAGCTGCCACTGCAAGCAAGTGGCTAGACTGCCGCACCTGCATGTGCACGGGCCGCACGTAGTTGCATCGGGGCCCGCTGTGCAGGCGTTCCCCGAGCGCCGGATGCTGCCGCCGGCACCACCGCTACAGCCCCTGCTGGCTGCGGGGGCGGCTGCAGTGCGCTCCACCACTGCCCGCCTCACCGACACCCCGGTACGGCACTCCACACACCACCACCTGCCCGCCTCATCCACCCGACTCCCGCGCTGCACGCCGGCAGCCTTCTAGTCGCTGTGCATCTGCCCTTTGCTCAGGGTTCCTTTGTGCCCGCGATGACCTTGTTGTCCATGCACGCCATGCAACCACCACTTCCCGACCACAAGAGCACCCTCCGTGCTCCTGTCAGCATGATATCACTCACTCTCTTGACCGCCACACCACAATTTCACAGGGTGTGTCAGGATGCTATGCTTGCGGGTGGTTGCCTGCCTTCGAGCTTGATGGGCGGGGGGCAACGGGGGGTCTGTACAAGGTGTTGCAATGCGCTAGCCTAGCCAGTAGGACATCAGGGGATGCAGGCTGGGTGCCTGGGGCTGGATGCCGCCGGTGTTTGTGAATGTGTGACTGAATGTGTGACTGCTGTGTGCATGCAGGAGTTCACCGAGGTGGGCATGCTGCCGGGGGAGGGCCGCCTGCGCGAGGCGGCAGGCGCGCTGCTGCAGCTGGAGCGCGACGTGTTTGCGCTGTGGTGCCGTTGGCTGTTCCGGCCGCTGGACGACGCGGGGGAGCAGCGGGCGCGTGCGGCCTTCTGCAAGGCGATGGACTCTGTGGACTCGGCTCTGGCAGCGATTGGCGGTGGCGGGCCGTTCTTCCTCGGAGAGGAGCTCAGCATGGTGGACATTGTGTGGGCGCCCTTCCTGGAGCGGCAGAACGCGAGCCTGCTCTTCTGGAAGGGCTTCAAGCTGCGCAACGGCGGCTGGGACAACATTGACCGGTGAGCTCCCGCCACGCCACCAGTCACACCGGTCACGGCACCCATACCGGCCTGGCAGCTTCTCAGGTGTCACAATTGAGGGGTCCAAACATCCCAGCAGGGACCGCTTGAACTGGGTGCCATGTCAGGGCGGGCTGCAAGATACGGCAGACTGGAGCTTGCGTGACGCCTGCATGAAGTGGGCGGCTCGAGATGCTCAGTGTCGCGCAAACAGAAGTAGGGGCTCACAGAATCTGCGGCCGCAATGCGGTCTCACAGAGTCTATGCGGTCAGCTGCTGCTGCCAGCACGCCACAGCAATGTGTTGCCGGTTGTCGTGCTGGCATGTGCACACGTGGTGTTCTGCGTGCACTGGAACCCTTGTTCCCACTTGCTGGATCGAGAGTCGGGAGCGCCCTGCGCAGACTCGAGCATGGGACGTAGAGCTAGATACGCTTGTGCAGGTGGTTTGAGGCACTGGAAGCACGGAGCACGTACAGCGCAACACAATCGGACTACTACACGCACTGCTATGATATTCCCCCTCAGTGCGAGCCTCCTCTACCCCAAACATGTACATCCAAGTCAGTAACTCTCACCATTCATGCATGTCATGCTATCGTCCTGCTGTTCAACCATGTCACTACGGAGACCACGTCGCTGTGACGTTGAGGCTGGCACGGTCTCTGACAACATCCTGACAGTGTACGTAAATGTAGTGCGTTTGCGTGGCTGGCATGTATGTGTGAGCTTTGCATGATGCTGTGCACAGCTGCTCTCAGATATACAGAGTGGCCCCTTTGGTGTAGATACGGCACCTGCTGGCCGGCACCTAACACTGAGGATATTGCCTGTGCCATTAATGGCACAGATGGAAGGAGCTGGAAGCTTCCTTTGCCACCAATTACGGCCGACTCACAGGAACCACGGACCAATGTCGTTGAAGGTGGCCTGGTGTGCTCTGCCTGACCCAGAATGACTGTGTATACAAGCTGCTGCGTGGGTCAATTGCCTGCCTTGTTTATGGCAGGTGAGTCTGCGCTGCAGAACTCCAGGCTGACCACAGTGCTCTCGAACCGTGCAGGCTGAGCGCTATCGTGTAGAGGCCGCTGCAAAGCTGGCATCCAACCGTAGTGCAGTGGCCAAGTTTGCCCTTCGTGCTGTCGGGTCACCCGGGAAGCACTTCTCTGCGCCTCTGGCAGACCCGAATGCCAAGCCAGACCTCAGCTTCGTTCAGCCTGTGGAGGCTGCACTGGCATGCACGGTGCATGCACTGCTGCATGGTACTGAATCCGCGCAAGAAGTTTTCGGGGATGGCGCTTGGCTCGGGGGGGATCGGGCCAAGCACGCAGAGGTGGTGGAGAAGAGCCTGGGGTATCTACGGGACCGTGTGGGTGTGCCTCGTGACATGCAGTTCGCAGCCGCCCGCCAGCTCAGAGCCCATCTCAACTTCACCATAGACCTTGCTAACGAGGTGGCAGGGGCCGCGGCATGAGCGGTGTGGGGACCTTGGTGCAAAGCTGAAGCTGGTGCCTGACAACCACTCCATGACACATGCCAGTCTACATTAGCGGAGCCTGACAAGCATGGCCTGTGCAAAACTAGCTGTTCTCCTGTAATTGTCACACACACGCTCTACTGCCATTTGCGCCTTGATCGGTCTGATTGAAAGGGGCTTCAGCCAGCAATCACCCAATCAATTGGCTTCCGTTGGTGCTGCATGCGGATCACGTGGACGCGGGATTCCCATGATTCCGAGCTGCCGCGGTCGAAGTGCCGTCCCGCCTGGTTCAAGCGTCTGTGCAACACGAGCCAATATGGAACTATATGGTTTTGTTCCTTGACACAGCTGCTGCCGATCCGCGCTCGTCTGTACCTCTCCCCACAGCTTCGCATGCACATCCAGTCTACACCAACGGGCAAAAGCCCCTTCGCGTCCGTAGCCCGTCCGCTTCACAAAAAGCGTCCAGTCGCTCGCTCTATATCTGTGTGCGCTGTAGAAAGAAAGATGGACGTTGGATTCATCGGTTTGGGAATCATGGGGGAGCCTATGGCTCAGAACTTGTTAGCCTCTGGGGACTTTGCATCCGTCACAGTTTGGAATAGAACACAGTCCAAGGTATCATTTTATCCGTCTCTTGTGCTCACTGATGCCCTCTGTACCTGCCTTATCAGCATCAGACCTGGTCGGATCGGTCAACACGAGGATACCAGAGTTCTGCGGAGGTGCCCCAAGCCATTTTGATTTGTCACCATAACAACCCCTTCCTCGCGTTGACGTTCCACACCTCCAGAACCCTGACCATCAGGGTATGTGCATGCCGTGTTGAATGTGGAACGGGCAGAATTAGCTTCCAGCGTGGCGCAGGGGAGCTGAGTCAGCGGGGCCAGTCTTTGAATTTTCTGGTCACATGCAGTGCGATGATTTGAAAGAGAAGGGTGCCAAGGTGGCGTCAACCCCAGCTGAGGTCATCAAGAACTGCAGCATCACTTTTGGCATGTTGGCAGATCCTGTAGCTGCCATGGCTGTGGTCGAAGGCGACACTGGCATCGCAGCCGCAATGGGCAAGGGAAAGAGCTACGTGGACGTGTCCACTGTGGACGAGCAAACGTCTCAGAAGATCAACGAGCTCATCACCGCTGCAGGCGGCCGCTTCCTCGAGGTGAGCGGACTCCAACATTGTCTTGCATCAATTGTAAGAGCCTTTGCGGCATCTCAGGCTCCGGAGTACTGCGCCGGGCTCCTGGCACCTCGCCAGCCAGGAATGCCCGTGGATAGTGACTTGATCAACTCAGTGCAATTTAACCCAGCACGTGCATGCAATGCCTGGAGATGCAGCATGCGCATGCGCTGTGCTGGGGACACTTTCATGCGTAAGTGCTCCAACGGAGCGGCACACAGCCTGCAGGCCTGCACAGGAAGAACTTTCGATCATATCAACTTCCTCAGCATGTTGCGCAGCACTGTCCTGCATGCCTAGCCACTGTTGAAGGTTACGGCGGAAACTTCCTGCTCCCGTCTCTAGCATGTGTCAGCCATATGGTTCAAACCATCCTTGGGGGGCCTACCAGCGCTGCAGCAAAATTGAGTTGTGCACGAGATTCGCCTGTCATAGTGCCTGTAGAAAAATATGCATTGCACAGGCAGCGTATCAGGTAGTGATGGAAAGAATGCTACAACAAAGCGTGCTCGGCTCCCAAGAATTGGTCCGGGAAGTGTGTGCACACGTTTGGTTTGCCACTCTGTTGCAAGCAGCCATGCGGGACTGCATTGATGTTTGTTCGCAATACCAGGCGAGTAGAGGCAAGAACTCCACAGCATGCATGTAGGCACCAGTATCGGGCAGCAAGAAGCCGGCTATTGATGGGACTTTGATATTTTTGGCTGCTGGAGATGAGGGTCTGTACAAGGAGTGCGCACCAGCCCTAGATCACATGGGCAAAGCGCACTTCTTCCTTGGTGAGGTTGGTGCAGGCGCACGGATGAAACTGGTCGTCAACATGGTGATGGGAAGCATGATGTGTATGCTGCTGGCCCGCAAGGGCCTTCCCAAATGCTGCCTTTGAGAACTAACATGCCCCAATAACATGTCACGGCCATGTGTCATTGTGTTTGTCCAGTCTGCGACTGTGTGGTTTGATTCGCAGCTGCTGTGTTGGGGCATCGATGTACACATGGCATCTGAAGCAGGGCCTTGGACGTGCAAAATTTGCGTGTCTGGAGATGCAGGTGCCTTTGCGGAGGGAATGTCACTTGCAGACAAGGCTGAGCTGCAGCAGGATAAGCTTCTGGAGGTGCTCAGCCTGGGTGCCATGAACAACCCAATGTTTGCTCTCAAGGGGCCATCCATGCAGAAGCGTGCCTTTCCACCCGCATTCCCGCTCAAGCACCAGCAGAAGGACATGCGGCTTGCGCTGCAGCTCGGGTACGAGTCTGATGCTTTGTGTGCCTTAGTCTAGTGCTCCTGTCTGATTCGATCTGCGTCAACAGGTCCACAACTGGCGGTAGAACACGTGATGCCTAGAGGTACATCTGTTGAATGTCTGCAGTAATGCATAGAAAGTAGCATGGCTATCGTCATGTTGTTTGGGCCAGTCATGACTACGCATCCAGTTCTGCAATCATGCCTGCCATCTGCCCTTGTCAATCTCATCAGATGTGCTGCAGGGACCAACTGGACCAGTCCATGCCGGTGGCAGCTGCAGCAAATGAGGAGTTCAAGGCTGCAAAGGAGCAAGGGCATGGTGACGATGACTTTGCGGCTGTGTACAACGCAGTGTCCAAGAAGTGATCAGCCTTCGTTGTTACAAGTCCTTGCATTTTGGAAATTGTTGAGTTATTCGCCCAGGCTGGCACATGTGTAGAGTTACATCGAGGGGCTCCGATCCAGTGCACCAAGCGAACGTACAACTAGATTCTAGACTCACATGCTACCCAGCAGATGCAAGCCGGCCAGGCGATCACCTGGCACAAACTGCGCACCCGTGAGCCGTGCTACCCTGGACATGGTCTTTCTGATCACAAACCCGTTTCCTTTCACTGTCGCCGCACTGAACTCCCGCAAGGAGTTCTCAATCCAGCGAGCCTTTGCTCTCTTGTCGAACGGCCCAACCAACGACACTGCCAGCGTGTTGAGGTACTGCATGGCATGCGACCCTAGTCTGCCATATGTCTCGTGCACAACCGGCACCACCTTGTACGATCCCTGCACACTCTCTTTGTACTTGTTGAGTTTGAACTGTTCGCGTACGGCGGCCGCGTGCCCCTGTGCCCCTGATGCTTTCCCCACCACAGCCACCCCAGATGGGTGGATGAAGCTGACATCTAGTACATACACGTCCACGTCCGGACCATTTGCTAGGATGTCCCCCCTACTGTCGTCCCTGTAGCGTCTGTCCAGGCTGCGCATCACAGGCTCAATTGATGTGGACACCCCTGCCGCTCTTACTCGACGGCGCCAAGCCGTAACGGCAATGTTGTGGCGCAACGTCCAGCAGTCGGCATTGTGTCGACATGTCATGGCATGATCTACGTCGCCGGGCTTCACCCGAGCATTGCAATCACATATTACTTCCCCATCTAACGGCGGCAGGGGGGAAAGTCCGCCCCTGAACCGCATCCCATGCACCAGGCTGGCACATGTGTAACATAGCAACCGCCAGTCGCACTCTGTACGTGTGTCACAGTGCTGTACATTCGCACAAACAGCAACAAATCAACTCTCTATACCATCAGCTCCAGGCATAGTGCACTGTAGCGTGAATTACGAGACCCATCATGTATTGTGTTACGTTGCTGCTTTGAAGCACAGCCCCCGACGTAAGGATATCCAAGGCACTCAACAGTAGCAAATACCTCGCCGACTGCCTGCCTTGATCTGAGCAACGTCCACCTCTGGCGGGATTTAATATACAAGATGCACTACAACACAAGTTTCACCTAGCTGAAGTGTCGCTTGCCATCAGGGAGATTGCATGTATGTAGATGCGGATTGCGGAGAGTAGCGCAGCTGTAGGCAGCCGCTCATCAATGCCGTGCACAAGCTTCAAGTCTCCTTTTGTTCGGTCCAGTGGAATGGGCAAGAACCTGAACACTGAGTCCGCCAGGTGGCCCAGATTTTTAGAGTCGGTGCCACCAGTCAGCATGCCTGGCACAACTGGGACGTGGCCGTTCTGTGGCAAGCCTGGCATGCTTTCCACAGTGGCAGTCTCTTGTATCGCTCGCACAAGCAAGTCCCACCATGGGCCTCGAGGCTCTGACACCTGTACGCTGGCTGGCATGAATGCTGCCCAGCTGCACAGGCCGGCACACATGCCCCAGAGGGCTTCTCACAGTTGCTCCAGCCATAACGCAGACCTTCTCCACTGATCCATGAACAATTCCACTCCAACAATTTGTGGTTTGCAACATGCTATCAAGCCAGCAGACAGCCAGCAAGCAGGAACAAACACGCAGGAGGGGCTGAGACACACGTTGCTAGGTGGCTGCAGCGGCACAGGGCTGCTCATGTCTTGCTCGATGTTCAGCACAGATGCATGGTCACGCCGTGCACCGGCCGTAATGCGCTGCACGTGCTGCAGGATGGTCGCCGCATCGCCGTCCCCCTGCAGCAGCCGCACATCCAGCCGCACGGTGGCCGACGAGGGGATGACGTTGTGCGACACGCCCATCGTGACGTGTGTCGGCACGACGGTCGTCCGCACCTGGGCGTTCATCTCCCGGCCACTTGCCGACCAGATCTGTCCGAGAACCTTGTTGATCGGCCTGCATGGCAGACCTAGTCAGTCCCTGCCCTGTGACATGCATCATGGCCACACATCCCCGCCTCCCCCGGCCCCGAACCAAGAGCCCAAGTGGCCACAAGCTAGCCCGCTGCACAAGCCAGCTGCCATCGGCTGTGTGAGAAGCATGCATGGGCGTGGCGCCCTCATGTGCAGCCAAGTCAGGTGCGCAATGCAGAGGGAACAGCGGCACGGCCAGCAGACCCACACCACATCTCAGCATGGTGCATGATACCCCTGAGGCCGCGGGGCGCATGCGGCGCGAAAGCGCGCAGCATGTCGGACACCGGCGGCTGCATCCTGATCGGCGGCTGGCTGACGTCCACAGAGTGCAGCAGGTCGGCGAGGACGCGGCCGGAGTGGGAGCCATCGGTGGGCGGCATGGCAGAGTGTGCGCTCTGAGTGCTGACACTAACCCTAAATGCCGCATTGCCCTGGACACAACGCTCACCAGTGAGCCTCAGCCACATCGCAGCTGCAGCGAACCAGGGAATGTGATGTCTGGGTCTGTATAAGCCAGATGCGCACGCATTTTGCTATTGCGGCGGTCCATGCGAGCAGTTGTGCATGTCGTGCAGTCATGCACGTGTAACACAGCCATACAACACCAAGTTTGCTGCTCCGGTCGCAGCAAGCACCATTGAATTCGAGTCGCGGATGCCACAAGCACACGTGGTGCATTGGTAAGGGTCTGATGCAAATGGCCCCGCCTGCCTGGGGATCACACGGGTGTCAGGCAGAGAGCTCAGCCAGGGCCGCGGCACCTTCTCGGCAGTGCCGATCATGGCGACCGGCTGCGGCAGCAGGCCAGGCAGGCCGTCGAGCAGCACGGGGGTGCCCTCGTCCCACAGCAGGCCCAGCCGGACGCCGCGCTGCTCCAGGACGGTGGCGATGCCTCCCGCTCCGAGACTCCCCCCGACCTCTTCATCATGCCCGATGCCCAGGAGCACGGTGCGCGTTGGGCGGAAGCCTGTGCGGGCGAGCTGCGACAGGGCCTCCAGCATTGCGATCAGAGCGGACTTCATGTCGATGGCTCCGCGTGCCCAGACCATCCTGCAGCATCCGCCCCTGTAGTGCAAGATGGCAACACCTATGCGATCAGCACAGGCGTGCGGCTGTGCAGCACAGTGGGACGCTTGCGGTCAGTCTTCAGGAGAGGCCATTTGGACAACAACAAACACAGCTGATGGGCCTCAGCACAGACACTGATTCGATTGACAACAGCCACATGCGGTCTCAAACCCATGATGAAGTGAAGACAGCGCGTGTAAGCAGGGAACGGACACAGAGTCAGTAGGTGCGGCGGCAGCATACGCGTGGGTTGATACACGTGTGATGTTGTCTAGGGTGCACACCCATCATGTAGCTCTGCGGAGAATGGATCAAACTTCCACACCTCTGTGCCATTCCCGACCGGCACAACATCGTAGTGACCGTAAAGCATCAGTGGTCGCAGGGCTGTGTTGCTGCCTTGCCATTCCAGTAGCAGGGAATGCTCTGCAACTACCTGATATTGCATTCCGGTCATGTGCAGGAGTTCGGTGTAGGTGTCTTCAATGTATGTGCGCGCCTGCTTGAACACCTCTGGGTCTGTGACATGGCCCACGGCCTCTGACTGAGAGACTGTGGGGAACCGGAGGAATCCTCTGACATGGGCAATGCTCGCATCAGGGTCCTGAACTGCGACTGCAGGAGGGGCATGTTTCGGGCTGATTGATGGGGGTTGCCAGCGCTGGTCAAATAATGCTAGCATCCGTTGTTGGTGTAGGAGAGTCGGATGGTGTAATCATGGCCGGGCACACTCAAGGACAATCGCGGGTGGCTCAAGGGTGGCCTGGCAGGCTGCGCATGGGCTGTTTTTGCCTTCTCCCGAACATGCCTTTCGACACAAACGGGGCCAATTGTGACCGGGCGTGGATGCTGGTAGTGATAACAAACAGCGTATCGGCTTCGACAGTTCCAGTGCGCGCGTTCGGCAAATTTGCCACATGCAGCTGCCGTGCGCAATTAGTCGCTGCGAATGCCGGCTTCACGTGTAATTATACTTGGCCGTGCTGATTTGGAGCAAACGCACCACACTGGTGCGTGGATCTAAAAGGAATCACGCAATCCGGCGTCAAAACAAAGCCACCAGCACAGCTTGAATTCTGGACCGTACCGTCGACGCAAGCATGCGTAAACCTGGGCTCCGGCACAGCCGAGTCCAACACGACCACAACCCCGACACAAGTTGAAATGACAATCGCCAGCACAGTGGCACAAACGCGCAGCATGCCTCCTTTGTTTGGTCGCAATCATGTACATGTCACGGCTTCCATGTCCTGCTCAGGTCACATTCTGTGCACACTACTGACTGATCACGATATGGCCTGGCAGTGTGCCATGCGGAGTGCCTATACTTGGTGAGAAGCGGAGACCTGCATCGAGTCTGCCCTCTGAAGGATTTTCCAGTTCATTCCTGTGACTTTTGTCGGGGCAGATCTTGAACATGTTGTGCTCGTGTTCCAATTTCCGCACCTTGATGTGGGCACACGTATAGGCGCTTGCCCCCTGTAGTGTTCAACCGAAGTCTCGTTTGATCGAGTCTGCAAAATGCCTGAATGACCAGGCCCATTAAACAGCTTTAGACAGCGCACAGGCAACAAAGTGTGGGGATAACGTTTGTCACCATTTCTAGGCCACAAGCCTAGGTCTCCTGTATCCGACACGGGTTCTCCTTGTTCCAGTGCGTTCACGACGGTGAGTCGGAAAGGTGTGCTTCCGTGTTACTTGACAAATGCGCGAAAAAGCTGGTGATACACGCTAATACAAATACAGTTTGCATGCCCTCCGCTATCACATCATTGACGCACCGGCTCTAGCTGGCTTGTGGCATGCTGCTCGGTGTGTTCTTGCCAGCATTGATCCAACGGCGATGCGGATTTCCACCATATCTTCGTTGTGCTCCGATTGCTCTCACAATTGTGTGCTGGGCCTCCTCGGGTTACCTTTCCCGCCACTAACAATGAGCACCTCCGCCACCCGCCGCCCGACCGGTCTCATGTGGCCCTCAGTCAAGCGCCCAACCAACGCATGTGTCCCGCCTCGTCCACTTGCTTGCCCAGAACTGTTAGGATTGTCTGAGCTTCTTTCAACCAGTCCGTGTGGGCTATGTGTGTCTGCCACTGGAGTTAACTCAGCTCAACAATTTCATGCCACGCAGGCCATCATGCAGCGCAACAATGCGGCACGGGCACTTCGTAGCGATTACGCCCGATCCTGGCAAGATGCTGCGTCCCGTGTGCTGGAACAAGGGGATGGCGAGAGTGGCCCATTGCTGCCTCGCCGCAGCACAGACTCTGCTCCGGGAACTCAGTCATCTGTTGGTGTGTCCGAGCCACCCTGCGTGCAAGTGTGCCTGATGCCGTCATGATTGTCTGCAACAAACATCTTGCCACATGAAGTCGCTACAAAAGTGCCATTGCGCCAGCACCTGTGAGAAACGGATTCGACTCTTCAGCAGGATCGTCGTGATGACTCACGTTATGCTAGCAACTGTCACGCTGGATGGGAAGAATACGGCTAGGTAGTGGGTGTTGGTTGCGTGAGTACGTTTATGAAGCTGGTTGGAAAGCTTTCTTGAGACTGGCATTCCAGGCATGTGTGCTGCCATGCAGAGCGCTCCTTCTTCGAGCGCAGCTTTATGCTCGGCACCGGTGTTGCACTGCGGAAGGTCGTTGAAGATGCACAAAGCAGTGGCGCATCACACAAGACAGCGCTGTTCTGGGCACCAAAGAGTGACTTCATCGCCCTGAAAAATCTCCTCTTTGGCTCCTGGCTCAACATCCTGCTGCTGCTGTGCCCCGTCGGCATCTACGCACATCATGCGGCCTGGAACCCCACAGCAATCTTCATCCTTGTGCGCCCCAGCCCATGCAAACATCCAGCCTGTCTAACATCTCACCCCCATGTCCTTCTCCGGCCGGGATGTCTGCCCGCCCCCTCTGCAACTGGCAATCCCAGCGAGAACTGTATGTCCTACATACATTCCCCTCTGATGGTTCAAGCGTCTGGCAGTCTGGCATCTGCTATCGCACATGCCAGCACCAAACCATCCGCGTTTGCAATCCGCCGTGGTGGCAAGCCCGTCCGCTCCCACACGCAGTTCCGCCCCGACACTGAGCGCTCGCCCCTCGCTGCAGAACTTCATTGGCATCATCCCCCTCGCCCTCATCCTCGGCGACGTCACTGAGGACCTCGCGCTGCGCTGCGGCGACGTCGTCGGCGGCCTCGTGAACGCCACTTTTGGCAACGTTGTGGAGCTCATCATCTCCTGCGTCGCGCTCACCAAGGGCAGCAAGGAGCTCAACGACGTCGCCGGCCTCTCCAACCTTGGCTCCGTCCTCTCCAACCTCCTCCTTGTCCTTGGTGCGAAATTAAACTCACCGCAAAGCACACCATCTCGCGCCCTCCCGCCCGACCCCATGCATGCCAGCCTCCTCGCTGTGATCAAGGGCCGGCCATTTCGGTCTGCTACAGCTTGGAGTAACACACACTGTTACGTGGTCCACCTGGCAGTTTCCTCACCCTCACCGCCACTGCAGTCGGTATGTTGACCTCCTGCCACAGTCTATACGCCGCCGTCATGCCGCGGCCTGTGACCCCGCTGCGGCTCTGTCGAGCATTGCACGATCGACCGCCATGAGCTCCGCTGACTGAACACGGCCTCAGAGACTGCACGGCCTGGCGGTGTGGCCACGCCCACCCTCCGTGTCCAGTTGACGCCGCAGAGTTGCTGCGATGATGCGTGCATGCAAGCCATGCATCCATGGCCGCCGTACATGTCACCCTTCTGTTACCACCGCTTGACGTCCCGAGCGCGGAACGTGCAGGCTGCTGCTTCCTCTTCGGCGGCCTCTCAAACAAGGTGCAGACATTCAACTCCGTCTCCAACCAGGTCTCCAACTCGCTGCTCTTCCTCGCCGTGATCGCCCTCATCCTGCCCTCCGCCGCCGCGCAGCTGCCGACCAACTTCACCAACGCCAACATGCTGCGCTTCTCGCGCACCATCGCCGTCCTGCTCCTCATTGTCTATGTTGCCTACCTCTACTTCCAGCTCGTGTCCCACAATGACCTCTTTGTTGCGGAGGGCGTCAGTGACGACGAGGGCGAGGCGGAGGAGGAGCCCGCGCTGACCGTCACTGCAGAGGTCCTCTCGTTGCTCACAATCTCCCTCATCGTTGCAGCCGCCTCCGAGTGCGCCGCGGCCACTATCGTGCACTCAGTTGGCTGTCACGCGTGGCGTTGCCGGCTGTGCTCGCAGCTGCCACAAGCATCCGCATGATATGATATTGCAGAACAATGCACTGTCTTCTGGGTTGCGTTGTAGGAGTGCCATGCGCTTTTTCAGCGTGGCACTGGCACATGATCTTGGCACAGGGGCACTAGGGCGCGTGCGAGCGCAGGTAGGCGTGAGGAGGTCTCTACTATTGGCACTCCGGGCAGCCGCCCGGCCACCTATCACGCGTAGGGGTGCCTACATGATAGAGCCCCGTCGCTCGTTCGCACGTCGGATTCTCAGGACCAGCCGCATCATTGGCAACCTGGGCAAGGCACCACTGGCATGGGCTCTGCTGAGTGGCCTGGCCTGCAACAATGGGCCATGCTTGCATGAGTGTGGCTGTGCTGGGTGCAGGTTAATCACAGGGTCGATCGAGGGCATGGCAGAGGGCTCCGGCCTGCCAACAAGCTTCCTGTCCGTGGTGCTCCTGCCGCTGGCGGGCAACGCCGTCGAGCACATCACAGCGGTGATGGTTGCGATGAAGAACAAGATGGACCTCGCCCTCGCAATCGCAATCGGCTCCTCCATCCAGATTGCCATCTTCGTGCTGCCCACCTGTGTCATCTTTGCCTGGAGCATCGGCAATCCCTTCAGCCTGCACCTCGATGATCTCGGTGCGTGCCCTGCAATCCTGCTGTTTCTGTTGTAACCGCCAGGTGGCACGGTGTCCCTGCTAGCCACGTGACATTCTGCATAGGGACCTGCAAACAATGGCAGTAGCTGTTTTTCCGAAACTGGCTAACTGCTGTAGACATGTCAACTTGGTCTGGCCGTCCACAAAGCAGGGCGCCCATGCCAGCACCAACGCATGCGGGCTGTCATAACACCAGTTGCTCCGATTGATGCTTGTTGCATGCCCTCGATTTTGTCTGTGATGGTGCTGCTGTGTAACATATGGGCGAGTGTCCTGGGCCAATGGCCCTTGGCTGGACAGTGTGACGGCTGCGACAACCGCTAGTCGCGATCGACTCGGCCCAATCGCATGTGCCACATTTGGAAGGAGATGAGAAAGCAACTATGAAGGCGAGCCTGTGTTCAGGTACCATCGCGCTGGCAGTGGCAATCATCCATGCAAATTTCATCACCTCAGGAGGAAAGTCTCACTACCTGATGGGGCTGCAGCTGATCTGCACATACCTGATCATCAGGTACGCTCGTTCACCGATGCCTGGAGACAGAAATACGTGCCAGTGCATATCCATTGTCATTGCTAGCTCACTTGCAGCTGCGTGTGCTGGCAAAACTCATATTTGATCATGGCTCCTGTTGTGCAGTGCTGTCTTCTTGTTCTAGCCCGGGCTGTCCTGATAGGATCGCCTTGACATTGATGTCAAGATGCCCTGGCCGCGTAAGAGCCACCGGTGGTGACTCATGAAGGCTGCAGCAGTCAAGACGGTCCAGCCGTCTTGTGATAAGGCAGAGGCCAAGGGACATCAGTGTATGCGCAAGTCACGAATTTGTGGCTACCTAGAGTTGAGTGTTTGATTGCCACTCCTGTGTTGCATACTTTGGGCTGAGATCAGTGTTCCCCCTGATCCACAGAGATTGTTGTCTTGTTTCTCAGCATCATGGACTGATGACGTACCGCGCACGAAGTGCTCGTTTACTCCTGCTGGAGACCGGTTGGTCCTGGAATCACATTCAAACATGTAAAACACATCATGCTTAGTGGCTGACATGATACCGCATGTCGCCAGCACAGAGGGTAGCTGTTGCCAAGGAACACTGTTAAACAAGAAACATGTATCGTATCACATTTTGTAATAGCCCTACACTAGTGGTCGTGACAGTGGGCCAGGTAACACCTCGGCACCAGAATCGACTACCTTTGCATCAAATCCGCTACTCCTCGTTTCGGGAGCTTTCTGCATGGACAGCACGATCTAGAAATGATCCCCACCCATCGTCAGCCGAAGGTGCACACTGGCGGGCACCCGTGGCCTGGTGTTGCACCTCCGAGTCAGCGCCGGCCAACTCCGGTCCGATTCAACAGCCATGGCTGCACGACCACTCGGGCGTGTCGCGGTCTCCGTGGCCCCGCAGTACCACGGAACTCCTCCCCCCTCCTTGGTGACCCAAAGCTCCTTGCGGCGGTGTATTCCCTGCCAGAGTATTGGCCCGAGCGAGTTGCCCCGGTGCTGTACCTTCCCCCGCTGCCCTTGCCATGCCCCTGTGGCGACGTACCGTATGAGGGCATGTCATACACTGTGGCTTCACCCGAGTAGCCGTTGCCATTGCTGCCATAATCCCCTGCATCGTCGTCTTCATCTTGCATGGACGGCATCCCAGAGTTGCTTGGTAGTAGCAGCTTTGGCAGGGTTGTGTTGAGGTCGGTGACACTGAAGGTATGCGGGATGGAAATGAAGCCACTTTCCCAGATCTGCAGCACGACGCATGCTCAGTCTGCAGAAGCAGGTAGACATGACTCTAGCACCAGCCCAAATAGATCCCTAGGAAATCACGATGCATCCATGCAGCACCATGGCTTTGAAATACGCTGTGTGTGCAGCAGGCAATGGGAGTGGGGACACGCAAGACCCGATGGCTCCGGCCCTCACAGCAGCGGGCTGCCTTGCATGCCACCAGCAGCTCCATTCAGCACAGCTCTACACAGGTGTGACACGGATGTCGGCCGATGCCGCACCTGGTAGCAGTCATCGATGGCGATGCTGGCGCCCTCCAGGTTGACCTGTGCACGAATCTGGTCTGAGTGGTCCAGCAGCCGGCGGGCGGCGCTAAGGACGCTTGTCTTGTGCTCAGAGGAGCAAACGCGGATGACATGCTTGGCGCCGAATGCCCGCTTCACCTCCGCCAGCACAGCTGCCTCTTCATCCTCCTGCCGGTACAGGTTCACAGCGGTCACGTCTGCCTCGTCCGCAGTCTCGCTGCAGAGGAATTCCAGCAGCACCTGGACAGAGCAGTCCGACCGGACCTGCAAGCATACACACACTGTGACGCCTGTGCAGAGTGCCAAAGCAAACCCAGCAGTGTGTTACACGGCAACTTAGGTTCAAGCCTGTACGCACATGAACGGAGCCGAGTGCTCCTTATTCTGCGCAGGACACGCCAGGCAAGCCAATATTGTTCTTTTGCCAGTGTTGCACAGCGTCGCAGGTACAGCTGACAGTGGCTCGCAAAGCTGCAAGAGACATGCATGCCTTGAGACTCCGAACGGGCCACAGCTGTGCTCAGCGACACACATGAAACAGGAAACATCGTTGCAGCGACGGTTGTGACATTGATCACTGTGGCTGCTGTATGGCACAGGTCTGCCCTGCTGGCAGGGCGTGCCCACTCAGCTGCCAGCACAAGTGCACCCTACTGTTTGGACATGTTCCCCTCAACAGCAGCTGTCATAACAGACCAGGCCATCATCAGTGGTCACACCCCACCCCAGGGAACCAATCTGCCTCATGCACCATCTCCGTGCTGCGCAATTCAACATGTTTGAGTGCAAACCATCGTATCCTCCAATTTCACGATTGGCCAAATGATGACTCAAAAGTGCGGACTCAAGCTTGATTGCGCCTCAGAAGGATGCACCCACACACATTCAGCAGTAGCAGCTAAGTCCGAAAAAGCACGAACAAAGGGCTGGGCTTCTGCCGTAAACTGCATCAACGGTAACGATCCCTGCTGCAGCATGACCCAGCACACAGCACCTGTGCATGGACGCACGCTGCGATGGTCATTGCACATGTTTGGCCCACTCAGCGACCACTGGCAGTGGTGCATGCGCTGCCGAGCACTAATCGAAATCACCGCAGCCCAGTGCGTAAACTGCAAAGGTGATCTAAGTGGTAAATGCGAAGGAAACAAATACAATCTGCATGGACACTGCACTGTACAGTGCAGGATTGCAAAGATCGCATGTGGGTATCAGCGCATGCATGAATGGCCGGGAGAGATGGCAGCGCGGCATGCACACCTGCAACACGGAGCTGGTCGCCATGTAGTCGATGAGCGGGCTCGCCTCGTCCGAGTGTATGAGGACCGAGAAGTTGAAGGCACGGCCATCGAGCACCTCGGCAAAAGTGTCCGAAGCGTGCAGCACGCGGCCCGCCCACAGCACAAACGCCTCCTGGCTCTCGCTGGAGCGATTGTCGCACCACACGTTCTGCACGGCAAGGACCTCGCAGAGCTGCGGCGTGAGGTCGCGCTGGCGGCGGCCCCAGAAGTTGTTCACGCCGGCGAGGACCCTGGCGTGCTGTACGTTGAGGCTGTCCACCTGGCTGTGCAGCGTGCGCCGATCTGCAATGACATGCATGACGCCATCAGCGGCCACATGCGCGTTCATGACCGCAGACTCCATGCGCGGCTCTGTGTCCTCCCCCTCGTCGTCTGTCCACGCATACGTCTGCGACGGTGCGTTCCAGGGGTGGTACAAGTGGAATGCTAGGCCTTCATATGTGTTCCCAGCATCCACCAGGAATGCCTCGAACACCCGCAAGCATTCTAGTTGCCGCGAGAGGTCGATCGTTGTGCTGGAGTATGTGTTGCCGACACGCACAGCCTGCATGCCAGCTGGCTAATTCAGGTGTGCATGGCTACCATGCCAGTTTGTGGAAAACCTTGGGTAGCAAACTAGCACTGTTTATGAGGGTGCGGAATCTCAGGTGCCAGTACAAGACGAAACCACAGAGGCAGATACGCGCCTGTAGGCCATATTTGAACTCGATCGTCGCTTTCAGTTCGCGAACGAGCTTCTTACGCTGTTCATGCTCATCGGCGCATGCAACGGCGTCCTGCACTGTCTCATGCAGCCACTGAAGGAAATTTGTATCATCGGGAGCCAATCCGGTTGGATGCGATGCTTCCCACTCTTGGAGCTCTTCGTCTGAAATCTCACCAAATGCGTGGTACAGCCCCGCCAGGGAGCCAGACAATCTTGCATCAATTAACTCCAACTGTAGCTCACCACGTACCCAGAAGGACACTGTGACAGGCGTCGGATTGAACTCAGATGCAAGGTCATCGATGTACTGATTCAGCAGCTTTAGGTTGTCGCTGTTGTGTGACCTTTCAAAGGGCAGCCTGCATCACATTTTGCGAATGACTGCAGCTGATCTCAAATGCACGGATGGTGGATATGGATCAACCGCAACGTCCACAGATTTCTGCGGAGGATTGTAGCCTCTGTTGCGTCATACGGCTTCGAAACTACTTGTGCAAGCCCAAGATTTAGACCGGCGAACACCATGAGAGCATATTACGCCCGCTAACATTGCCTCCCCCGGCCAATGCACCAAATTGGGCAAAGCGATACACGCTCAAACTTAGAATCATTAGGCGATGTCATTGGCTGGAGCTGTTCTTCATGGGTCGAGATGCGGTGCACCAGTACTCTCAGCCGCGGCACTGTGGCGACGCCTGGCTCATCAAGCTTTGAGCAACCCTAGGATGGGATAGGGATGATACAGGAAGTCCTACTAGATCGCACGAGATATGCAGGACGATGGGCGGGGGCCGCACGTGTTGAACAGGTCTGGATGCACCCTCCGAATCACGGCCCGTAGCAGCTTCTTATCGGAGCTGGACATATTATCTAAATCTCACGATCCAGGCCTCCACACTGTATGTCCGGAGCGAGCCTGGGGGACAGGTGAGTGGTAAGCCCGGTCGTCGGGTGGTACTTCGCAATGGCGTCAGATCAGCGACCAATAGAGCCAGACACAGCTTTATGTCTGATTAGCATGGTCATGCTTGCTCTGTTATCCTCAACGTCGTTGTCTAATTTCAAATCTGCGCGATGCACTTCTGACGTTTCCGAAACCTCGCGGCCTTACGATGTTGTCGCCCAACGGGTTTCCGATGTAAGACGTTCCTGGTTTGTATTGCTAGGCAGTGTTTGGCTAAGGCCGCCGGCCGGAAGACCGTTTTCGGGAAGGAATCTCATGAGCCAAGTATCTCGCATAAGCTCGGCTGCCATGCTAGCGAACGACAACTTGTGGCCCGCAACGAAAGGACAGTCAAAGGTTAAATCTGAAGCAGCAAGCGCCAGTAATTGTCAACAGCTTGCTCAGGCAATTGAATATCTCCTCTTTGACCTGCTGTCCGCGCGCAGTATTGCCGCAGGTGGTCAGCCTGTGCCGCGCGTGCCCCGGTGAATTGCAGTGGTCAAAATGAGGCTGCGTATGTGGATCTATACATTCTGAGCACTTTCAGACTGTTTCACTCAGGCGCTATAATCTCGATGCACGGCTGTGTTATCACTGACTCGCTGCCGCGCATCCGTCCAATCGAGCGTCCAAGACTATGTCTTTGCGCAAGCGCCCGGGTAAAAACGAAAATTCCTGCAGTGCACTGGTGCCCATATACAGATCCACTGCTATGGAAGGTGTGCACGCTCGTCGGCATGTCTGGCGCAGTGCCCACGACTCGAGACGTCTGTACAGCCGTGGCCAGTGCTCGTTTGTGTCTGGTTTCATAGAAATCAATCCGTATGCAGGGTAACGAGAGTGCAACGATAAATGAAAGCGAGAGCTTTCAACAGCTAAGTGCCCCGTGGAAGGTGGTTTCCTCTGCCTCAGCTGTTTGGGCGTTTGGGCAAGAGCCGTAGCGATGTCTGACTGGATACCACAACGTAGGTAATGCTGCTGAGTGATGGATCTGTCACAAGGCATCTGAAGCTCATGACCGGCCTAGAAGTTGCTGTGGTATGCACTCCATCTCGATTAATGTACAAAGCTATCAGTACCTGTTTGGTCTGCACGAGTCCTGATGCTTGCCATGTCGCTCAGTGCGCAGTCTGCTTCTCAAAGCCCATGTGCCAGAAATGGGAAAGTCGTACCGCTAACACATGGGCACAGGTTGAAGATTCCAGGGGATGCGGAACCGGGGTCCATAGAGAGCCTGCTTGTGGCACATGTCACTGTTGAGTATCATACAGGAGTGCCTGGAGATGCGCCACTTGCAACAGCCAGAACTAGCTCCAGATGTTCCACCAGAATTCGCGTTGCTAGATCCGCCGATAATACGGCGTCAAGTCCTCCTCCGCCTGCATGGCCAGCCTGGCAATGAAGGCGATGCTGCACCTCTGGTCTATGCTGCGTCTTGGTGGAATGCCACAGCAGTGGAAAGCTACTTGAAGGACAGCAGTTTGCCCATATGGGCTAGCCTGAGCAGAGAGCGACTGGAGCTCTTCCGTGACATTCGGGATGTGTACTTGGGGCATTGTCCGGACTTGGAAGACGTGTTCCAGGCTAAAGGTCCATTCTGGGGTAGGGATTATGTTTTCTGGCACAACAAAGAGCCACTGACTGTGATTCACGAAGTTTTTTCCAGCTCCCTGTCACAGTACCTGGGGAGCATGGGAGCAGATAGTTTGGGCAGCTCAGTTTAGGCACCATGGCTGTGCACGAGTGTACATGTTGACAATTCATGCTCGTGCCACGTATACCCATGGGCTGCCGAATGTCGGTACTGTGTGCATCTCAAAAATATCATACACCATGTCTTGTGACATGGTGCACGTGGTTCCTTGCACGTTTGCTGATCAGAGATTTCTCATGAGGGAAATCCATCATGCCATGGCACGCCGCCACCCGGCAGATGAAGCATTACATCTGCATTGTGCGTGTAACAGAAGAAGCATGGATGCCCAAGGTATGGTGATAATGACCGCACTACGTAACAGATCATCCTGCGTGGGGCACACGACTCAGGCAAGTCTAGTTGATGACGGCCACATCATAAGTACATCAAATTTGCGAATGGGTAAGCTGTGGGCTTCTGTATGGCATGGCATGCATATCTCCTCAATCAGACAGCGTACATGCTTGGTCGTTGCGTACAGCAACAATCACATCCGTCAGGCATCCTGTTGTTTTTGTCGCAGAAGGCGGAACACACCGCCACACGACGCTGTAACGGTGCGGAACGTCGAGGATGCACAGTGTGGCCACACATGTGGGTGTGAACACGTAAGGAAAACGTTGAGTTCGTTGTGTCTAACGCATCATAGATGTATATTCCTTGGACGATGGGTTGGATTTTACACATGGTTCATCAGTGTCCGTCATGCATGCGCATGCATTCTCGACGCGCAATTGAGCACCCTGTGTAACTCTGAATGCGTAATAGAGGTTGAACAGGAGCAATGTAGCAACACATCGCGGCATACAAATTAGGGACGCGCTCTCTTGATTGTTCATGCAGTAGCGGTGCATTTTGGGCTATGTACAGCGCTTTCGTGGTCACCAGCCCCCATGTGACCTCACGCGGCGACTATCAACGCAGCGCGTAAGCCCGTTGTTCTATGCGCTTGTGCAGCCAGGCATGCTAAATGTCATGGAGCGACCTGCCAGCACATTCTAGCGCTTCATTCATGTTCCTGTGTAGAACGTATGGCGGAAGCAAGTAGCAGCAAGTGTCATCTTGAGGCGCTCAGGCTCGTCGTGCAATGCTCTCGCATTCGGTAGTCGCGCTGCAGCCAGCATCACAGTCTATCATAATGAGCAAGGGTCAAGGCTGCAAGGTTTTTGTTGGGGGCCTAGTGCGCTGCTGCCTCATGCGTGTTCACGAATACAATCCCGCTCGGCTTACTGTGATGCTCAAAGATGCCGCTTCCTGTCAGGTTGATAGAGCATGCTGTTATTGTTCCTTTCGCAATGACAATCTGCGCCCCTGCTGCCGGTGCATTCGATCCAGTGCCAGGCTTGTCATACGCGTACGGTCGCCGCTTGCTGGGAGCCTGCTTTCTGACGGAGTCGTTGGTTGCCCTCGTTGTTTGCATTGCAAGGCAACATTCATTTGGCGTATCCTGCATGCGATGTGCGTGCGACTCATTTGAACCACTTGTAGCTCAGGCGCCAATGACTTGGTGCATTCTGTACGCTCCGACAATGGCACTGCTTTGCCGAGACATATGTGAGCTTAGTTTCTCATTATAACATACGCCATTTTTATATTTGAGGGCGCGAACTTGAGTTGATATCCGTTTTGCAGAGTTGGGACACCAACGATGTCAAGCTGCGGACATACTTTGAAAATTATGGCGCAGTCAAGGAGGCCTTCGTCAGTTATGCTAGAGATGGGAAGCCTCGTGGATTCGGCTTCGTAGTGTTCGAGTCCAGCGCAGTTGCGGATCGTGTCGTGAGGAACAAGCATACGATCGACCGGCGAGAGGTTCGTCGCCCTTCCAGCGGCTACATATTTGTGATATAGCAGCTCCTTAAGCCGGACATGGTTGTTGTTCACGGTTTCTGCTTTCTTGACATTGCGTGCACTTATGCCTGGGTTACTCAGCCCCCGCAAGGCTCTGCAGGTGGACGCCAAACATGCAATGCCACGGACTGAATCGACGGGCTTCAAAGCAACAAATCAATTCCCAGAAAGTGTCGCCCAGGCAGGCATGAGAAAGATTTTTGTCGGGGGCCTTCCGCCAGGTGTCGCAGACGTCGTCTTGAGGACCCATTTTGAACAGTACGGTGAAGTAGAAGATGCTGTGGTCATGATGGACCATCACAGCAAGCGTTCTCGTGGCTTCGGTTTTGTTACTTTCAAAGACGAAGCCACTGTAGATCAGATCATGCATACGGACAGCAGGCCAGTACTGTTCGGCAAGGCTGTCGAGGTGAAGCGGGCCGTTCCACGCGAGCAGCTGCAAAATGGTGCCATGATGCAACGTCGTAGACCGCCTACGTCGTTCTATTCCGGCCCTGCTGGGTATGGGCCAGTGGCAGGGCAGCAGTTCACTATATACCAGCAGCAGCAGTCGCTGCAATACGCAGCCAACCTGCAACCGCAGCCTGGAGTGCTGAACACTGCTATGCACCCATATTACTTGCAGCAGGAACATGATGTGCGCACGCACCAGGGGTATGCTGCGCCTCCAGCAGTTCATGTAGCCTCTAGCAGTGAGCCGATGTGGGGTCTCAGTGAGCAGGCACGGACGGCATCAGCCAACGCCATGGATCCAAAAGCAGACATTCGCTGGCAGCCTGATGCACGCACCAGCAGTCCCATCCCCCCCATCCAAAACGTAAGCAATCTCCCACAGTTCGGATCATACCCGCCCAGGCCGGCTCAAGACCACTTCTATGATGACCTGGATACCAAAGCTCGTGCAGCATTCCCTGGCAGCAAAGCAGAGCCCCATGCAGGCTCCCCGGGTCATGGAGCGGACTCATTTGAAAATTTTGCTTCGAGTCTGGGGGCGGCACTGCCGCCAGGAGGGGGTTTCATGCACAGCTAGATGTGGGGTCGGGCTCGACAGGGCTACCAACGCTGCGTACTTGCCAACCCACAGGTGTTGTATGCAGCGCTCAAAAGCCTCCTACTGTCACAATAGGACAAGGTGCTGTTCCAGTAGGTGCGTGGGGGAACAGAGTCTGACCGATGCTGCAGATGCAGCACGGGAATCGATGAAGCCATTGCCTAGTCCGTCGGCGCATCACAAGGATGCACTCCCGTCTCGAGGCCTAGCGTACTACAGGCAAGTTTAGCCTGGCATCTGCAGTCAAGCTCATAGACACTAGAGCGGATGTTGAGCAAGGTGCTGTCACCAAATTATGTGACGTTGCAAGTAGATTCCTTTCCACCGCATGATTGCGTCCAGGTTGTGTGTGGTGCGCTGCCAGGCGCTGTCGATCGTGATGTCATGCTCTGTGTAGAAGTCAGGGGCTCGCTTATTGTAGCCGGCTGCTCAGTGCTGTCGCACGCACACAGGTGTGGGAAGCATTTGCGCAGTCAAGTTAGCATAGCGTATGAGCATGAGCATATGAGGCAGTTTACATTTCCTTTGGCAATAAGGCAGGTCGGTGTAAGCTTTGCATATCTTGCTAGCAGCTGTAAATACAATGATACCCACAATGATACCCACATGTGACGACAGTTGGTGCATCAATCCTACGTCTAATTGTACAAAAACGAAGTGCTGAGCTGCTCATACACAGCATCCCCCATCAATTTCTGCAGTACTGCTTGTATGCTAGAGACACTTCATACAACTGGAGCAGCCAGCACGACACTGGTGACTGCACATGTAAGCAGTGTCAACAGCCCGTGTTCCGCCATGAGGCGCACATCCGACTGGCTCTGCTCCAGCGGCACATGTGCCCGCTCACCCTGCATGTCACTGCCCTCCCCTTCCTGTCCATCCAGGCGCTGGCTCTTGCCTGCAGCATTCGTCCGTGATCCCGACACGTTAATCACCTGCAGTTTTGCGCGATCATCCGGCACGCTGGATGCAGCAGCTGCTGGCATAACGTCCCCTGACTGGTGTCGCCGGACACCCACACCACCCACATGGCCCAAGATGAATGGTTGAATTGCTTTCCCCATCTGGCGCCACCTCTGCTCCGCTCGTCGAGGCAAAGCTGATCTCGTGCCAAGCACAAAACCATCCGGTAGGCCGTTGCTCGCTGCAGCGACGAGGGCATGTTGAACTGGCTGGTAGCCCGCAACAGCCTCAGCATCATAACTGCGGCACAGGTCCATCAGGCGATGTGTCATTGCTGTTCGCTCCCGAGATGACCACTGCGCTTCTTGCAGTCCCTCGGATGACTCAGGCAGCACCGCATCATGTGCGAATGGGGCAGGCACGCTGGCTGGCCGCAGTTGGGTGTCCTCGAAATTCTCAGCAAGGGCGCGGGGGGACCGAACGCCTGTGCCATTGGAGGCTGAATGTGCATCATGCTGTGCAGCAACGCTGGTGCTCGCCCGCCAGGAGATTTGCATCATACGGCCATCACTGCTCGGGAATGCACCAGGAGAACGAGCGCCCTGTGTATGTGGCTTCGGCCGCTTGTCGGCTACTTGACTGCGGGCTTGGGTGGCCACCGGTACACGCGGGCTGCCAGCAGTGTCGCTGTCTGCAGCAGTGTGGATGGCATGGGCTGCAGTGGCATCGGTGCTGACTTCTTCGTGGTGAGCGGGGGCGCTGACACTAACCTTGTCGCGGCTGCTGGAATCGTTGAACTCACTTCTGATGCTGCTGCAGCTCCGCTCATCAGGGCGTGTCGCAGCCTCTTTTGCGCAGCTGCTTGCAGCAAGAGCTGGCGACGGCATGACTTGGGTAGGCTGAACAGTGGGGTGATAACTGGCTTCAGCCATGCTCGGCCCACCCTCGCTGTGAGCGGCATCGGCATCAACATTTGCAGTTGTGGGGCTATCACCAGAGCGATCCTTCACTTGCCGCAGTTCATCTTCCAGAATGCGCACACGTGTGTTCAGCAACTTGATGGGCGGCGTGATCACCTGCAATTGGTGGGTCCATGTCAGCAACAACCAGCCATCAGCATTGTCCAACTCCCAAGGTGCCGGCACAATGACCTAGTTCGCTAGATTGCCGGGGCTGTTACATACCTCTATCTGCTTGACCACGACGTCCTGCAGTGAGCTGAGGACACGCTGCAGAGAATTAGCCTGCTCCTGCACCTCAGCTAGAGCAGTGCCATGCTGTGCCAGGACCTCGTTCGTTGCCAGCCGCGACTCATCGGTTGCACGCCTGATCAGCCGGAACTGCTCAGCACAGATCATGACACGGGACTGCATTTTGCTCAATTGCCGCTCAACATGCCTCAGGGACTCTTTGAGGTGGACTGAGTCTGCCTTCTGCCGCAGATCCTGAGATGCCACACCCTTCGCTTGAATTTCTAGCTTCCTACAACCCAAATAACCCAAGTAATTGTAGATGCCTTTGTGCGAAATATAAAGCGTGCACGACTACCCACACTTCGGTCGGCAACTTCAATTCACAAGCAGGTTTGCAAGCACTGGCTGAAGGCAGTGTGGGAACCGTCCACGGCAAAGATTATACCAGAACAGAACCCAGACATGTTTCTTCGACGGCAATTCTGCATGATTGTATAAGATCGGGCCCCGCCAACGCATTGATGAAGACATGGACGTGACCGCGGTTGGCGCCATAGCGGACATGGCGGGAGGGCAGCACCTGGGAGCGAACACCTTTGCAAACAGTGCGCATGCCAGCGCCCACGCCAAGAATAGAGGCTGATGTTCCGATAAGGACACAAGCGGATCGATGGGACTTGCAATTTGTTGGGAGATCTTCATGGTCGGCTTCGCCTCACTTACCCTCTGCTTCCGGACGATCAGACCAATCTGAATTGCCATCACCACAAAAACACTCAAAGCTTGAGTCATATCGATGACCGCGATCAGCTTCGACGGGGGTTGAGTGGGAACGGCCTCAAAAACAGCCCTGCCTTCATCTCGTGTTCGGAACGACACCGCAATGTGCCGTCTGCTCCCTAAGCTGAGCCCATTCCCCAGACCAAGCCGAGAGTCACGTACATGTTTGACAGTTTTGGATAGTGCAGGACCTGCGCCACAGGCAGCTTGAGCAGCAGCGTGCACGGGGCCACACGGCGCCATGGACCTTAACCTGTGAGATCGGTAAGGACAGCTCCTGCCTGTTGAGTACACGATGTGATGAGTTGTTGTTACACAGTCCAATTTATATCAAAGGCTGGTGACTGTCTGGTTGATAGTTCGAACCATCGCGACGCGCGTACAGTCGTGGCCATGCATTAAGCAACATTTGAACACTGTTTCCCCTCCAACGCAGTTCTGGGCTAGGCTCTAGGATGCCGTTTCTAGCTTTACCCTGCCATAGTACTATCGGCAGCACTTATATACGCCTGGCTACTTCCTTGCGTGACCTTGCCGAATCGCAGCGACTACATGTATTGTTTGGCTCGTTATGTTTCGGCATGCATGCTCGATTGCTGCATTATCGTCAAAGTGCCAGATTGGTAGTCGAAGCTTAACATTAGATGCTCTGGTGACGGCAGACACAATTGCTCTGCGCGGTTTACAGTTTTACGGCTTTCATGGCGCGTTTCCAGAGGTGCACGGCCCCGTCGCGTCCATACGCCGGTCCACTTGATCGTATCACTTCAGACTCGTGACGTACGCCATCTCATACAGGAGAATAAACTAGGCCAAAAGTTCAGGGTAACGGCTGTTCTGTACTGTGGTCACAAGGGGCTTGCGGTCGCAGGCACATCGGACGACCTGAACAACTCGGTCAATTACGCCGAAGCTCACGAGTGCGTCACAGCCACAAATTGTGCAACGAGCCCTTGGCTGATCTCGCCTTGATGCGTTTGTCGTCTTCACTGTTGTTCGGTGCCGCAGTAGCATCAAAAGCATCATGGAGGGCGAGCCTCGCAAGCTCATCGAGGCTGTCGCGGAGGACATTGCAGCGACACTGTTGGCTCGCTTCCCACAAATTCATGCTACGCGAATCTGTGTTGCAAAGCCGCATGTACCTATCAATGGCATCCTTGACTCTGTTGAAGTGGAAATTCTCAGAATGAATGATTCTGTTTGACTGACATGGTGTGTACAAGCTTCGTTACAGCGCGTTAATGCGCTCGTGTAAAGCAGTCGATTACATTTACGGTGCTCTTGCCTCACTGCAAATCCTTGTCCATGCTGGCACCTTTTGAGGGTTCCTCATCTGCAATAAAGGCCACTGGTTTTATGCTACACTCACTGTCAACTGTCCCGTTGATCACCAAGATGTGTTGTTTATTTGCCCGTTTTTAGGCTCTTCCATCTCCCAAATTCATCTTCTGAACAGTAATCTTGCATACCGTTATTGTACCTTGGCGTCGAGGCCTCTCAAGGGGTGCAAATCATGTTATACATGCATGTGAACAGCCGAGCTATAGACTCACGTTGTCAAGACACTCAGTCAGTCAGCAGAAAATATGTGACCTAGGAGTTGCCAATTTCGAATTGGAAACCTGTGAGTCGTGTTCTGGGTACCTTGTGATGCAATTGATGATTTGAAATCAAACCAAGCACATCAATCCATGGTCTGCCCCCATCCAGCCAATGGGCATGTGCTCTCCTGCACCGGTTTCGGGCGAGTTTGAGCAGGAACTGCCATGTTATCACAGCCGTCACACACGATGGAACAACTAGTTCGCCAGCATGACGAGTGGTGTCGCATAAGGGGCTCCTGGTGGTACTACATCACTCGCACCGGGCTTCGCCATGGATGATCCTGGGTGGCCGCGGTGATTGGTAATTACCCATTCTGCCTCCCATTCAGCCCTTGTGTACACAGCAGACATGAGATCGAAGCAATGAGACCCATGAATCCGGGGCAGGCATGCAAAACGCACACGTGGACACAGCGTCAACGAATCCGGTCTTTGAAGGCTGAACAGCAACACTTAAGCTGAAACAATACATAGAGAGGCACCGAACTTGCCGTGTTTCAGGGGGGAGACGTTTACGCAATACCTGCACATAGGTAGTTTAGAGTGAATCGCGTTAACGTTGGGCAGTCCCCAGGTATCTGTCACGTCGCCGACGATCCACAAACGATGATCTCCCTCAGTGCACGCTGCGCATCGTTGCAACCAGCGCACGCGCATGGTCTGCGGCCAAAAGCGTCACATGTGTCGCCTGCGCGATCGTTGGTCAGGAGCGCAGCTGGGCCTGGTGGGATGTTTGACGAGGCTCCTACAGAGCCAATCACCACAGAACAGCGACAAATTAGCGAAGAGCTCATGGACTCGATGAAATCAAAGATAGAAACAGCTCTAGAAGCAGAAAGGGTAGATGTGAAGGATGTATATGGTGACCACCAGCACGTCAGCATTGAGGTTGTCAGTGCACAATTTGAGGACAAGACAACTGTCCAGCGGCAACGCATGGTCTATAAGGTGTGCGCTTGTGGCCTTGAAACTGCTTGCATGTCTGTATTTCTTGTCATTTGGTCACCCCGACTCTACAACGTCTCTACTTACGAATGCTACCTGATTGTATGCCAGTAGCTCCAAATCGCACACGTGCTGGCTGAACCCCGCACACCCGCCCGGAACCGGAGGACGAAATGAGCTATCATGTAGGCGATATGGCAGGAGCTCCAGGATACAGTGCATGCTGTCGATGAGATGAAAACCAAGACTCCCGCAGAAGCTGCTAGCTGAGTGCAATAGGAGACGCATCGAAGCCATGCAACAAGCCGGGGATCAGCCAGGATTCGATGCATGTTAATCAGGGTGATATGTGCTATGGTACTTGTGACAGTAAATGACCACAATCACAAGCCCGCGCTGCACAGTATGGCCTGTAAGGAGCCTGCTATGACAGCTGCGATGCAGATCTGTATGACATTCACCACATCATTCGTTAGCCACGCCATTTTGCCCTGCGATGTAGCTCCAATGTAACTCTCCATCACGTTTGCAATGGTGGCTGCCACAGTGCAGATTACAGCACCTTGCACAGTCACTTGGCCCACTGCAAGAGCAAGCACTGCATAGGCCAGTGCTGCAGCTATGCCGGCTGCTGTGCCTTCTGCACTGACAGCGCCCTCCGTGCCGGGTGGTACTCTCTGGAGTGTGGATATGAGGTAAGTTGTCTTCCCGAAGCCTTTGCCGACTTCGCTGGAGACTGTGTCAGACAATTTGCTGCAGAAGCTGGCAACAAAAGCAGCTTGGAAGATGGTGTACTGGCCGATTGCAAGCGCCCCCAGTGCACATAGCATACCCGCAAAGCCTGAACCGACCACACTACCCTGCAGGATTACCACACACTGCTGACGACAGTTGCTATAAATCTCGCACCAAGGCAGACATGTGCAAGACAAAGCATGTGGTTAATAACATGGGGATGCGCAGAAAGCGCGAGCAGTCTAGAGTTATGTCACTGCTGCAGTTGTCAATCAAATGCATACTCAGAATTTGAAGCTGCCCTGTCAGTGAAGGCTATCAGAGAATCAAATTTCAGCCGCGGATTGCGTTTTGCATGTAGCTGTTCACTGCAGGAAGTGCGCACTGGTCCTCGTCGCCCCGATCGTTTCTCAGCTATCCCCTTTTCTTCTTTCTCCTTCAGTCTGAATTTTGTGGCTGCAGACCCCAGGATGAAGTATGCGCATACTAAGGAAAACCCTCCCACTCCGAACGCAGAGAATATGCTGCTTCCTAGGAGCCAGGAGCATGCTACTCCTGATGGAGTCAATCCGGACAACAGTACCGGCATACCGGCCACGAAGACGGCCGTGGTTGCAGAGAAGCCAGTCACGGCGCCCGGATGAGGTGTTTGCATGACTTGAATAAATCCTTGTACTCGAATGGGGACACTTGCAACTTGGTGCTTTGGAGCCCTGACATCCCCCCGGACGCCGCACGGCAGCCTGAGGCACTGAGTCAGAGCCATGCCACCTTACACTTAATCCTGACTTAACATGTGTATGGTGGTGTGCGCCGACGATTGCTACGAGCGGATCCGCATCTTTCGCATTCGTTTTAAATAGGCACTGCTGTCGCTGCGCGCTTCGTCAGCACGCCCTCCTGTCTGGAACAGGCCTAATACGTACTGGTGCGACTGAAGTGCCTTTGACACATCCTCGTACCTAGCTACGCGTAACGCGCTTGCTTATCATGTAGCTGAGTGCAGGAAGCACTCGTAGACATTAGACAGCATGTCTAATACAAGTGCCTGGCCGCGATGCGGAGCGTAGACCCAAGGCTGATCGACCCTATAATGCACAGTATGTACGACGTTTTCCCGTGTATACAGCAGCGAGATGACATTGTGTCGCATCTTTGGCCAGTCATAGCGATTGCGCTGCAACACAATTTGAATGTTGATGGCGGCACAGCACGACATCGAACAGCAATGCTTGGACTGGTTGACTATTCTAGCTCAGGAGACAATTCAGATGTCTCTCTCGACCCACGTCCTCCAGCACCTGAGGCGGTTGAGCATGATTCGGCTGGCCCCTTAGTCGAGGGAGGTACTGCAGCGAGCTCGGCAGCCAACACCTCTGCGGTGGACCAAATCTCAGGAACAGAAGATTCACAGCCGTGTGTAGCACGGCAGTTTGATCATGCTCCAGGGCAGTGGGCCCTCACAGTCCTGTTGACAGGTACAGCACCTGCATGACACCTGTATACAAATCGGGCACCCACCATCTGGAAGTATTCGTGTATACTTATCATTTTGTGCTGTATGCAGTCAAACCCATGCCAGCACCTGACATTCTGGACACGTTCCGTGCACAGGCATCAGCACTTGTGAACGCCACTGCATATTTCTGTGTTGCGTCAGCTTGCGACGATGCGGGGCAAGCCCAGCAGGAGAACTGCAGGCGCTCCGGGAAGGACTGCTACCACGTGAGCTTGTCTCGCACACAGCCAGGCTCGTTTTCGCAGCGCAGAACGTTGCTACATGGCCTTCAGCAGGCGGCAGCAGGCTGGCATGCGCAGCAGATGCGGCTCAGCTCACTGCAGGTATGGCACTTTGACCGACCGACCATCACACCATGTGGTCAGCAGCTTTTGCAACAAGCCATCACTGTCTGGCAACTGAGTCCAGCATCCCGCAGACAGTACTTGTGGATTCCTTCCAGGCAACCAGTGTTGGTCCCTTTCACCACCGGCATGTGGGAATTGTTCCAGGCATTCCAGACAGCATCCGTGCATAACTTTGGCCCTCACGCTTGCTGGCCGCACATTGTGCCCTTGCAGCACCAATGCAGCAAGTGCAATAGGCCTCTGCACTGCCCAGGTTTTCAGTAATGACAACTCCTCGCGAGCCTTCCTTGCGGTAACGCCAGATAGAGGGGCCCCTGCCATACGGCACCTGATCAAGCGTGTGGACCGTATCATGCTGCGGCACCGGCTGCAGCCGTTCTACGATAACCCGCAGCCGCATGTCTCGCTTCTGTGGTGGTCTGGGGACATGCGGGAGTCCATTCAGAATCATCTGCCCCGTCTGCAAGGCTTGTGGTCGTCTCTGGTTGGGGCGTGGCAGTGCCAGGTATGCCATACTCCATATGCAACCTCTAATTCTTACTCATGGACGGAACAAGAATCTGGGAATGCAGGAAACTGAGCCTGGTGCACACGGTCCAGTTCTGACAGTGGTCTGTGTGCAGCATTGTCACAGTATGATAGCTGGTGTACCATGGTGTGATGCCATCTTGCAAGATTTTGCTCAGGTTGGCAACCGTCATGCATGATGTATGCTATATGTTTACACAAGCACAAGTTTGAAGTGTGCTGACAATTGACGTCCAGCCTGTCAAGCACGGCTTCTGAAGCAAAATTGACTTCCAATTTCAGCACATAACCGCAACGAGCCGCATTTCGGAGGAGTGCCCCGGGGACGCGCGGTGTATCTGTCACAGATTGCATGGCGTCAATGCCGCTGTCGTGGCAAAGTTCGCATCACTCAGGTTGTCCAACATTGCAATGTGTCTGAAGCTTGGACAACGACATGCGTGCACTCGCGTCCAGCTGCAGCTGCATGCAGTCGATCCCCCCCGAACGCCTTTCTGGTGCACTGCCCTGAAGGTGCATGAAAGTGGGGCGCTGCAAGACGCTTGCGTGAAGAGCTGGCTGACAGTGGCGTCAGGGTTCTTGCGCACCTGCTGACCGACCGTGTGTGCAGGCATCCGACATTGTGCTTCAATTTGGACATGAACGCCACTTCATCTCATGAATGTATGGAAGCTATTGTAATGCAATTGTTCTCAGCGAAATCGAGCCCAGATCGATCCCATCTCAAATGGCGACAGTTGGCCGATGACTTGTGATGACACCGAAGCTCTTACGGTGGTATGAACCGCGCGCGCCTCTCTTCGATCGTCGATGTGCCTCACAATGTATAGATCACCGCGACCGTACGCTTGTGCATGCAATTGTGGCCTGCGCGCGTACCTTGCGGGCTCATACATGGCGGATTCACAGGTGTCATAAGCCCTCGAGGCGTCGGCGGCACACTGCCGCGCGCGTCGTTGTGTCGTGTTGAGCTATATAGCATGACTGGCATCTGATCGAGTGTTCCAAGGCACGTCAGCCTTATCCTGACCGGCTATGAAGTGACGAGCATGTGTACGGGTACAACTTTTATACGGAATTTGCTTCAACCGTAATTACGGCCTTCTTGCGGCCAACACAGTGTTGGAGATATTTCAGCGCAGACCATACAATGTGTTGTGTGGCGCACAGTCTTCGTGCACACATGTCAGCAAGGCCTTGTCAGACGTTGTTGCAAATCCGAGCTGTAAATACGGCTCAAGGCCAACAAATTCAGGATGCATTCCTCTGAGCACACCAAGATCGCGCCATAGTGTGCTTGCAGTCCTGTGATCACGGCCTTTCGTATGCACGTGTGAATCCTGAGAGGCCAATCCTGAGTGGCCGAGCTGCAACCACTGGTGCCACAAGTTGGATCCACCAGTTGGATACGACCTGTTTTTATTTCTGGTGTTGGGGAGGGGGTGGATCGAAATCAGCGTGGTGTTATTTCCTAGTTGCCTGCTGCCCAAACCTCTCTCTGGCTGTGTATTACACAGCGATAGTTCTAGGACCCAGCAGCGCTGAGGCAACAGACCAGGCAACACGCAAACAGACAGACAGGCCACCGCAAGCGCCAAGGCTACTCTCCGCACGAGCAAATGCCAGAACGAGTTCGTTCGAACTAGCGCCGGCATGAAAGCAAACACACATGTATGCATGCACACACACACACACACACACACACACACACACACACACACACACACACACACACACACACACACACACACACACACACACACAAACACCGCATGAACCAAGCGCACCACCACGCAGTACCACACAGTCCATGCACACACCAGACACAGTGAGCATGCTCCGGGCCCTCTGGCGGGCGCCGACTCGACGCTAGCAGTCTACACGGGCGCGCAGCCGCGCGCTACGGCCATCTCCGAGGCCGCGAGGCACCGGTCCCAGGGGCTGCAGCCACAGCCAGCCCGGCAGTACGAGCGGTGTCAGCGAAGGGGGGCAGAGGAGAAATGGTGGAGGTGCGCGGGCAGGAGGGAAGAGGGAGGGAGGATGGGGGGGAGGGGGGGGGGCTGCAGGGCGCAATAGGCGGAGGGGGGAGAGGCCACGACGCAAGCCTATGCGCGATGGCCCGTCTCTCTGGCTGTGAGAGTTCAGTGCCATGTCTTGTCACCCCCTGTCCTGCTGGCCAGTGCTGCAAACTCCAGGGGCTGCCACCATATACAAACGTGAAGCTTCATATTGGCGTGATGCTGCAGGTGTTCTTGCTCTATGATGCTCACGGACTAGCCCGGATCACCCAGCTGCTAGCCTAGGCAGCTGTGTTTCACAAGGATCAATACAGCAGCCCAGCAGCAAGGGCAATCACAAGCAAGCAGCCTATCCCAGCCACCGCATAGTAGCAAGCAGGAGTACGCCATACCCCACAAGCTACAGGCAATTGACACAAGCGCACACCCGCAAACACCAGCACCCCACACCCATGCACGGCCCCTCAGCCACGCACCAGCAAGCCCCCAAGGCCACCCACGACCAGGCCACGTAAAGCCCCTCGCACTTGCATCGGAACGATGCCATGGACATGTGGACATCACAAGGCCACAGCTCAACGCCCTGAATATATAGCAAGATCTCAGCCAATTCTGTAATCGTCTGTGGATGGTGTCGCGCGCATTGGTGACCTACGGGTGCTGTGTTTCAAAGAGAGATGTGCCAGGTTTCGATTTATCTTCCATACTGCATTCCATACTGCACAACCCGGCGGCACAAGTGCGCGATCCACGTACAGGAAACGGCAGCAGATAGCTATGAGCCTGTACTCCTGCTCGTGTTTGGCGTTTTATGCTGGACGGGGCAAGGCAAGGTGACTGGTGCACCAGCTTCGCTGACTGAGGCTCTCGTGACACCAGCACCGACAGGGTCCCACGACTTAAGAGCCCGAGAATCCCAGGAAATACACCAGATATTGCCCTGATAACGACAACATACTGCGGCTGGCTGCCCGGGAGCCGGACTTCAACCTGTGCTGGAATCCCGTGTCTCGGGCCGGGTAGGGACATGGAGTGTGCCATGGCATGTGACATTGCTCTACAGTTGCCCTTGCATCACCTTGCAAAGAGCATTGCAACAGGCACCACATCTGGCTCAGGCAGCGTCTTCCGCGGCATGTCTCCCGTGCGACAGCAGCGCTTGTGTAGCAGGTATGTGTTCATGAGCCTGGCAGCACTCAGGAACAGCACATGTTCAGAGGACGCGCACCTCACAATTTGTCTTCCAGCGTGGGCAGCATACCAGCTTCCAGTGTGTGACAACGTGAAGTCTTTCACTTTGGGCCAGATGCAGCGTCTGTGCCATGATCTCATTGCAGGCTCTGCTGGCAGGGGATGCAGTATGAATTGACATTCAAGCGGACTAGTGCGAGCGAACCAACAAGCTAGGGCGGCCAGCACAGATGTAGGATACATGCAAGGAGGCCTGCCATCTGCCTGTGCCATGTGTCTTGGGTGCCAGCATGTCCGTGACCCCTAGGCGCCATGTGTTGCTGGCACACAGGTCATGACAGAGACGAGAGCTGCAATCATGCTGGCATGCAGCTGACGTTCACTCGCCCATTGCATGCATCGAAGTTGTTGTGGGCGCGTGGCTGACACACCATGTCAGGGCAATCCGTGAGAAAGAGCCAGTGCCAGATGACACCGAATGTATGTGGCGCCACAGCATCCCGGAGGTGTGGCGGTGCCACAGTGGCGGATGCAGTGGCCCCGAGAGACCTACATTTTCACATGCAGCGATCATACACACATCGTACAAATAAATACATGTGACAGTGCTGCAGCAACAGCAACCCCACAGCCTTTCCTATCACGAGCCCGCTTGCAAGTGCAGACCGAGTGTGCAGACCGAGTGTCATGTGTCGGGACGTACGTGGTGGCTCGACATGCGCCGTGGGCTTGCAAGTTGCACACTGCTCGCAACACCGTCTGAGTTACAGGAACACCCCAGATAGACATGTCCACGGATGTATTTTCCAGGGCGCATGCTCTGTAACGACATGCGTAAGTTCTGTCCAACACAAAATACAAAATAACATCTGACGGTAGCTACTACCTATCCAAAACGAGGAGCCGGCCTCCCCAAGAATGAAAACTCGCTCAAACATCATGCCAACGGCTTGACCGTTACGTTTGCGTTCTTCTGCAAAAACTCCATTGTCGCCATCTGCTCGAACTCGCTGCTCACAAACTCTTTGACTTGATCCATCTGCAACCACGCCAGCCCATCTCAGATCACCAGCAGCTCGCAGCACGGCCTGGTTGTTGGCTTGTGCTAGTGCAACAACACAACGCACAGCAACCTCCCAAGACATGCTTCAACACACCAGACAAAGCACGTCTGTACCACTGCCATATTGCCGCAACGCTGCACTGGGGCACTGCAGAAGGGTGCACTGCAGAAGGGTGCACTGCAGAAGGGTGCACTGCAGAAGGGTGCACTGCAGAAGGGTGCACTGCAGAAGGGTGCAGTCCCAGCACACATCTCTCTCTCACACACACAGGACGCCCGACCAGGAGGCGCACCGTGACGATCTTGCCAGACTTTTTGAAGTCCTCCCGCCGGCTCTCAAGCTGCTCTGTGATGGCGGCCTCATCCGCTTGCAGCCCCTCCCGCTTGAAGATCTCGTCCACCGCGAGCAGCACCGTGAACTCCTTCTCGAGCGTCGGCCGGTTCGCCTGGATGTACCCGCGCACCGCTGCTTCCTCCGTGTACTCCTTCAGCTCCTCCTGCTTCATGAACCCGTTCTCCACCGCCTCCTGCAGCCGCGACTCGTACCGCCCCATCGCAAACCGCTCAAAGGGGTCCTCCGGGATGCGGGCCAGCTGCGCAACCCCTGCCAAGCCCTCCAGAATCTTGCTGTGTATCCGCGCCTGCACACACGTCCACCGATTGACACAGATACACCAAAGCGTGCACCAAAGCACCCACACGCACCCGATCAACACTCTCATCGCCATAGACAGCGATGCAACGTCTGCAGCGGCTGTGAGAGCAGGGCGGCCGGCGTTGGCTGTGGCCACAGGGCACACCTGCAGCTCCTCTGCCGCCTCAAGCCGCACTGCCTCCCGCAGGTCACTCTTGAACTGCTCAATGCTCTCCACATCCTCCTTCACGGACTTGCAGATCTCCAGCGTCAGCTCCGGAAGGTTCCACTCCAGTACCTCCCTCAACTTGACTTTCACCTGCGCAGGCGCTAGCACGCGTATGAGGTCAGCTGCCGCCCCAGCTCCAGCCGTTGCTGCGGCTGCAACAGCCTGGCAGCCGGCAACGCCGCCGGGGCCACCGCGGATGGGATGTCTCAGCTGGATGGCATGTCACTGTGTCACGCTACCAGCCTGTGCCGCACACGCATGATCCTCCCATGCGCCGGCGCGCATGACGGCCGCACGCGACCCCGCACAGCACCCCTGCGAGCCGCTCGGGCGGACAGCTCACGTTGTCACACACAGGCATGCGGAGGCCACCCGCAGCGGCCCCAAAGGCGGTACAGGAGACGCATGCAGCCAGGACCGCACTGTGGCGGCGAGCCCAGCATATTGCTCGGGTTCCCAGGGGTCCGGGAAGGTGAAGTCAAAGTTACGGATCTCGCCGACCTGCATTCCCATCATCTGCGGCATCACGCCAGGCAGGAAGTTGCTCTCTGAGATGCAGTCCAGCTCGTGCCGCTCACGCTCCATGCCCTCGATCTTGTTGCCGGATTCCTGCTCCGACACGTCAAAGTCGATGATCAGCGTGTCCCCCATGCGCGCGCCCCGCTGCGCCACCGACAGGTCCCCGCCCCGCTCCCGCAGCAGCCTGCGAACATGTGCTGCACAGTCAGTGGCAGTCTGCGGCATGTCACCTGCTTGAGCGCCCCCGGCATCCAGAGACGTGGTCACACGTTCAGCAGAGCAGTGTGCAGGAGAGCGCAGCCCGGTGCTGGTAGAAAGTACATTTCTGGCCGCATGGGCCGGATGCAGCGCGGCATCGTGGGACCACATGGCCAGCTGCGCTCCTGGGCCTTGTTATGCCGAGCATCCAGCACACCATGTGCATAACCGCTTACAGATGCAGCTTTGGACAGCGCGTTGCCTCAGTAGTTTGCTATGGTGTCCTCACGAGGATCGGATCTCAAAGATATTAAACACCATCATTGGCAGCACGCGATGCAGCTTCATGCTCAGGCTACCAAACTGCGACCGACGATCTATCAATTCTGCTATTTCACTAGCAATCAATGCCAACGGCTGCAACAGCGTGCAAGGGTTGGCTGTGCAATGTGCACAGACCACATGACTCGAGGGCTTCAGAATTGCTTGCTAGATTGTCCTCCTGTGGATCGGATCTCAAAGATTTCAAAGCCATCACTAGCCACACAGAGTCAAGACCGTGCATGTAAGAACAGCAATGAGATGAGCATGAAAGCATGTTGAAAATGGCATGAGTGCAGCCTTACCACACAACAACTGCAAGTGTTGGTGGCCTGCTTGCAATCAAGCGCGCAAGACCCTCGTTGCCGCCACATATTGCACAGAAGGCCGCACTCAGCGCCTCTGCAGCGATGGCACTCAGAGTAGCATACAAAACAGCTCAGTCAAAAGAGCTGTACCCGACTCGACAATTGCTGGCTGACTTGCCAGGGCCACCGGACGCATCAACTCTGATACAAACACTGGAGACAGGCGATCAGTTGTCACTCATATCGCACCTGTCAATGGCATTTTCAACACGAGTGTCCTCTATGTTCTGATCCAGTACAGCATCCACCTCGATGTCGAGACCTGTGTAGGGCGACGTGAACTCCAGGCCCAGGTTGCCAGCCTCGGCCCTCACAACATACTGGAGGCAGTCACCTGGCGTGAACTCTTCAACTAGTTTCTCTGCGTCAGACTCGACGCGCATGGACCCGTCAATCACCTGGTCAGGACACTCCTTGAACGCCTGAAAGTGCCAAGTCCTGCGTCAGTCCATCTGTGTGCATGACAAAGAGTATGGTACTGACAAAAATATTGTGCAGCAAGTGCACAGAAAAGATACCAGGACGTCTCAGTGGCCCTGCAAAGAGAGAAGCAGCATTTGGCGAAGTTGCGTTTGCGGCCACGAGGCCGTACCTCTTCTATGGTGCTGTTCATGACCTCCTCTACGCAAGCAAAGTTGAACTGTTTCTCGCCACCTGCGGCTTGAACAAGCATATCGATTGGGACCTTCTCATTGTTTCGGAAGCCTGGCACATTGTAGTCCTTGCGCAGTGCGGCGACAATCTTCGAATGCGCAGCTTCCGTCCGTTCCGCTGGAACCGTGATCACAAGACGCACGATATTGTCTTCAAGGCGTGAAAATTCTACCTGCAGACATGCGGTGGTTCAAGTGTCGGCGAGGGAAGCCCCTGCTCCGCATCCCGCCGTGACATGTCGGGCAGCTGGCCGTGAACATATTTATAATGAGATAGCGAGTCTTGCGCACAGATCTACCCAGACCAGATGATATATAATCAAGTACTGATTGCCTGATTGCAACCGCTGCAGAAAAACTATAGACGGCGGCACTTACTTGCAGTGGCGGTGGAGGCTTGATGATCTCGTCAGGTGCTCGGGCATGCAATCTCGCTCCCCTCACCTGCATTAAATCTTCGTGATTATGTCTCTGTTGTATATGTATTGGCATGGTAGTGGATTTGCAGACACGCGGATTGCCACACACGCATTCCTTCGCGAAACAACGTGACATGGCGGTACGGAATAAAGGCACCAAGATCACTGAAACCAACGCGGAAGCGCCTGCGGCATTACTTGAATATGTATGCGACCATTTGTGTGTGCGGAGGCGCGGGCGCAGGAACGCACCAAAGCCGGCGTGCGTTCACGGCAGCCAAACCGGGACAACTGGACGGACGACATTCGGCTTTTCGACGGGCAGCGGTGCTGCTGTAGTTGGGATGCTTGACATACATGCGCCCTTCGGACTGAGCCCATCACTCGCATGGCTGCGCCAAGCATCATCTGTTTGAACTGGCAAGACTCGCAACAGGCGTTGTTCAGTAATTCTGTATCACGGCAGCGCAACGATAAACACGGGCGCTTGGCACAGAGCACATGTAGTATTGCGTTGAAGCTGGTCTTTGCTGCCTGTCGTGATCGACACAGCTGCACAAGGAACCATGCTCGCGAATTGCTCAAGCGCACCCCTGTGGCCATGCATGTGACACCGGTCGGACCTATTGCAGTTTTTGTGGCCATGCTGGTTGAAACATTGAAACAACAGCAAGCAGCAGGCAGTCCCCCGTCACCAGTGCGAACACGTGAACCAGCTGTGTAGCTGCTCTGACATGGTATGTCGCGTGAACTGAAGAGCTCAGCGGTCCATCGGAAGCGCGGGTCCGGTTTGAGTCTGCCGTGCTGTGTTGAGCATCATGCGAGGCGTGTGTCATATGCAGCGCAGACTTCTAAGCCCAAGTGTGCATAAACAGTTTGTGTCTCATGTCGTTCAGCCTTGCGTGGACAGATTGCGCCGGTTCCCTGAACCGGCGTCACATGCATCGGTACGATTCAGGTGCCTGCAGAGGCACGGTTGAGTGATGCACTCAGCGCACAATGCTGAAATTCTCATCATAGCTGACCAATGTAGGTGCTGCTATACATGAGCGAAGAATCGCGATTGCTTGCTTTGCGTGAGCGACAGTGTCTGAGGAGCACTGCTCACACGCTTCCACAAGAGAACACAGACAAAGCTTCCATCCGAGTGTGGCAAATTACGATGAGAACATAGTCGCCCATGTCTCATGCAGGGTCGGGGCCGGGTATATGCGAGCTCGTCAGACGTTGGCGCGGTGTCTCCTGTGGTGCAGGGGGCAAACGGAGACTCGCCAGCCGTTGCATTTAGACCCCGCTCGAGGGTCGCGAAGATCAAGGTATGCAGCGTTCTCGTTTCGATCACATAGCGTAGCGCATGAGAGGACAAGGAATGATACCATTCAGACTCTTGTACATAAGTCTGTGCTGAACTGTGTGTGCTGTGGTGCAACACCCTTGCGCTGGCGATGGAAGCGTCCGATCAGCGCCATCATTAACTCATATGGCATTTAATCAACTCAGTGTGCTGCTGGGCAAGCCCTCGGGTCACATTTGATCCGCCGAAGCACGAAAGCACCGCACATGGCATGAAACACGGCACACTCGACGCAGGAGAACAAGGCCCTAGTCGGAGAGAGCATCGAAGTCCGGGGATGGGTGCGAACCGTGCGAGCTCAGAAGACATTCGCGTTTCTGGAAGTGAATGATGGCTCCAGCCTGGCGGGTCTGCAAGTGGTGGTGGCGGAGGACGCAGAAGGGCACTCCCTTGTGCGGGATGGCGCCATCACCACCGGCTGCTCCGTGGCTGCCTTCGGCGAGCTCGTCGAGTCTCCCGGCGGGAAGCAGGCCGTTGAGCTGAAGGCATCAACCCTCAGGCTCATTGGTGTGTCCAAAGGCCCACCAGTCACACAGCTGCCCCCACAGCCGCCCCACCACCCCCACCATCACTGCAGCAGTTGGCCAGCATCGCCCGTCTCCCACCGCACGCACAGCACGCCTTACTCTGAACCACCTGACGCACAGCACAGCACACTCCATTCCTTTCCATGATCCTGACCCATGATCAGCCCAATCGCACGTGCCTCCCGTGGCAACAGGACCAGCCTGCGCTGCAGACGAATCCACCTGCCAACCCGCGACCACCGTGCAGCACGCAGCACGCATGAGGCGCATGCATGCAGGCTCATGCGACTCGGGGACGTACCCGCTGCAGAAGAAGCGCCACACGCTGGAGTTCCTGCGGGGCATCGCACACCTGCGCGCCCGCACCAACACGATCAGCGCGGTGGCCCGCGTGCGCTCGGCGCTCGCGCAAGCCACGCATGACTTTTTCTGCGCACAGGGCTTCCTGTACGTGCACACTCCCATCATCTCGACGTCCGACTGTGAAGGCGCCGGCGAGATGTTCCAGGTGCGGCTCTGCCGGCGCCGCCTCCGCGGTGACATGACCTGGCGAGCAATCATGTCGCACAGCGTTCGGAGTGCCGTGTGCGGCCCTGCTGTGTGGCACGCTGTCGTCTGGCATGCATGAGTTGCCGGGGTGTGAGACGCCGCGGCGCGCCCGTGATCACCTGTGCACAGGGTCAAGGCTGGGGCATGGGGTGGAGATCTGTGCCCCAGCGTGATCTGTAGGGTTTGAGCAGGATAGAGCCGTGCAGTGACCCCAGGGGAACGCGGCTGCGCCGATGCTATGGCATGCGAGATGCGCAGGGATCTCAGCACAGCATGGCCGAGGCAGGTGAGCCCATGGTAGAAGAGCATGCGGCGCGCGTTGGAGGACGCAGAAGGCCGTAGCCGCAAGCCTGAGGCTGTGTTGCGGATTGGGGACCGTGTGGCGGGTGTAGTGTGAGCTGTGCTGCTGTTTCCATGCCCAGGCAGCGCATGTGAAGCACTGACGGCTGCCGCTGTGCAGGTGACGACACTGCTGTCTGAGATGGAGGCCAGCGCAGCAGGCGCAGCAGGCGCAGGAGCGCCGCCGCCGATGTCCAAGGCTGAGCTGGAGGAGGCGGTCGCGGCGCAGGGCGCGGTCGTCAAGGCGGCCAAGGCCGCGGCCAAGGAGACAGGCGCAGAGGCCGACGCGCAGGCGGCGCAGGCCGAGGTGGCGGCGCTGCTGCAGCTCAAGGCGCAGGCCGAGGCCGCTGTGGAGCCGGTTGTCGCGGCTGACGGCGCTGTGGACTACGGCCGCGACTTTTTCGGGCAGCGCGCCTACCTCACCGTCTCTGGGCAGCTCAATGGTGGGCCTTCACCATTTGCACAGGCGGAGGTGGGCTTGGTGTCATGCTGTGCGCGCTGTGCGCTGGGCGTGCTGTGTGATGCTCGTGGATGCCGATGTGGTCTTTTGTATGCTTCAACTTGGGTACGCTGTGACACGAGAGTTTGAGCCGCCGCAGCCGAGGACCCATGCAAACACGCTGCTTGAAACGGGCCATGTTGCATGCAGCCGTGCAGGTCACCAGCTCAGCCTGGACATTCGAACCATGTGCTCATGCTGCACCTGCAACAGCCGCTGCTGCGGGTGCAGGTGAGATGTACGCGTGTGCCATGGGCGACATCTACACCTTTGGCCCGACCTTCCGGGCCGAGAACTCCAACACGTCGCGCCACCTCGCCGAGTTCTGGATGATTGAACCCGAGCTCGCGTTTGCGGACCTCGCCGACAACATCGCCTGCGCCGAGGCCTACCTGCAGCACTGCGTGCACCACGTGCTGGAGCACTGCGCCGAGGACCTCGCCTTTTTTGATGCGCGCGTGGAGAAGGGCCTCCTCGCTCGGCTCCGCGCCGTCGCGGCGCAGCCCTTCGTGCACATTACGTACACGGACGCCGTCGAGCGGCTGCGCGCGAGTGGCGCGAAGTTCGAGTACCCGGTAGAGTGGGGCTGCGACCTGCAGTCGGAGCACGAACGGTGGCTGACAGAGGTTGCGTTTGAGGGCGTGCCGGTGGCGGTGACGGACTACCCGAAGGACATCAAGGCATTCTACATGCGGCTGAACGACGACGGGCGCACAGTTGCGGCGGTCGACGTGCTGGTGCCGCGCGTTGGGGAGCTCATCGGCGGCGCGCAGCGCGAGGACCGCATTGATGTGCTGCTGGATCGCATGCAGAAGGTGCGTGCAACGCACCCCCACCAGGTGCCCAACGATTCGTGACACACTGCTCGCTTGTCCTTGTAAATGTTCCTTTGCTTTTGACGTCTGGTCCATGGATGGCAGTGAGCTATTGCAGTGCTCTCTCGCGTCAGAGATCAGGACTTGTGTGGATCTGTAGACATTTCATGATGACAAATTCATCTTCCCACTTCCCAATAACTGCTCTACAGTCTTGGTTTGGAAAAATCAACAGCATTTCAGTGTTTTCTAGTACCAGTGCGCCAAGCAGTGGTGTGAGTGCATGCAGGCTGATCTAGATCCTGAGGACTACAAAGCCTACCTGGACCTGAGGAGATATGGCTCAGTGCCCCATGCAGGCTTTGGCCTCGGCTTTGAGCGACTCGTACAATTTGCGACTGGCATAGAGAACATCCGAGACGTGATTCCGTTCCCTCGGTATCCAGGGCATGCAGAGTTCTAACAGCGGACTTCGCAATGGTCCGCTGCTTTAACGGCCAACATCAGGGCTGATGTAGGCATTGCAGCTACAGATGCACAAGGAGTCCACACGAGCCTAGATGGGACACTGGATAGAGGTGCTGATAGGTAGAGGCAGCGATATCAGCAGCCTGCCTCTTGGTTCATGCGAGTCATTCAATCGAGCAATTGCTGTCATATACGTCAGTCAATTCGCAGCGGTGCTGCTGATGCTGAATGAAGCAAGCTACAGCAGTACCAGAGCAACCTACTGGGATACCATTGCAAAACAAATACAGCAATGTATGCTGTGACTGCTGCTCCCTCTGATGCGCCTTCAGATCGCAGCGTAGATGTAAAAGGAGTTAATCTGCAGGACTGTTTGGGTACCTGCATCACAGCAAAACAAATTGCACAGTGCATCAACTTGCATCATCGTGCATCAGGCATCTCGCAGTAGCCCACCCGCACGCAATGCTTACCGCTGGCAAGGTGCAGAACGCTCGGGTTTTGAAACATGTGCGTTCAAGCGATCGATGTTCTTGGGAGTCGTGAGTAGTGCACCTGCAGTGGCACATGCATGCCTTGGCCTGCCAAGCGCCTCGCACTGGGCCTGCAGCCCGACTGTCGATGCCAACTGCAGTCGACTGGTTCCGCCCAAAGACACAATCTGCAGGAGCACACCTCCTCCAGTCTTGGGGCTCATGCCAGGTGCTTGTTGCAACTTATGCAGAGGTTGGATGCTGCAGTGCTGTGTGGCTGATGGCAGCTTTTATCTGCCCCGCACATCTGCGCAGTGCGCCACAACAGACGGCCATCACTGAGAGACTGCATCCAGACCTATTCCGCATGCCTCAGCTGGACAAGTGCCTTCAGCCCAAACTACGAATCACAAGTGCTGGCAAGCCTTTGACATCTTGTGAGTAGAATTGCAGCACGGCCCATGCCAGTAGCATGAATCAAGTCAACACTTGCCGGGCACGGCATGAGACCGTCCACAGGTGTAGTCTGGCCTCAAGACAGTATGACATCACCCTCCATGTCCATACATCAGCCAGTCATGCCTGAGAGGGCTGACTCGCGGCTGTGAGCCCCGAATAATAAGATCCTGGCCACTCTAAGCTAGCCCTGAGGTTGTGGAAGGGGCTCTTCATCATGCACTTCCCAGGACGGGCGCCGACCACCTTTTCCCCCCAACTGCTCAAAGAAGCGCTGCACACATCTCCGGATGATTGAAATCGGCGGTGCATGCGCGTAAGAGGGCTGTGATAATGTTGAGCGCCGACGCACCAGATCGCACCGAATGCGCCAACAGACGCTTTAAGCAAATGTTTGGCTTACGTAACGCGTAAACCATGTATAGGCTTGGATGAGCAGCGGGGCACATGCATAGCAGTAGCTGTGTAGTTGACACTGGGGATGCCACAGGCAGCCACAGCGCGGGCCATGCGCGATTTAAACCAAAAGCGAGCACATGCGGTAGTGTAGACATGCCAGGCAAGGGTTGGGGGATGCGCTAGGCACACAAGAATCCGCCACATACATCAGAGCCTGTTGGCTTGTGCATGCGCAGGGGCTGTAAAAGCGACAGGCAGCAGTCAGGGCGCACGTATGTTTCCTCTGGCAGTTGTGCCTCATCAGAGTCCAGGCCCTCATCGGCACGGGCCACACCCTCATCGGCACCGGCCTTGCGCCCGTCAACACCGACCGCGCCTGCATGGGCGTCGGCCGCGCGCCTAACAACACCGGCCGCGCCCGCGTCGGCATGGTCGGCTGGTCTATCAGGCGCGTCCTCCAGGCGCACATCATAGCGGCTCCGGCTATCAGGGTTGCGCGTTGCACTCCCTTCTCGCACGCGCTTGCCCACCATAGCCTCCATGCTGCGCCCCCTGACTTCCCCGTCAAAGATGGTCGAGTCTGCACTGTAGAGCAGGTGCAGCTCGCCACAACCGGCATCTGGGCCGACTTCAGGCTGCCCATGGTGCTGCGCAGCTGCCTGTCCACCCACAAGCTGGGTAGCTGCGATTGGCAAATTTGAGCCACTGCTATTCACGCCGTGAAGCCCGCCGTGAAACAAGATGCTGCCGCACGACCCGGGTGCCCGACTAGCTCCGCGATGACCTGGCCCCCCATACGAGGTGCTCGGTACAGCAGCAGCCCCTGCAATAACCCATGTCGATGCCTGTCGTCCCTGTCGGACCGGCGCCACTGGAGCTGCATCAGCACGCCTGTGGCTGCAGCCAGCGCCGCAACCCGCCTGTACTGCTGTAGGCGGGCCAGGGTGCCTGTAGCCTAGGTGTTGGGCACTCCATGACGGTCCTCCCCCCCCCCGGGGAACCGCACCGCCATGTGCATGTGCACGCGCTTGCGCAGATGTGGAGCTGGCATGGCTCCCAGATCCAAAAGTAGACAAAGCTTGTGAGACGCTACCATACTCAAGCGCCATCTGTGCCTTTGCTATCTTCGTTGCGTTCGCCCCTCTGCTAACGCACACCGTCGGCGGCACAAACAGCACTGCAGCGATCTGCTGTGAGTCCTTCAGTGTCAGTGCAAACATGATGCGCACACGCTTCTGCAACACCGAGCACACGGAATCACACACGTGTTGACGACGGCAGGGGGTGGGGGGGGGGGCAACAGTAAGCATTCGGCACTGACACATTGAAGCGCAACAGCTTGAATCTGGTAGGTTTGATCAGACAGAAACAGTTGAGGATGAGAGATGAAGTGCTGCTACCGACTGCTCCAGAGCTTTTGTGGTTGCAGCTACTTCACTGACATCGCAGGTCAAGCCAAATAGCTTACAGTCCATGGTGTGGGCACAGTGAGCAACAAATCAGCGGTTGATGTCAGCTGCGATGGGCCAGCAACAGACATGGAGATTTCCATCAGCTCGATCTGCGGGACGCCCAGGCTAACAGAAACAGCCGATCTCTGCATCCGTTCCGTTTGCACGTGGCAGGTGCGACCATGGCACAGACCTGACCGAAATTTCGCGAAAGTGACAGGTTCAGCTGCTGCTGGCAGCACCACAATGCAAGGTCCCAACCTCTGCCATCAAAGCAATTGGCATGGTGCTGCGCACGTTTCTGGATGGGTTGCTGAGCTTGAGCTGTTCAAACACGACACACTCTTTTCTCTCTTCCCCCTGCACACAGACTAACGTCTCAAACCTCGTGTGCCTGCAAGGCAGTCTTGTGCAGATTGGACAGCAACAGCCAAGCTGATTGAGAGGAGTTCACGCTTGAGTAAAGCTTCACGTGGCTAGCAGCAGTCGCAACATGAATGCCAGGGGGTTTGTTTCAGCCTTTGGCATTTGCAATGGTGCAGGCAGGACAAGACATTGAAGCAAGCCTGCACCGGAAGCGCCGCATCAAGTTGATGCTACATGCCCTGTACAACAGGTCTCGGCAACGCAGCTGGATTACTGCCCTGGTTGATGTTGAAGCCACAAAGGGGCGGAAATGACGTACTTCATGCACAAAATAAGATCTATGTTGCTTTGCAGACGGAAGGCTGAGCATCGCATCCATAGGCCCGATATCTGGTGAGACGTCATCAACCATGACTTTCTTCACATTGTGTGGCATCTTCCCAAGCTCGATCTCAGATTCGTTGTCCTGGTTAAGCAAGCAAGGTTGTACAGTGTACGAGATGGTAGTAGAGCAGTTTGTCGTGGTCCTCACCTGCAACATGGCGTGCATCTAAAGCTTGGGCTGGAGAGTCAATGCGACCTGTACACGAGGCGTGGCCCAAGCTGGGCCGCCGTGTCCAGCAGGTGTGGCATCCGGTAAAGTCCACCTCTGGAACTCACCTCCAATTTGAAGTCAGGCGATAAGACTTTGTCGTTCTGCACTGGCCGACACCATTCTGAGGGGGCGGCAACAATCTTCATATGTACACAAATGGTACCATCTTCATGTTCGGGAAGCTGTGTTTGCAATGGTTTATCGAACGCGATACTGTAAGGCTGAGAGTCCGCAGTTTTGTAGCAAGCCCACGATCGCTGATACTTGTCCACATCTGCACTCTAGGTTTTCGTTCATGTTGCGCAGTACACGTCTTCGTGGCTTAATAAACTCTGATGCGAAACTGACATTCTAGCAGCGGGCCTGAGCATCCAAGCTGATGACCTATGCGGTCGTGGGATCGAGATGTCGCGACGTGAGACAGCGGACGTTGTCATGAATGCACCCAAAGTCAAACGACGTGCGCCAGCAATGGCAGATATCGGAATTTCGCGTGAGCCATCCGAGTCCCGCATGGACCGCAACTACGGCAGTGTATGGGATCGCACAACAGAGAAGGTGGTGGCCTGTCTTCGCCACGGTGCTTTCGCGTTGCAAGGCATTTGCAAACGTGATATATGCGACTGCACACTCTTGCATCGCAGTGTATGATAATACTCCGCGCACCTGCCAGCTCGCCCATCCTCGACTGTGTCCGTCGAATCACAGGATCAATTTGAACCACCGTCTCAGAGCGTAGCCGGATGTCTTGGGGATCAAAAAAATATTCAAGAGATATGTGTATACGTATGGAATTGCTGGCTTTCAACGTCAGTCGTGGCCTCTGAGTCTGTTATGTTACATAGTATGGCGATGCGAATGCCTGGAGGCGATCACGCGGCCTTAACACTGCGTACATACATCATGTTTTGCTCGCATGAAAGTTGGGTAGTGGGTTCAGTTGTGGGGGCTCCGGGATCGCAAACACGTCATCCGCGTCAAGGTTCATATGTCGTGTGCATGGGCCCCATGCACCCATCATTTCAAACTACCAATGCATGGAGATGGACAGTATCCCTAGGCCTCCCAATCATTTGGTCCATGCGGGCGTGCATCGATCACGGCGAAGATGCTGCCAGCAGTGCTAATGGGAAAATGTTTGGTGACCAGCTCAAACCAGAGTTGGAAAATGAACGTGAGCTCGGCCGCTCTGCCAGCGCTGCAGCACAAGTATATATATATATATGGTTACATCGAGGGGCTCCGATCCAGTGCACCAAGCGAACGTACAACTAGATTCTAGACTCACATGCTACCCAGCAGATGCAAGCCGGATATATATGGATATCGTGTTGCCTCACTGTTCCTGGATTCCCTCCCAGCCAACCGCATGCTGACTCTGAATGATGGGGATTTTGTGCATGGGATGCGGTTCAGGGGCGGACTTTCCCCCCCGCCGCCGTTGGATGGGGAAGTGATATGTGATTGCAATGTTCGGGTGAAGCCCGGCGACGTAGATCATGCCATGACATGTCGACACAATGCCGACTGCTGCACGTTGCGCCACAACATTGCCGTTACGGCTTGGCGCCGTCGAGTAAGAGCGGTAGGGGTGTCCACATCAATTGAGCCTGTGATACGCAGCCTGGACAGACGCTACAGGGACGACAGTAGGGGGGACATCCTAGCAAATGGTCCGGACGTGGACGTGTATGTACTAGATGTCAGCTTCATCCACCCATCTGGGGTGGCTGTGGTGGGGAAAGCATCGGGGGCACAGGGGCACGCGGCCGCCGTACGCGAACAGTTCAAACTCAACAAGTACAAAGAGAGTGTGCAGGGATCGTACAAGGTGGTGCCGGTTGTGCACGAGACATATGGCAGACTAGGGTCGCATGCCATGCAGTACCTCAACACGCTGGCAGTGTCGTTGGTTGGGCCGTTCGACAAGAGAGCAAAGGCTCGCTGGATTGAGAACTCCTTGCGGGAGTTCAGTGCGGCGACAGTGAAAGGAAACAGGTTTGTGATCAGAAAGACCATGTCCAGGGTAGCACGGCTCACGGGTGCGCAGTTTGTGCCAGGTGATCGCCTGGCCGGCTTGCATCTGCTGGGTAGCATGTGAGTCTAGAATCTAGTTGTACGTTCGCTTGGTGCACTGGATCGGAGCCCCTCGAGCTAACAGTGTATGGATATCAGCATCACCGGCACGAGCCAATATGAGCAAGGAATGGCCCGTCTGAGGAGGCGCGGCAATGGCAAGTGAGCAAGCAAGCAAGCAGCTACACCCCGGCAAGCGGCTGGCAGCAAGCAGCATCATGCAAGGTTCCACAAGCAACGGCGCACCGCAACTGTCGCGCACTTGCACCAGCGCTGCAGCGCAGCCCACACCATCCACGCACAGCCATGCGCACGCCACCCGGCGTGGAGACTCTCCACGCACCACCGCCCACCAGCACACTCCCACTGATCATGCTGGTACAGACAGTGGCTGTGCTGCTTGTTCAGATTTTTTTTTGTGGTTGTGTTGTTAAACGTTCACAGCTTTGATCCGCGGCGCTGCTGGACGGCGCTGCTGGACTCGGAGGCCTTCATCTGTCACAGTCCAACACACCCACGGTGGGACCGCCGGCTGCGCCGTCTGCGAGTGCACCGGTCACGCCGTGTCAGCAAGACCCGCAGCCGCCGCTGCCACCGCCGCCGTCACCGCCGCCACCGCCGCCGCCGGATCCCCCAGCCTATGCCGCGCCGGTCCAGCCCCCACCCCTATCTCTCGCAGGCCCCCCAGGCTTCGGACGTGCCCCACACCCCTCATGGCACCCAAGCCCCGGCTCCGGCCTCCCTTACCCTTACTGCCGCTACCGCCCCCCCCGCCGCGGCCTACGCCCCGACACGCGACGCGCCCCCCGCCCCTGACCGAGAGGCAGCGCCCCCTGCCGCACCCTCGCTGCCCCAATCGCAGCGGCCTCCGCAGCGCGGCGACCTCTTGGCATTCCTCACCACGCGCATGGCGCTGCTGGACGTGAAGGTGATGCACCCGCTTGCCAGGTCGCATGTGCGCGGTGCGTCACGTGAGGCTGGCGCGACCGCCGAGAAGGGCGAACGGCAAAAGCGCGACAAATATGGCGCTGTCACAGGTGCCGCCCAGTTCATCCCGCTCGTACATGAGACGTACGGCAGGGTTGGACGGGACGCGTACCGCTTCCTCCAGACGGTCGCGGAGGTTGCCGCGGGACACGGCGCGGTGTCAAAGCGTACTTTCCTGCTCAATGCCATGCGCGACCTGTCCACAACATTGTGCCGCGCGCTGGCGCGCCAAGCCCGCGCGGCCGCGCCCCTCCGTGCTAGACTGGTCGGACGGGCGCTGCTGCCGGGCCTTCCTGTCCCCACAAACGGCCTGCCGGCGCTGACAGGCCATCGCGCATAGGCTTGCGTCCCCCCCCCCCCCCCTCTCCCCCATCTCGCCCCGCGAGCCGCGCTGCGAGAGTGGTGTCCAGTGGTGTCCAGAAGTATGTCGCAATTGCTATTGACACAAGAGCAAGAGCTGCCATGCAGAGCGTTCTGTACACCGCAGCCAACAGCACAGCTGCTCCGAAGATGGGAAGGTGCCATTGAGTGTGAAGCACCTGTAAGCACCTGTACACGGGCAGCACAAGTAGTTCTGAGATACGTTACAGATGTATGCTCCACAAGGTGGTAGAACAGAGGCAGCACAAGCAAGTCCACAACAGTGGAAAAGTGGCAGTGTGCAAATCTGCAAACTTGGCTCTCGCCCGAGAGCAGAGCAAGTCATGACATGCACGCTTCATCGCAATACACAAGGTAACATGCAAGGTACAATTTCAGCATTCATGCATTCTGCCCAATCTCTGGGCGAACATACCCAGACAGAGAGTGCTCAATCGCTGCTGCGCAACACTCGCCACTTTCACCATGTCCATGCCCACAAATCCAACTACCAGGACACATTGCAGTATGACCCCACCAAGGCATGCCACAGCGTCGCTCTGGCATATCAACTATACCCACCTTCGCTGCATGGCGCCCTGCTGCACTACTCGTTGGCCTATATGCTTCAATCGCACCGCAGCAAATCGTACTTCTGAGCTGACTGGCAGTTTACAGACTTTAATGTCTCCTGAGCTATCAAAGGTGGCATGCTGTGCTGGACTCTGAGGACCTCTTGCACATTGGGGGGGTACATGGTCGTGAAAGACTGGTGTTTGTGGGGAACGGGCATGAGGCGCACAGAGAGGCATGCAAGCAGCGCGAGAGGACTGTGCCTCAGTCCACGGTGTTCCTGGAGAACGTGGGGCCTCTTGCAGCAGAGGCAGTGCCGACGCGCACTCATCTGCGCATTGAGTGCCACAAGCATCGGTGCTCAGCATGCCAAGAGAGGGCACGAAAACAGGCCACAGCCGATGTTGAGGATGCAACAGATCTGCATGGCTGCCAGGAGTGGAGCAAGTCAACGGTGCGTCTACGCTTTCGTGGGACGGCTCAGCAATGGGGGCAAGAGTGCGTGCGCCGCCTGTGGGCACGGGAGCTGGCGGCCACCATACGGTGGAAGAGGACGACACGTGCTTGGCTGGGGCGGGAGACTCGACGACGTGAGGCGCTTCTTTGGAGGTCATGCGGACTGCAGCAGTGCCTGGCTGTGTGCAGATAGGATCCACATGCGTTGTGGTGGGAGGCCTTGGCGGTCCGGCGACGTGCTCTGGCGCAGGAGCCTCCCCTGTGATGGCTATGGGAAGCTTGGCAGGCTCTGGTGAGTGCCGCTGGCGTGGGGGATCTACAGCAGCCGAGGGGAGAGCTTGGGAGATTGCAGGAGCCGAAGGGAGGGGGGTATGCGCATCGGAAATGCTCCACAGATGCGCTTCCAGGTGTTGGCAGGCTGCGGGTTGCTGGTGAGCAGCCCGGAGTGTCACTGCTGCAGGTCTGTTGTCCAAACATGAAACGGTGAAGGTCATGGCCCATGACTCATGGGTGGCCAACAAACCAATCAGCATTCGAAGGTCATCCTGTAGCGGCTGCAATACAGACAGAATCGGCGATAAGACATGGTTGCACTGTCGCCGGACAGGGGCCCCGGAGGGATGTGGCATCGGGGTCAGGCACACTTGATGACTCATCAGCATCGTCATCAGAGATGCATGTCTAGTGTGGGCACGCATGCTCAACCAGGCTGGCCGGTCGCATGATCATCGAAAAGCGGTTCAAAAAGGCTCTGCCGCAGGGGCATCAGCGTCAGGGCTGCACCCTCCACAGACGGCCCCAGGGGCGACCAGCCTGCATGTGGGTCACAGGCAGCGTCCGGCGCGGCGGTTGGCGCCGCCGGCCACGAGTGGTGCCACAGCACATCAGGTGCAGGCTGGATGCGGATGTCGGTGGGCCAGCTGGCAGATGTGCCTTCATCTGCTAAACCATTGCGAGTCCAATATGGGTCAGGCACGTACGGCGCTGCCCTCATACAGCAGCCTCACATGCCACCGTCACACAGCGCCTGTGCACATGCGTCGAGCGGTGGACCAGCTGCCACAGGATCAGGCGAGGCCAGAGTGTTGTCAAGCCGTTCCCGGACGATACGGTGCAGCTCGGCCAGAGAGATCCGCTCATGCCGGGTGTGCGACAGCGCTCGACAGATGGCAGCCGCAAGGACAGGATCCGTGCCTATTGGCAGCTGAGAATGCATATCGTGTCACAAGTACAGCGATATAAGCTATCTAATCATCGGCCAACCCATTTGTCAGCACTAATGGCAGTGTTACAGGTCGTCCATGTGGCATAGTGCCTGCACATCATACGGACACAGGCTAGCGCTAGTGATTGCCTGTGCAATGAGCACGCCAATGCTGTAGACATTCTGCACTGCGCTGGTCTCGACCGGTGTATGACCTGATGTCCATTGCCAGCACGTTATGTGGCTCGATCTCAGGAGCCATAAACCATATGGCCCCTGTCGGTCTAACTGTCACCCGATGTTTTCAGAAAAGGCCCAGTCCGCCAACTGGACCACACCAAAGTTACGGCGACCTGGCACGAGCACATTTTCAAGCTTGACGTCATATGCATCGACAATGCCACGTGCGTGTGCATGCCGGGCGGCCTGCAGAATTTCATCGAAGGGTGGGAGGTAGTCGGCCGGGGAAGGACAGGCATGGGCCTTGCAGAAGCTGACAAGGTCCATTTCTGCTGCTCGATCATCTGCATCAGCGTACATGCAGATGGGAAGTGTCCATGCTGCATCGGGTGGTCAAACATCTGCCAGTCTACAGCTACTGGGTGCACCGCTGGGACGTCTCATGCCATGCTGTCAGCGCCTGCAGGCATGCTGCTGCGACGCCACCGTCTACGACACTGCCCGCATCTCTGAGTGTGCCGCTGTCCAGCGTGCAATGTACGCCGCCGACAGTCCCGGCAACTGGCAACCAGCCTGGGCTTACGCCGCCGCCCGGCCTCGCGATTCCCAACTCTGAAGGGGAATAACAGAACCTGACAATGGATTAGAACAAGGATCTGATTAAGATCGAGGCACGGCGTCTCCTCGTCACTGGATTCCAGCCTGGCGTAGAGGCGGTCGCCACGGACGACACGAGTGCAAACTCTGCCGTTGCTGGTACCAACAAGGGTGTCAACAAGCGCAAAGCCAAGAGCGAAGGCTCGGGTGCACCCTTGTGGTAACACAGACGCATCGTCACGGCGCGCCAAAACCCTCAACCTTGGTGCCGTCCAGGAGGGCCTCATTCTAGACGCTTCCAGTTCTCACCCAAGCAGGACAAGACTCCAAAGAGCGGAAGTCAGCCACCACCTTGGATGCTGCCGTGAGAACAGCGTCCAAGTCCGCGCTAGATGCGGAGACAGGCCACAGCTCCATACCTTAGAGCATACAAGGGGCCACTCGAGTACGGACGATAGTGCTCTTAGTCGCAGCAGTACGGTGTACGCATTGTAATGTAGGCATCCCTCTGCCCAGTGCACGCCAGCCCCGGGCCTGCTGTGCTACAAAACTCTGGAAACCCCGGATCTCGCCATGGCCAGCAGTACCCCAAGGTGTTTTGTCAGGGCAGATTGGGGCAGCAGGTCCGAGCCCCAGCGCAGCCGCTCGTTCGTATGCTCGCGCCGCATCAGGCTGCTCATCTGTTACTGAAATGGCTGTTGCCTGGGCCGAGGCCACCGCTGAGGCCCACTCTCTGCCTGTTGCCAAAGCCTTTGACCTGTGCCACTGCGATGTTGAGACATCTTCAATGCCTGTGGTGCATACGGAGACGGACTTTGGGCTGAGCGCGGATGTGTTCCCGCATGCCGAGGTCTTTGAATGCTGTTTACGGTGAAGTGTCCTCATAGGCAGCGGCTGCCTCCAGGTGCACTGCTGCTACGTACGCCCGAGCCTCGACTCAGGCCTTTGTTGAGGTGTTCCTCCACACTGGGTGCCTGGGCTCCGCTGCTGAGACCAAGGTGGTTGCTGCCACTGGTGGTGATTTCATTGATATCAGTGGCTGTGAGAAGATTCACAAGGCCAATAGCGATGCATATGCCACCCTGCACAGCTCTTATGTTCATGCACATGCTACTGAGTAGTACCCAGCTGAGACAGCTGAGCAGGACTGGGATGCCTTAAGCGTGAGTGGTTTCGTTGTAAACCTGTGAGGATTGCAATGGCGTAGTCTGTTGCTTGTGATCATTGTAGACCTCTATGTGATTGAGTAGCGCCGACGAGCCTTCAGTTCGCTCCATTACCATGTTGCCCATTCATTGCATGCTCAGCTCCACTTGTTTTGCTCAGCCAAAGGTGATAAGTGTGCACGCACTGTTATCTGGTGCCCAGAAAACTCACCATGCCCTATCACATCATATAGTATGCATGCGTCTGCATAGCTTATTACCTCACATGGCCTGGCCTGCACATCAGCCCTCTGTCCTGCATTGTCCGTGATCCACGTCTCCTTAGCCAGGTTGCACACCATCCAATGTCAGCCAATTTGTGGGACTCGTTTGACAACTTATTGTTGTGCATGTTTTACAACCAAACCACTCTGAAGCATGCTGAAGCATGCTGAAGCTGCTGACAATCAGAAGCGTTGATTCATGACAATGAAACAAATCTGTCATGCGCAATGGCAAGGCATGGTCATTGTTGGTGGAATGCCATTCCGAACCGTCTTATGAACCTTGCCATTGGACCATCTGTGCCACCTTTGTGACAAGTTGGCTCGTACATCGGGGTGCAGCATTGGGATTGCCCGATCTCAAAGCCTTCAAACACGTTGACATCATTGCATCCCACGGTGCATCCCAGTCGCAAAGTATAACTGGTAGCATTCGCTGGTGAACAGCCACAGTGACAGTGACCAGGATGCCCAAAGTGCAGCCATCCAAGCCTCGACATGTCCAGCAGCACCGAGTACGTCTGAGCAGATCGTTCCACAGTCTCCCAAAGAGCCTAGCGTGCTCTGCCCGTGTTGTCCTGTGTGCGCTCAAGCCTGTGAGCCACTGCGAGTGGGGCAGTGCTTGACTTGCTGAACAGGCTCTCCCTGCACCTCGACATGCATGCCCCCAAGCACTCCCAGTATCCCATCGCCATGAGCAGAGCGTGCAGCTGCCCTGTGCCAAACGCAGACCAGAGGCAGATGGTGCTGCAAGGCTGCTGCATCCCATCAGCATCAGAACCATGTTGGCATGGGCGCCCAGCTCACCAAAGGCCAGTCACAAAAGGCCGGTCAGTTGGAGAGCCCTGGATGCGACCTCGCACCCCCTGCCATACCGAGCCGGTCAAAGCGGGATCCGCGCAGGCGCCTTGTGAGGCACATGCCGTATGAAGCCACTGTCCTTTGCTCCGTGTTCGTTCTCTTTCTCGGCCGCCATGCGGCTTGCGGAGCTCGCGGTGGCCTGGAACAGTCTCGTCCGGTCCGGTATGGCTGTCACGTGCACCTGCAGGGTGACCGCTGTTGCATGCGTGCTTGTGCTCCGGCGCGGAATTGAGTCCAAAGTGTCATCAGGCGCCCGGCATGACAGCCACAGACGCTTGACCACGCGCACCCGTGATGGTATCCTACTCTGGCAAGCTCCTGCTTGCTGCAGTGTGTGCTTGCGAGTCACAGCCCCGCATACAGGTGCGAAGCACAGGCAGGCCAGCACGATGCATCACGGGTGGATCCAGCACACTCTATGCAATTGTGCTGGCGGAAGAGCGCTGGCGGGTCAGCTAGCCCGTAGCCGGCATGTATGCGAACAATGTGCCTGACTGGAGCCAGGCACCAACAACAGAGCTCCGCTGCAGGACACAATGCCACAGCCACAGGTGGCTCGCTACCTTTGCAGCCATCTGCGCCTGCCGCGCCGCCCGCATGCTCTGCTGCTCTTTCCGCGACTGCACTGCCGCTGCCCGCCGCTCCAGCATCTGCCTGTTACGCTCCTGCAGCACCCGGTTCTTGTCTGCCGTCAGCGGCCGCCGCGCAGGCGTGTCCGCCGCCCGGCCCCCCGGCGTGGCGCCCCTCTCACCCCCATGAAAGCCAACATGCACAGCCTGAGCATCCCGCGCCAGCCGTTCCGCTGCTGCGGCCTCCTTCGCACGCCGCGCCTCACGCTGCGCCGCGATCTCATGCTGCCGCGCGCTCCGCTGTGCTGCCTCCTGGGCTGCTTTGGCTCGCTTGGCGGCCTCCTGCGCCTGCCTCGCAGCTGCCGCCTCCTGTTCCTTACAGGCTTTCCACTCCGCAATCACCGACTTGGTGTACCTCCTTTCAGTCTCTTCCTGCTTGCTCCTGCAGCACACCGCCACGTCCACGCCAGCCAACTTCCTCCACACCAACCCTTCTCTAAAATTTTTTTTTGCCAACGTCCCAACTCACCGTCCCTCCCATTGCATCCATGTGCAACACGACGTCCGCCACCACACCAGATCCCACGATCCCCAATCTGGCAGCACTGCACCAAGCACGGTCTATGCACTGCCAGCCGGAGCACACACATTTGCGCACCGCCGCGCGTGGCTGGCCCCGCGTCCACAGCATGCTCAGCACGCTCACGCTGCGCACGGGCCTCCTCCTCCCGCCGCCGCCGCCACTCCTGGATTGCCAGCTTCTTCCGGATGCCCAGCTCCTCATACTGCGAGTGCCAGCGGGCGTGCGCAAGGATGTCGAGCCGGTCGAACCCGACCATTCGCTGGCTGCACTCCAGCACCGTGGCAGCATAGTCGCCCTTGTGGCAGTGCAGCACCCGCAGGAACTCCTTGTGGTCGTCGCTGTGCCAGTTGCCCTCCGTGCCGTACTCCTCCTCGTACGCATCAAACTCGATCACCTCTGGCAGCAGGCCCTGGCCGCCCTGCACCACAGCCATACCAAAATCAGACATGAGCCCTGGCGAGGAGCAGTCGGTGGGCTGCCTTGGTTGGGCACCGTCTCGCCAGAGTTGCAGCACAGTTGCAGCTGCTTGCATCATGAGGTGGACACGACAGCTGTTGAGAACTTGGTCATCTAGTTGAGGAATGGTGGCTGGAGTTGATCTCCAGCTGTTCATGGTTTGCAATGTGGTGTGTTGGACAGGAATACATAGGGGCATTTTCATGCAGCCTTGAGCATGTCGGGACCTGCTTCGATTGTGAACGAATAGAAAGCTTGGCGATGCGGTGTGTCTGTTACAGTGCAGGCGAGTGTGGCACAAATCACAGCTGTCCATGTCAGGAACAGCTTCAGAATGCACTCCAATTGGATCAAACACTCCACAATCACCAGTGGGAGACGAAGGCGTGCCCGTTTGCCAGCACTGCACGACGGAGCAGGGCCCGAGGGTTTGGTTGGTGCCGCTGCAATCGAGTCATGCCATGCATCAGACTCCATGCGGCGCTCAAACATTTCCAGGTCCCGCTCGAGTACATCCTCCTCCTGCTGGAGTTGTTGGAACGCCTGCCGCTGTGATGACTTGAAATCGTTCAGCTGTTGCTGCACTTGTGTCATCAGCTCCTGCAATCCCAATAGCGAGTCAAACACACAGCAAACTGGCTCAGAGTGAGAGTGCATTCAAGGCACACCTGCAGCTGGACAACGAAAGACTCTCCCTCTTCAACATGCCCTAGCCTCTCGCGCACAGTTGCGACCGCTGCCTTGATTTGGCGCAACGAGGAATTGGTCTCCTGTCTCGCTGCTGCCACTTCACGATCCAATTCTTCCTGCTATTGGTGCAGATGTCAGATACGTCATTTCGTGGCATGTCCAAGGCGCTCACTTTTGCGCGTACTTTGAATGCCAGCAGCTCCTTAGCTTGTGGGATGTCTACTGGCAGCTTGTGTGCTGACATGAGCTTCCGAGCATTGTGATATAACTGTTTGTTGACAATTTTCCATGTGGCAACGCTATGAGTGCCGTTTCGTTTAGATCCTCCTTGAGTGCCCATGGTCCACTGGTGCTGGCGTTGTCAACTGTTTGTAGTTGTCATGCGGAGCATGTGAATTCTCATGAACCCAGGTGCTAGACAAAAAACACACTTTCACAAATTCCTATATCTTCGAGGATGTGACTTGTAGCTGGCGTGTTGGCTCGTGGGATCCAGAAGCACACACAGAGCCAAAACTTTGGAAGCACAAACATGGGAACAGCGATCGTCAGGACGAGCTGAACCTCTGGATGATTATAATTGATTTTATTGATTTCAGACTCAAGAGATCCCACCGTCAATCAACGTGTACAAATTATATACCTTCGCGTCGTCGGCATGGTGGCATGAGGGCGAACTTCCGCGACCGCAAAACGTCAAGCTCGATCAATCCTCCCAAGATTCGTGGCACCCACATGATGCACAGTACAAGTCTTTTGCATACATCCAAGTATAGAACGACAGCTTGCATCTGTGGTGCGCAGTGAATCCTAATTGCCCCACGCCATTCTCTCAACGTCGAGAGGGCGCTGTACACACAACAGGAACTCGCGATCGTGAGTGCAGATCATGTCCTGTTCTTTTGTGAGCTGTGTGCCTCGATCGCGTGCAACTTTCCTGTCCATCGCACACCCCACCAAGCTCAGGCACAGCATCGCTTTCGCAGCGGCAGGTGCAACCTCTCACTTTCACGAGCAACCCGTGAATCAAGGCATTTATGCCAAAGCTGCTCATCTTGCTTCTGTCATGTGCCTACATGTTGATTCTGTCGCGCCCGCCTGCAGACCTTGCGATGGGCACGGAGTGGGCACAGAAGACTGTGGCACTTCAGTCCAAGCCTCGGGGCTGTCACGTCATCACGAAGGAGCTGTACAAGCAAGTACCAGAAATCTATGATTTTGATATCGGCATGGCCAATATCTGGCGTGCGTCTCCACCAGACAAATATGTGTCATTGAGCTGATGTTGATCTCGTGCCGTCAATATGGTTCAACTTTATAAAACGAGATACTTACAAATCGGCAACGTGTCTGCAGTCATGCACACAAGTGCTTCACTTACAATCAATGAAAATGCATCACCAGATGTTCCTCTGGACCTCGCTGACTCCCTTGACAGGCTTGTGCCAGAGGGCACAAAGATGAAGTATCGCCATGATGATGAAGGCCCAGATGACATGCCAGCCCACGTCAAGAGCAGCTTGATGGGCCCTAGCCTCACAATTCCAATCTCAAAGGGCAAGCTGGCATTGGGCACGTGGCAAGGTGTGCTGCTGAGAACTGCCTGTCATGTCTGAGAAGTGGCCGCCGACATGACACTGCTGAGTTGGATGTTTCTGGTTTGCACTACACTGGGCATGCCCTCTCCACTCGAACATGACCGATCAGCCGTGGTGCAGGTGTGTATTTGAACGAGCACCGGGACTATGGTGGATCTCGAAGGGTGACAGTCACCATCCAGGGTCAGAAGAGGAGCGATGGACGGTCGTATGGATCGTATCAGTAGTCTGACCACCAATGCCACGCTTGGCTCGAGATATTCCCGGAACCGGACCTTTGTATCACATAAAAGGCGTCTGTGTAGGCATAATTCAACTTCAACATGTAAGGCGATCAAACGCCAGTGTGCACATGTTAATATTAGTTGGCATTTGCCAGGTTCAGTTCAGGGTCTTCTAAGGCACCAGAACGCTTGTGCATTGTACACGACACCTCCGAAACACAGGATCAGGGCTTCGCTAATCCAGCACCCCGCATTGCGGCTAATGCCTTCTGTCCCCCAGGATCCCTCGGCACATACACCCCACCCTTCACCGATGTCCCAGTTTTTTTCTGTCTCTTGGCAGCCAAAGCCATCTGCAGCGCAGCCGCCTGATGCTCGGCCAGGGTCATGACCTTGTGCTTCCGCTTCTTCTTGCCCCCGCCTGCAGCCCCCGCCTGCGGCCCGGTGCGCTGCTGCACGACGCGCTCCGCCTCCGCAACGCTCGCCCTCATGGCCGCTGCGTCCACAACTGTCTCGAGCTGTGCATCGGCACCGCCAGCCTGCTGCCCGCCGCCAGAGGTTGAGACAGACTGTGCCACCACCTGCGAGGTACCCCCAGTAAAAAACTTGCTGTTCATCCGCTGCCGCAGCGGCTGCGAGAGCATGCTCTGGAGCTCCGCCCGCAGCTTCTTCGCCTGCTTTGCATCTGACACACCCCGGACTTTCTGGCCGCTGCCGTGAGCTGCCTCCTCACTATCCAGGTCCACGCCTGCACAGAACGCAGACATAAGCCACGTCCAGCGCGCTCTGGCAAGGCTCAGCGACCCACAGGTGCCACTGGAGGTGTGTGTGTGTGTGTGTGTGTGTGTGTGTGTGTGTGTGTGTGTGTGTGTGTGTGTGTGTGTGTGTGTGTGTTGTGTGTATGTGCGGCAATGGCTTCCCATCCATCCACGCGCGAGGCTCAGAATGGGAATAGGTACATGCCAGTCTCTCTGCGCAGCTTGTTTTGGACCCCATGCAGGCATCGACCGACGCTGGGGGCTGGAATCTGCAGGATCGCCCACGTGTACCCACATGCATGTGCGGTGGCAAGTGGCAGCAGCACGCACCGATTGCTTCCGCATTCTTCTGCCGCCATCGGCCGTCTGCCGCTTCTTTCCGATCCCCCCGCTCCAGCTCATCGATGCGCTGCGCCAGCCGCACCCGCGCCTGCACATCCGAAATCACTGCCGGGTCGACCGGGAACGTCTCCGGCGCCGGCCGGTCCAGAGCCGTGTGCAGCGCGGCAAAGCGCGCCGCCTCGCCCGGCACCACCAGCGAGATGCACACGCCCTCCGCGCCGGCACGTGCGGTCCGGCCAGCCCGGTGGATGTACGTGTCTGCCGTCGGCGGCAGTTGGTACTGTATGACGGCGCCCACATCGGGGATATCCAGGCCTCGTGCCGCAACGTCCGTCGCTACCAGCACTGCCGTGTCGTCAGCGCGGAATCGTGAAAGCGCCTTGAGCCGCTGCCGCTGCTGCTGCTGTGCATGCAGCACCTGCAGCACGAGAAACAACTGTCGCACATGGTCGCACATGGCTACTTTGCCGCGGGAGCGTGCAATGGAGCGTGTGGTGTGGCTACTTGTGCGGCTGCGCGAATTACCATACAGGCCATTTTAACCAAAAAAGTCGCACCTGGGCGTTGACGCCTAGCAGTTTGAGGAGAGCGGAGACCCGGCGCACGCTGCTGATGGTGTTGAGAAAGACCAGCGTCCGGCCAGGATGCATGGTGAGCAGGTAGGCGAGCACGGCCTCGCGCTCCTCTTGCCCGCATGACACGTATGCTTCCACCACCTTGTTTGCGATCTTCCTTTCCCCAGTCAGGTCCGCAACCTGCAGGGATGGATGAATGTGTGAGGTACCGTACAGCCCCAAACCAGACAAGCACCAATAACACACAAAAAGAAAATTTGCAACATGAACGGGCCACATATGAGAACCTATGGGGGCTCAGGCTATGGGTGGTAATTGTTTGTCCACATGGTAGTTGTGATTTGGTGGATCACACTGTCGGACGAACGAGACTACATTCATCACAGCCCCCGCTGCTTCAGCATGCAACAACAGCATCAGATCGCACAGTCACTCTGCAGCAGTCAAGACAACACCTTTGGCTTGCCACGGAACTCAAGCTTGTCTACGAGGCTCGACAGCGTCGCCCCTGCACCGGAGCCCTTCGAACCGCCCTTGCCCCGCTGCAGCCGAGACTTGAGCGCGTCTGGCAGCGTCAACGTCGCAGAGAAGACGTACGTGCGCAGCGGGCCGGCCAATGTCGCCTGCTGCGTCACCACCGAGTCGCCCCCAGAGCCACCCATTGTCTGCATCACGCCATCAGAGGCGAAAGCGGCCCCGCCATCGCCCTGGTTCCGCACCAGGTACTCCCGGCGCTTGGGAATCTGCCCGAGAATGTGCGCCAGCTCTTCATAGTGGCCTCGAGCGACCATGCGGTCCGCTTCATCCAGCACAAGGAACGCGAGGTGGCGGAGCTGCACAACATGCTGCGTGCCGGAGCGCATGAGGTCCCACAAGCGGCCCGGAGTGGCGACGATGATGGGCGGGCGGTAGCGCAGCAGCCGCGCCTGTTTCTGAGCTGAGATGCCGCCGACAATCGCTGCCACACGGATGCTGAGGGGCTTCGCGATAGCCCCGAGGTGGGCCGCGACCTGGATTGCAAGCTCCCTGGTGGGGCACAGGATCAGCGCACGCAGGGAGGTGCGGATGTCGCCATCAGGCGGGGCGCCAGACTCTGGCTCGTCTGCTGCCTCAGCAGCACGTGCTTGTGCCTCGTTGACCAGGTAGTTGATTATCGGCAATCCGAAAGCCAGTGTTTTGCCAGAGCCCTGCATCCGCCAGCTGTGAGAACAAGCAGCGGACTGTAGGGACAGTGCATGACAGCAGTTTACAACAGGCTGGGAGGACACACCGTCTGAGCTGCCCCGACTAAGTCTGCATTGCCTATAATGGCAGCGGGCAGGCACTCATGCTGGATGTCAGTTGGAGCTGTGAATTTCTGCTTTGCCAGGGAAGATATGACGAGGTCTTGCAAGCCATAGTCATCCCATGCTGACATGTCGATCTCAGGCTCGGCGGCTGTCTGTGGCGGTGGCGTTGTCTCACCTGCTGTGTGATCTGTTGCAGATACCTGCCGCAGCTGGGCGTTTTCGGCTTCAAGCGCAGACACTCTAGTCAGTAAATCACTCACATCCTCTATTTCTGTCGCTCCTGGCACAGCGTGGCTAGCCTCTTCTGGTTCCAGGTCCCGGCTGGATTGCTTCTTCTTCTTCCTCTTCTTCTGCTTCGAATTCTTCGGACGGGCCGCCGGCTCCGCTCCGACGCCACCGTTGCTTCATACATCCCCCCAGATTCAATCAACTGGTCTTCGTTCACCGAGACAAGCACCTTCTACGCCTGCAGGCTGCACGACGTGTGGCGTGTGCACACCTTTGGGCCGCCACCTCATCAGCGTTCTGAATCAATGATCGAACGTCATCTCCGAGCAGTGAGTAGTCACTAGTATCTAGGATTTCCAGATCTTGGAAGCCTGGCTCGGTCAACCCAACTAAGAAGTCGTTTTCGACGGCCACCTTCTTCCACGGCCTGCAGAGAGCGCACCAAGGCACTTAAGCATCGCATGACATATTTGGCCTTCACATGTACACATTGCGGATGGTGTGCGCACGATTTGCCGTTGCTCTTCCGGTTTGGCGCCATCTCCAAAGCTACACCGGAGGACGGCATACTCCAGCTGGGTTACCTCAGGCTGCGCTACCCGCCGATCACAATTGCAACTCCTGACCGACTACTTATTTGTATCGTGGTGCCGAAGGCGATGATCTAAGACAGCTGTGTCGCCGGCTTGCCAAAATCTTGGCGCCCGCATGCGGCTGCATGCATGGTACACCTTCGCCACTCTACACCTTGGCGCGTGCAGCGTGTAGAGCAGAATCTATTACACGATAAAAAAAAACAAACCACTCGGGCATCACGCCAAACCCTGATAATTGGGGAACAACAGCGCAATTTGGGCCCAGGTGGGTGCACGGTAGCCCTCACTAGCAGCATGCACGTTCGTGTAAGGACAGCTGTAAGGAAATGTAAGCACTGTCCCAGACATCTGTTCAAGAGCATACAGGTGCACTGACAGGCCACCCACAGGCAGAACCATGGAGTACATGGCACACAGGCCTTTAACTGGTTATTTACAGGCCAAATCTGACCAAAAAATTGATACATCAACAGCTTTCCTACAGCCACCTCAACAGGTGTGGCTACATCCTCACAGCCCACAACAGCTGGTCCACAGCCTGCTTGAAGCCAGCTAATGCAGCCCCACAGCCTGCATGCAGCCGGCTGCAGCAGCCCCACAGCCTGCTTGCAGCCGGCTGCAGCAGCCCCATGCCAGCCACAAACCAGCTAGCAGCAGCTCACAGCCTGCCCACTGGCTGCCTCGGCTGTCTCAACACACATACAACGCAGCCTGCTGCTGAGAACAAGACAGCCACAACACATACACACACAAACAAAGCAGACATTGATCGGGGCAGACTGCAGAGTCTTGATGCACACACAAGTGACAGCGCACTCATACCCCTCTGCCCAGCTCAGCTTGTGCTGCGCTTGAGAGAATAAGTTGAAATCATGCATCTCTTACTTCTCATAGTCCTTAACAAACTCCGCAATTGCAGCAACCCCTTCTGCTTTAGTCAGTCCATGCTTACTGGCCTCACTAGCAAACCGCTTCCTTGCTCTTCTTGCTAACCTTGTGCCGTCTGCTCTGAACGCCTGAGGCCTGCACGGTGGATAAGGGATGAATATGTTCCCCCGAACCGCAGCAACTGCACACGGCTGCGACCCACCTTCGCGTTGTGTCTTTTTTTGTCCTTTCCTGAAGACGGCTTGTCCTTCACAGCTGTCTTCTCCACACGTTAGTGGCACGGGTGCATACAAAGGCCCCTACTCTTCGAAGCTGCAGATGATCACCTGCAGCTAGAGTGTCTTGTATATCCAGCATTCCTTTCATGTGGGCAGACTGCAGTTTCATTTCAACCTTGTTCTTGCTTGTCAATTTCCTCCTGCTTTCAGGTATTTCCTGCAAATTCAGACACATGCAGTCGGTGTGGGCACAAAACCAATCATGTCCACGTGCTGTTGGCCCGCATTGCCAATGCTCACCTCCACCAGTTTCACGACTTTATTGTCCAGCCGCTTTTTGTAGTCGTCTGACACAGTTGGCCATAAAACTGCCAAAATCTGGCAGCAGTTTTTCGTGAAGTCCTCTGCCTTTGTCGTGGCGCAGTAAGCTTCCCATGTGCTTATTTGTGGGATTCTTCTTGCACTTGCCCCTGGATGCTGCTGCTGCGTTGCGAAAGATATTCCTGAAAGGCAGCGATCATGGAAGCCTGCAGGAGCAGTGTCCTTGGAGTGTTCATGTTGGCAGCGCACTGCAATGGCGGTTTTGCTCACTCCAGGCAGCTGTTCCAAGCTGCTGCTAATTGTAAGCTGTTTTTGTTTGTGAAAGTCTGAATTCATTCGATCAGCCATTGGACCAGAATCTATCTTCGCCGAGTCCAGACCTTCGAGCCAGTTTGAGGCTGTCCGAGTCAGGCCCAAAGTCTGTGTGTAAAACAACGTTGGCAGTGGCCTTGGCTGCCCCCGGGTCTTCCGGGCAGACCAAGATAACCTCTGGGCAACCTGAGAGCGACCAGATAAACCTCTATGCAGCCATTGACCCAATGTATCCGAGTTACACTCAAATGTACCAATGGGAATCCAGGTGCTGGTAGTTGTCAGCAGTTTCGTACCACGCTGTCCGCGAACTCTCGTGCTAAGGCCCATACGTGGGACATGTGCCATGGGACCAGATTCTCATTGACACTCGCTCTTGTCATGTTCTTTCCATTCCTGCTAGGCGTCGAGTTACTGCCGCATGATAAGCCTGATAGCGGTCGGGACATTGACCTTTGCACAAGAGCCTGGACCGTGACCTGTGTCACCAATGCGGTGACAAGCGTCGTTATTGACTGTACGGTCGACTACTTGTCGCTTGTCATGCCCTGTGGAATTCAATATTTTGCGCGTTGAACAGTGCACCGCGGTGCACCGTTCGGAAGGCCAACGTGGCTACCGGGTACGGAACTGAACCATTTCGAATGGAACAGCGCACAGCAGTGATTCAAACACCCGCAGCTACTCAGAACAAACATTTGACCACAAGTATCGTATCTACACTGCATGTGACTGCATAGGTAATGGAGTAATGATGGGGTGATGATCGATGGTATCCAAATGACCTGTAGGTCTTGTGGGTCCTTGGTCTTCCGGGCCCTTGGTCTTCTGGTGCCTGTGTGATAGTGGCGTTCAGATTCTCAGCGAATGAACTTTTGTACTATGCGAGTCTAGAGTAGTCTTCAGAAGTATGCAGAGCTCCTGGACGACCATGTTTACAATGGTGAGGTCAGCGCTCCAACTCCACCATTGTAGAGCGAGTCACTCCTGTGTCCACCTTCTGTGTTCTGAGGGCCGGCAGGCGATACACTGCAAGAACCCACACGTGGGGGGACCCCACACGGGGCAAGGTCGGACCCACCCGTGCCGAGGTCCTGCAGACGATCAGATCTGCCGCGGGCCTGGCTGGCAGGTACATCGCACACATTCATGGCCTTGACACAGAGGCAATGGACGGAGACGACCTGCTGAAGATGGCGACGTTCTTCCACTTTCACACATGCCAAGTGATACCATACTGCAAGGCGTCCAGCACACTGGCTGTGGCCAAGTTCAAGAAGGTTCACCGTAAGTTCCAGTCCTCATTTGTGATGGCCTCCATGCCTCCACATTTGCAGCACCTTCGACTGCGAGCAGACACCGAGCTGCACCCTGTATGGGTTAAATCTTATGCTCTCATTCATTGGCACGAATTGCAGCTGTTGCAGCGCGTCGCGTACGTCAAGGTGCTGCCGTGCAAGCCGAGACAGCTCATTGATGGCAGCGGTCAAATAGTGTATAATTCCAGCAGGCAGGAAATGCGCAAAGCGCCTGCCTGTTGTGTGCCCTTTGAGTGCTTGAGAGAGCTGACAAGTATTGTGACAGACGGTGATGTGGAACCAGCTGGCATCCGTGTAGTGCCCTTCAAGGGCAAAATTTTTAGTCTAAACATCACCAACTTGGGAGATCAGCAGGCTACTCAGCCTGCTCAAGCTGCTCAGGCTGGTGTGTAAGCATGTGAGTGAACTTTGCGGCTGCATAGATGCAGATCTGCTGTAGGTGCCAATGGTTGTAGCCGGTGCACACGACAGACAGGCTCAAGTGGCATCACATCATGCCCATGGTAGATTTGAAACTCCCAAATTAAGTGCCCTGATTCACGTGTGCTTGGTCTGTGACTCCCATTCCAGTGTCCCAGGCCAACACGTACAAGGTCTCATAAGCGCAGACGATCACGCGAGCATACAAATAGCAGCTTCATACCATAGCATGTGCCCTTTAGATGCCACGCTGGCTGTGTTTGGAGCCGTTCCTCCGTTGGGCTCAGGTACGCTGCTGTCAGCCGTCTGTAAGCGCCTGTGGTGCTGCCCTACAGGACAGTTGCGATTGCATCTGTTGACAACGCCACAAGGCCCGCAGATTCAATCCAACGACGCAGTATCATCCCATACATATAAAAGAGTTGTCCTAGCCACTGAAAGGATTCGGTCCAGTGTGCAGACCTGTCAAGAGCTGACCGGCGCGCGATCGTGCCTACAGGTGCTGACACGCCGAATACCCGAATGTCGATGCTGCTAGTGCCTAGACAGTGTGCATCAGGGTGACCCGGCACCTACAGTTCTGGAGCAGATGTCGCTGAGGTGTGTCGCTGAGGTGTTCGATATCACTAGCGCTGCAAGCGCGTGCCCATGCACCTGGGTTTCCTGCCTGCACTCACGCCGTCAGAGGTACCTGCATGCTGACCTCGCTATGTCGACTCACCTGGAAATCCAGGTGTGGAACCAGAGGCTCCTCGGGGGAAACCGCTACACCGCAACGCCCCGCAGCCGCGCTGTTCGGGACTAACCTTCTAGAAGGTTCTGCACGTGTGCGTGGCAGCTTGGGGCTCCCGGCTGTGTATGCTCTCGTGATTGAGGAGCAGTGCAACGCGACTCGGGACGTGCTCAGTCGGGAGCCCCAGCTACAGGGGCCGTAACCCCCCACGGGTGGAAGCACACTACCTGGCCCCAGGTAGTTGGCGGGTGGGAAAATCACCGGAAATGCCAGTGCATACCCGTGAGAGGTCAGATGGTGGCCATCTGCTCGAGTGCAGGATGTAAATGCCCCAGACCAGCGTGCAGGCAGTGTGTGTCTGTACTAGCTGTGCACGCAGGTCAGATGGAGTGCATGCATGTGTGTGTGGCATGGCGTGTTCGTGACCTCAGGAAACCCATGCATTACATGCTGTAATACGATCCATTTCCTACCTGCACTCACGCCGTCAGTGGTACCTGCATGCTGACCTCGCTATGTCGACTCACCTGGAAATCCAGGTGTGGAACCAGAGGCTCCTCGGGGGAAACCGCTACACCGCAACGCCCCGCAGCCGCGCTGTTTGGGACTAACCTTCTAGAAGGTTCTGCACGTGTGCGTGGCAGCTTGGGGCTCCCGGCTGTGTATGCTCTCGTGATTGAGGAGCAGTGCAACGCGACTCGGGACGTGCTCAGTCGGGAGCCCCAGCTACAGGGGCCGTAACCCCCCACGGGTGGAAGCACACTACCTGGCCCCAGGTAGTTGGCGGGTGGGAAAATCACCGGAAATGCCAGTGCATACCCGTGAGAGGTCAGATGGTGGCCATCTGCTCGAGTGCAGGATGTAAATGCCCCAGACCAGCGTGCAGGCAGTGTGTGTCTGTACTAGCTGTGCACGCAGGTCAGATGGAGTGCATGCATGTGTGTGTGGCATGGCGTGTTCGTGACCTCAGGAAACCCATGCATTACATGCTGTAATACGATCCATTTCCTACCTGCACTCACGCCGTCAGTGGTACCTGCATGCTGACCTCGCTATGTCGACTCACCTGGAAATCCAGGTGTGGAACCAGAGGCTCCTCGGGGGAAACCGCTACACCGCAACGCCCCGCAGCCGCGCTGTTTGGGACTAACCTTCTAGAAGGTTCTGCACGTGTGCGTGGCAGCTTGGGGCTCCCGGCTGTGTATGCTCTCGTGATCGAGGAGCAGTGCGCAACGCGAGGCTCGGGACCTGCTCAGTCGGGAGCCCCAGCTACAGGGGCCCTAACCCCCCGGAAAACCCCCCGGAAAACCCCCCGGAAAACCCCCCGGAAAACCCCCCGGAAAACCCCCCGGAAAACCCCCCGGAAAACCCCCCGGAAAACCCCCCGGAAAACCCCCCGGAAAACCCCCGAAAAACCCCCCGAAAAACCCCCCGAAAAACCCCCGAAAAACCCCCCGAAAAACCCCCCGAAAAACCCCCCGAAAAACCTAAAACTTGGCACAATAGTCTGGCTATTCATGTAACCGTACGCGCCGCTTTTTTTGTTTTTTTTTTTTTGGAATATCTGCCCTACTGTCTATTTCCAACGATCTCGACATCGCATTCAAAGGCCTGCATTTCTGCGTCGCTCATCTGGAGTAACGCGAGTGGATCCGCTGCCACGTACGCCGGATCGACTGCCGGGGGCATGAGGTCGACGGCGACGTGGCCGAAAGGGCTATCGGAATGCTGCGAAGCGCTCGGCGCGCCGGTGCGCATTCGCGCTGCCATGGCGCGGGACGCGCGCAGCTGCTGCTCGCGGGACAGGTCAATGTACCCTTTGTAGCAATTGGACTGCCAGTTGCCTTGGCGCTGTATGAGCGCATCTGGAACTGCTGCTTCGAATGCGAAAGACGCGCCGCCGCGTCGGAAGCTGTGCCCTGACACCGTTGAGGCGTCGCCGCCGGTCATGGCGAACGATCGCTTGGTCGCGTCGACCAGCGTTGAGTGAAACGTCGGCTCCAGATGGCTCCCTTGCCTAAACGAGAATGCGGGGGCATATGCCGGTGGCTGGTTAACCGCTAGGTGTGCCCACCAGGCGCCGACGGGGTCCAGTGCATCGCCGCGATCACCTGCTACGTGGATCGTATGAACACGTTCGCCGAACTGGTTGGTTTTCGACTTCCGGACTATGATCTGGAGAGTGTGGGCCGCGGTGTCTGTTGTGACGTCGCTGACGAGGATACACGCGCCCGGGTCCATTGGATTTTGGAAGCCGGTCGTGGTGTTGGATTTGCGTAGCATGCCCCACCATGTCACGAGCATGCATGCCCACACCGCCGCACCACGGGGGGTGTACGGCTGGAGAAAGCGGTGCATCTGGCGCAATTCTTGGGGCGAGATGGCGTGCTTTTTATTGATGAGTCCGCTCCGGCGGCGGCGAATACCGCGGAGCACACGGGCATAGTCCTGCCACCGAGAGAAATCGACGGGGACGCCCCTAGCGACCCATTCCGCCTTCAGGCCGGAGATGGTAGCCCGAATGATGTTGTATTGCTGTGTCTGAGCAAGTAACGTGACGAACAAGATGATGGTCGGCTCGTCAGGGATCAGAACATACTCCTGAGTGCCGAAGATGACACAGAAGCGTAAGTAGTACTGGAAGGCCTTGTTGTACTGCTGCTGAGTAGACTTAGCATGTGCACTGGCCCAATAAGATTGGGCACTCCGTAGCATGTGTTCCCATGTATGCTGAACTGCTTTGTCACGGTGGGCGCCTGCATATGCGAGGTTGAGTGTGCACACTGATGAGAGCTTGTAAATGCGTGACATCGTAATTACACAGTCGCTAGACTGATGACCCATGGCGATGGCGGCAACCCGACCTTTGTCAGGTAAGCGCTCACCTCAGTGCTCACAGTTGGCCAGTGTTGTCTAGATAGGGCGTCTGCCAAAACATTCGCCTTGCCCGCGATCCACACGGGCCGCAGGCGTACATTATGGTGAACGCATAGCGAGAAGAGGGTACGAAGGGTGGCTGCTAGATATCCGGCCTTAATGGACCGTGCCCTAAATTTCCTAATTGCAGAGACAGAGCATGCATTATCGCACAGGACTTCTACCGTCTTGTTGGCCAGATACGCGCCAAACATGCGCATCATGACCACAAAATTGAAAAGCCCCAATCGTTCGCACAATTACGATCTGGGCAGCCTGATCCATACTGCGACTCCGCCACCTCAGCTCTAGATGCAAACTGAGCGAACGCGCCGTCCACAAAGATCCCTAGAAAATCACCGGAAATGCCAGTGCATACCCGTGAGAGGTCAGATGGTGGCCATCTGCTCGAGTGCTGGATGTAAATGCGACAGACCAGCGTGCAGGCAGTGTGTGTCTGTACTAGCTGTGCACGCAGGTCAGATGGAGTGCATGCATGTGTGTGTGGCATGGCGTGTTCGTGACCTCAGGAAACCCATGCATTACATGCTGTAATACGATCCAGTGCGTGTGTGGCCCAGACCGTGACGTGTCATGCTGGTTGTTTGCAGTCACTCAGGCACCTAGGACCATGGCGACCATGGCAACGATCAGGGATCGAATTTCGCAAGTCAGGCACAGGCAGCCCACCGCGGTGAGTGTGCCAGCCGCCGGGAGGCATGTTGCTGTGAAACTGCCCCTTGGTCAGTAGGCTAGGAGCAGCATAGGAGCGCTTAGTTGATAGTGTAGGAGCAGGTGCTCAAAGTGGCACCACCTATGCTTAATAGAGGCGTCGCTAGGAAAGTGTGCATGGGCGGCATAGAGTTCCTGTTTGCTCAACAAGCAGATGTGCGGGGCCCCGTGTGCATCACAGACGGCGCAGTCACCCGGGAGATGAAATGAGCAGAGTGCCGTAATGGGGTGCACCATAGAAGATGGGGACTGTGTGTGTGCCGGCAGACACAGACCCCTAGCCAGTAGTGTGCAGGGCACAGATGTAGCCGTGGCACACACACAGTCTACCCCTCAATGACCCAGCGTGTGCCTGGATGTGCCGACCACTTGTACTCCATGGCATAGGCGGGTCCAATCGGTGATGTCTAGTCGTACATTACCTTCACACAGCCCTGGCTGAGCAACACCGTCCACGACAGGCCAGAGCCACAACGAGGTGGTCGGGTTGCACAGTCACAGGGCACATGGCTGGATGCTATTGCCGTACCTGTGTGGTTCAACATGATTTGTACTGTGCAACATGATGCATGCAGATCTGTGCCAGCTTGCTGTGCTCACTGTGGAGTCCTACATCAACTTGTTACAATAGGACTCATTTCCCTCCACATCAACCGGCCTGCGCATCTGTGAAGGCCTCATACATCGCAGTATCGCGAGCACGAAGGCAAAGATCACATATCCTGTACCACATATCCTGTACCACATATCCTGTGCCACGCTCTTGCATGGACGCAAAATCGTTCAGGCTCACGCTGCCCCAGTAGCGTATCACAGCCACAAAAAAATGTGATGTCGGCAGTCCTGAGGACAGGAAGTCATTGCAGTTACTGCTTGCAGTGCACAAGCATCACTGCCATGTACACATTCAGGCTCAAGCTTACTCAGCTGGCCCAGCCATGCACATGAATGTCATTGCAGGCTTCCAACAAGGCTTCCCATGTGGCAAAACCTGCCTCACGAGATTGGCACCTTCGCGGCAATCTCTGCTAGCCTCTCAAGAACACGGTAAGTACCAGTGTCCATTCCGCAGGATTCATACATGAAGCCATGCTCCCGGCAAAACTGCTTGACAAGGGGCTGAGCTGCCCGCAGGTTGTGCCGAGGCATTGTCGGAAACAAGTGGTGCTCAATCTGATAGTTCAACCCGCCTGTGAACCAGTCCATGAACAGCGTCGAGGTGATGTTGCGGGTGGAAACAAGCTGTGCAGACACGAAGTCTTTTCCACCCATGTACACCTCCATCCCATTGTGGCTCTGAACAAAAACAAGCGCCAGCATGAAGCCCGCGAGGATCTGCACAGCGGGTAATGTCACCAGTTTTCACAGACGATCACAGAGACTATGGCATTCCCAACAGACAAGAAAGCCAAATCGAGCCATCTAAATCCTCAGAGCACCACAACATGCAAGAAGACGTCCATGACAAATATGCAGACAATCGGTGAGGCAGCATGTTAGTGATGTTGCTACAAGGAAAGGGCCGGTACGGCATGACCAGTGCAAGCCTTGACCACGGCCGAACATGATGGAAGAGCAATGCCAAAGCCTGCAAGACGAAGGCGGGGAGACGAACCTGCGCAAGCATGAAGAATATGCTACCTTGGACAAATCCGAGGGTAGCCAGTGGTAGTCCAAGGAACGTCGCATAATGTAAAACAATTAGTGCCACTTCGATGCTGCCACTGCGAGAGATTGTGCTCAGCAACCTGGCATGGGCGAAAGACTGCTGTGCCCAAGTCAAGCGAGCAAAGCACAGAAGCGGAAAGAACAGGTATTGCTGGACGCGCAGCAGTCGAGCTGTTGAGGGATCCAGGTTTTGCACCATGTCTTCATGCCATGCCAGCAATGGCAGGGTGTCAATATCTGTATACAAAACGACATGTCAGCACGCATGTGACATTTCAGCATCGTGGCACCAGCAGCTGGTCTCAGTGTTGGATGCGACGGACCAGGATCTACTGCTGCAGCGTCCATGGTGCACTCATTCGGCGCCGCATGATGTGTATTGTGCTTGCTTTTCCACCAGTCAACGGAGAAGCCCTGGAGGAAGTTCCCGATGAGATATCCAAAGACGTTGTTCATAAACCGTTCACCAAACACCTGATGATGCAGGAAGTCATGAGCCAGCCATCCGGACTGCTGCCAAGCGAGGGCGAGCAGGAATGAGGAGGAGAAGCAAGCAAGCCAGGATCCTTCACCATGCATGAGTATAGCAGCAGCAGTGAAGTACATGCCCAACAGTGACAGGACTTTCCACGCGTAAAAGGATTTGCTGCTGTTGTAGAGACCAGCGCGAATCATTTGTGCGCGCAGCTTCCTGAAGTCCTTGAGCATGGCATCGGGCTCTGTAAGCTGCAGCAGATCCTACGATCAGTCCATGCAAGCCGGCATCGTCGTGTCGCATGGAACCAAGGCAGTGGCGCAGTTCACATATATCACAATGCGATCGTGCTGCAATCAGGGGAGACCATACAATTTTCATGTACATGCTGCGTGTCTGCGTCCACAAGACCGAACTCCGGGGTCAGCCGCACTATGATCCGGTGAAGAGTCGGCCCCAGGCAAACGCGCTTATGACTGTGGTCCGAGAGAAAATTCCAGCAGCGGTATTGTAAATGGGGTGATACGAGACGCACCTCGACGCGGCCAACGCAGAAGTCCTCGAGCTTTGCCCACGTTGACGAATCATGGAATGCGGAGAAAACGTCGGTAGCATCCCGTCCAGCATAAGCGTATATAGCTGGTCCACCGGGGTGGTGCGGTGCAAACTCCGTGACATCGTACACCTGCTCAACCATAGCAGCATTCGAACGGGCAGCAATTGGGTGCCTCGAGGTTATATGCAGCGCGGCGTACCTTCGCCTTGACTACCATCCAACAGCTATCTGCTGAAGTATGTGAGCGAATTTCATCCCAAGATATGGGCTGGTCGCGACGCTCACGGATCCCTGCGGCTTTGCGAGTCGTCCCGGTCTTGCCGGACATGGACCCTTCGGCCCACTTGTTCCCAGTAATGACCGAGACAGCAGAAGCAATTGACTTGAGTCCGAGCCATGATTCATTTCCGTCCGCTTCGGCGGGGTGTGCGCACCCTCCCTTTCCCATGTTGAAGGCTGCGGACGGCTCTGTTCAAGGGCATTCAGACCTGGTAAATCGGCAAGACTTGGGCTGCAGTACCAAGTGTGTGTAGATACTATGTCGAGGCATCTTGCATGGCGCTTTGCTGCACAGGAGGCGCGGGTTCGGGCAATCTTGTTGCGAGCAGTTTTGGTCGATTTAAGTTGTTCAGTTCAAGAAACGCATCCCGGTCGAGAGCGCCTGCACGATGTTGCACCGCACCTACAAAGCAACGCCATGATGTGAAAAGTAATTATACTGTTGCATGTCCGCATTGTATGCTTCATCACCGCTGGTGCTGGCTTATGCGCGATAGGCATCCACGACGAACTTCGAAGGGTTCAACAACACCACATATGCGATCCTGTGAAGCCAGCGTGGTTTGTGAGGTTTCACGCATGGTCGTCATGCCCGCGTGCTTCGTGCATCTTGCAAGAATCGCAGCTGACTTGCTTGTCTGATCTGTGGGAGTACTCGTGCGAGCCCACCGGCTGAGATGGTTGGGTGGAAGTGCCTAGCCTTACTTCAGGGCAAACCGGGGTGCATCCAGACACAATATCTGAGGGAGCGTATGCATGAACTGCGAAGGGCTGGCGCGTCTGTGGAAAACTTGGCGCGCACAGATCCAGTTGGTCTACTCTGGCACCTGGGAATTCTGTGTGTTCCGGACGATGATCAAGTGGATCCCTTGCGCACGGATCTTCCACTCCTTCATGACAGAGCACAGCAGGCATATTCGATTCAAATACTGGAGGAAGACTCTGCAGTTGAGGAGCCGATGCTGGCTGCAAATGCTATGTTGGCATGGATCAGATGCCATCCCTCCAGTGGAGAGGGCATGCAAGGTGGAGAGCACGCTGAGAGCTTTGACTTAAACGGGCTGCTGGATTCGGTGCGTAAAGGAAAGACAATGGCTGCATCACCCACAATTGTGGGATGCTCTGGAAGTGCACAGGTTCCTGAGGCATACAACATTGTGGGATAAAAGAGATACGCTCATGTGTCAAGATTGAGCACGGCACACGGCTATTGGGCAGGGAAAAGCTTGACACTGGCTGTTGCATTACCATTTTTCGATTTGCAAATTGGGCAATGCTTGGAGGCGGGCCTTGCGCAGGCACGACCTGTTATGGATATTCAACATGCATGAATTGAAGCAGGGGTGTGTTTCGAGAGCTAGAAGTATGTCATTCTTTGGCCATTGGAATGGCGTTAATTCGCCTGGAAAATTGTCCCACGACTGCGTGCAGCTGCAATTTTCAACTAGGCAGCCATGCATAGCCATCACTTTTGGCATCATCTGGGAGATTCATCTTGCAGTGGAACAGTCGAAAGCATCAGTGGCAAAATCAGTAAAACAGTACAGGTTCCATGCGGTCCTCGTCAACCATAGCCCACACATGGTTGGATATTGAGACAGGACGATCGGATTTAGGCCCAATGAAAACACACCTTGTCGATCGGATTCAGGGTACATGACAACACACAGTGTACATGTGGATGCGCCATCTCCGACTGACATGGTGCTGTCCGTTGACATGTGGTGCAACAAACGGCAGAATTGCGGTCCATCACAGAAAGTGCACGCTGAAATGCTATCTGTTGGCCGTTGCAGTGCCATTGAAATCAAAGCTAGCTGCAGAGTCCATGAACCTGTGGACTATGGGAACGTCCCAGGCACAATTATGAGCCGCAGTATAATGATGCCTTTCTAGTTTGATGCAGCCAGTCTCATAAAACTGTGTGAGATGCAGCCAGTATACGTATATCCTGCACACTACCAACGGTGCTACAGCAGGCTGTCTCACAGGCATGAGCAAGTTGTAGAAAAAAGGGGGTTAGAACAGGGGGGTTGAACAGCATCAGAGCCTGGCTCATTAAACGCCTTAACCAAGTAGCACACTCTCCGAAAGAATGTGGCGCCACGGCAGACATCGTATTTTCTAATTACATTCGAACAGCGCCAGCTGTGTGCGCTGCAGGTGACTTCTTGGGCGTCCGCACGCATTGAAGCCCATACGCCCATGGTTTTTTGTCCTTGTTGAGACAGTACTGTGATCCTTCACATCTCTAGTGCCCGCATTCGACCAGGCATCAAGGTACTCCAACAGCTCGTCTTCAGTATGCTCATACTTCATAGTACTAGCCATGCCTGAGTCACCCATGCTCATACTTCGTAGTACTAGCCATGCCTGAGTCACCCAGGAGGCGGGTACGAACAGCTCTGCACGGAATTGCAACTTGGCTGCTGTAGCACACAGGGGAAAACAGCCGCAGCCCTGCACAATCGTGTTGCCCGGTGACATCATATTGTCGAACGGAGCGTTTGCAGCCATGCCATGCTGCTGAACCAGAGTGTGCACGTTGCCAAAGGTATCCATGTGGAGCACTGGGTCGACATCGACCTGCGCATCACAGGCATGGCACATCACCAGTGACAAGGCTTAAGTTGCGAGAGGGGCAGCCCCGCAAGGAAGGTGTTCCCGGCCATGGAGGAGGCACAGCAGCACACCGGGATGCAGCAGCCGCCTGTGCAGAGCCTGCAGTATGGAGTCAACGAAGTGGCGGTGCAGGCTCGTGCGCTTCATGCACTCTGCACAGTCGACCGCGGCCCATGAGGTTCACATCGGCTCAAAGCTCCGCACTGATGACTTCGCTCGTGGGCACACTGTGGATCAGCAGCATGGCTTGTCAACAGTGCTGATGCAAGTGTGGCAGCGCCCGACTGTACCGCTGGCCATGGCAGAGGCAGTCTCGGCCGTCATGCACAGTGCTAGAAGTGTGGGCAGTCGGGTCCAACATGGCACACGCAGCGACGTGTCCTGATGCGCTCAGTGCACGGATATTCCACCATTGCCCCACGTGGGGTGTCAGGAGTGCGTTGCATGGGGCCCATGGGGAAAGTGCCGCTGCTTCAAGCAGGCTGGGGGCGTGTACGCCGCACCGTCCGGGGCAGCAGGTGCCGCAGCAGCAGCAGCGCGCCGCGACGTACTGCTCGACAGCTGCGAGCACAGGCACAAACAGCCAGTCCTTCCCGAGGGCTGAGATGGCATTGTGCACGTCCCTCCTGACCGCGGCTGACAGCACCTCGAGCACCTGCGCCGGCAGCTGCAGCGCCACGAGCGCGTCCTGTTGTAAGGACCTGTGGACGAGAAACGCATTGCTGTCATGTGGATGCGCTTGGATCAGGTTGTCAAGGAGCACATTGCATGTGTATGCAATGCAGACGCTGGTCACAGCGTATTCAGCATGCTGTGACACATGCAGTGTTGTAGGTGTTCCTGGTGCAATGACGTCATGTGGGGGACAGATCTGTCAGATGGATGCAAGGCCATAGTGAACCTGGGGCGCAACGCCTGGAATTTCTGCCATACCGACATGATTAGCACAGCATCGGTGTTGAAAGACGCTCAGGATTGCTGTGCTTGCAGTGCTTCAGAGGCAATAGGCATGTGCTCCTTGTGACAGGCTATCGCAGCCATAGTACAGTAAGCCCGCCTGTGGCCAACGTATGGACCGTTATTGTGACTCTCCCGATAACGCCTTTGGGTACTACATGGTAAAATGCATGGACGCTTTAGTTCATATGGCCAGTTCGGCGCCGATTCGGCCCTTGAGTGGCTCATGCATGCATTGGCCACGTGGATGCATTGGCCACGTGTACTCGTGGCGTATTTACGAGTTAGGCGGAATTGATCTCGCGCATTCTCGACTGGTGTACCTTCATGTGTGGAGCTGCTTGGCCAGCATGATAGTTCATGTTCGCTATCAAATTTATATGTCACTGAATCGGAGACTGTCGGTACCGATGACAAGCACATGCGCGAAATGGATGCCTGCATCTCTTGCTGACACGTCGATGTGGCCTCATCGAGGAACATCCCCATGTTGGTGCAGAGGCCGCGTTGCTCTTCCCGGTCTTGATGGGCGTCACTTGTGTAAAAGGTATGGTATATGTTGAATTGGGAACACTACAAAGCACTTGAGCCGTGTTGACGCTGTGTTGTACTTCCGCAGCCGGTTGAGATAGGACTCAGTTCACATTGGTTCTGTTTAGGCGTTAATTTTGCTATCGCATTTATCAGTACTAGGTAACGATGCCGTCTGTTGGTACAGGCTCTGCACGACCAAGCAAGGAGGGCTTTCCGATCGTCTGCAACAGCAGAAGGAAGCAAGAGAGCATGTCCGCCAAGAAGGCGAGAAAGTTGAAGCCATATTGAATGAAATGAAGGCCAAAGGCGTGAAGCACAGCGACACCATCGTATCGGCAACCGAGCGCATCGTGGAAGTCAAGCTGGGTCAAGTGGAACAGACACTGTCTCAAGGATTGCAAGAATTTTCAATGAAACTAGATGCGTCAGAGAAGCGTATGTCGCAAAAATGGGGCAGAGCAGAGGGCACGTTTTTTGTATGTCTAGTCTTGCTTATTGCATTTTTAAATGCAGACAAGATTGCCTCCATCTTTGGATCCAAAAACGTTTCTTTGGTCAAAGACATCTTGAGCAGTGTTGCAACTGCAATTGCCATTGGCAAGGTTATGTTTAACGGATTGCACAGAAGCCATGGCGAATAACTCCCTTTGCAGAGCACATCTTGCGGCATATCTTGCACGTAACTCCCTTGTAATTGCAGTGCATCATGAGGAGGTTGCAAAAAATGGAGTGGTGCAACATGTGTTCTCGTGGGGGATACACATCACACACAATCCGGTTGAAATAGTTTCCAAGCCACCGGGTCCACTGCGTTCCTCGATCAAACCAAGACATGTCCAACCTATACAAAAGAACCGATCACACGCACACAGCCCAAGTCGTGCAATGTATGTTAAAACACAAACACAAATTAGTTGCGCAAGATGAGTGTCTATGTGTATGTAGTGAACCAGTGTGCGCAGGGTGTAACAGCGCTGTAGCGTAAATAAATAAAGAAGGCGCATTGTGCATACGCGTGGCTCCCCGTACTGGACCTAGCATCCAGCACCTGGCAAAGTGCTTATATGCACCCAGGTCCACCCTGCATGTGCCAGCCTACCACAGTCAAGTCAAATGGACTGCGAAGTGTCCACAAACATGGTGGCTATCTACATGGTACGCCGCAGACTGGGTTGTAATGATTTACATAACATGCACTCAAAATACTGATGACAGTGCTGCACCTTCTAGTGCTCCAATGACTAGACATGTCTTGCAAGCATGATCGTATAGTCATAAGCATGTCAGTCTAGTCACTATCCTACGCATGCATGCTGGTGTTTCAGGGGCTCACACAACACCTTCCCCCCCATTCACTAGAGCGACCTGCATGCGGAGCTCCAAGAGAACCAGACGACGGCTATGTGTCACACCAGCTATGCCGACAGCTGATGTACACCACTACTTGACACACGTTATGCATACGTGCGCCGCAACACATTCGCATAGGCCTCAAGTAACCTTAAATAGTATGGAGGAAAGCGGTTATGGGTGATATAGTCAGCATTCAGCTGCCCCACAGCCTGCTCAAACTTCCTTGCCGATTGGCGCACAAGCCGGGCTTGACTGCGTACAGTCTCCAGTTGCTTGTGGTTGTCATGGATGTATGCCCCCAGAGCGGGCATCGTCGACGCGTCTCGTATCAGACGGCGCGTGTGCAGTAGGAGGGCTGCCTAGTCAGCCGGAGTCCGGCTGCTCGGAGCAGCCATATTGTCCACTGCACAAGCAAAGTATTCCTTCAGGTTGAGTCTGAATCATCACAGTCAAAGGTATGTAGCCAGTGGGTAAGAGTCAGCACGAGTCGACATCATCGTCGTTGCCTGCTTCATTGATGGTTGGTGACAAGTGGTGATCCAAGCAAACCAAAACGCGCACACACAGTCGCAGTCGAGGATAGTCTCAGTATGCAGTAATGCTCAGCCTCGCTGAGTTGGTCACAAGGACAGATGGTGGTCAGCCACTGCCCTGAGCCCGACCTAGAACCCGGCACATATGCGATCTGAATGCTGTGGGGCGTCCCCTAAGCAGCACAGACGGGCCTTCCTGAGCTACATACACCATGCTTGCTCACACCGGCGCGCGGTGACAGTGAGGGGGAACGTATATAGTGGAGTTGCACGAGCTGCAAGTAGAAGTTGCTGACACCGCCGCTTGGCGCTGAGAAGACCGCAGGCCAGAAAGACGGGGACTCGTGCGCGCACGCTTGCGGAGGGTTGGGGCCGTTGGCTGCAGATCCTGCTTTGTTGGTCCTTTGGTTCCCTGCTGCCTACGCTGCGCTCGGCCAACAAGTTCAGCCAAGATCATGCGCGCCGCAAGCGGAAACACTTCGATAATCCTTTCGCGTTGCTTGGGAGCAGTGTTGTGAAAAAGGTAATGTGCGACCTTGTCCAAGCAGTCACTCAAGGAGGCTAGAGGCAGCCACAAGTCGTGTGAGCTATCGTATCCAACCCATTTTACCAGAAAGTGTGGGCACTTCACTCCGGTGTCCACCTGTGCCTGAGAGCGCCTGAAGTCAACTACGGCTTCCACCTCAAAGGACTGTTCGGAGTCAGCCCCAGTCGCAGTCGACTTCACAGGCACGGGGTTTTCCTCCACCACAGGATTTTCAGACTCAATATAGTGCTTCAGCACAGAGAAATGGAACACATCATGGATGCCTAATCTCGCAAGGTGCTGGGTAGTTCAATTTGCGCAGCATTATGTCCCACGAGATCCACCACAACACAAGGACCGATCCAGCGGGGACCAAAGTTCTTGCGCAAGGATGGGTGGTGTACTGCTAGCTTATTCATGGACAGCAGGATAAGATCACCAAGTGTAAAAACAGGCAAAGCGGCACGATTGTCGTTGCTTGCCCAAATGCTTTGTTTGGCTTCAGCAAGCGACTGCTTGGCCAAGTGAAAGTACATACGGTGCATGACAGAGGCTGATGGGCGTTGCTGCAGAGACAAGTTGAATGCCATAGCCGAGGACGACAGGGGCGGGGTGATTCGGTTCAGTTGGAATGGCGTGCAGCCAGTGCTATCACTCTTGGCGGAATTTATGCTGAATTCTATGTGGGGCAGGTATTCATCCCAGTCGTCATGGGCTGGGCCGATGAAATGGCGCACAGCTTCCTCTATGACTCGGTTCATACGTTCTACTTGCCCATTCGCACGCGGATGGTATGAAAAAGTCAGGCGCAGGTCTACACCCATATGTTCACACAGCAAAGCAAAAAAGGCGTTGTTCCACTGCGTGCCGCGATCGCTACAGATCTCCAAAGGCAAACCATAATGAACATATATACTGTTGAAAAACAGACGAGCAAAACCAGGACCATCAAGGTTGGAGGCAGTCGGAATCAGTCGAACCATTTTGGAGAACTGATCGACGAAGACAACAACACAGTCATGACCAGTGCTAGTTTGTGTGAGCTGCGTAATCATGTCAAGACCAATGACGCGCCAGCAGGCAGTGGGGACGGGCAGGGGTGAAAGTACAGACTCTAGAAGTGCACCCGGGGACTTATTGGTCTGGCAAGAGTGGCATTGGGAAACAAACTTACGAATGTCCATTGTCATGCCTGGCCAATAGAACGAGTCTGTAATCAACGACATAGTACGCGACTGACCCATGTGCGCATGCCACGGATGAGAATGATGCCACAGCAGTATTTGGCGGCGTAGCAGACCGTGGTCAGGGACAACGAGTTTGCCAGCATGGAAGTAAACCTGGAGCTTAGGGTCAAAAGTACAAGTCGAAGGTGGGTGCGCAAACGCAGGGTCGTGTGCATAGCCAGCACGCAAGCGACTTCAGAAGTCGTCCACGCGTAGGTCCAGATTCAGGAACTGGTCAGACTGCGACTGCAGGTCAGAAGCCGCACCATCAGCTCGTTGAGCGCTGCGACATTCACGGGAGATCTCGTCCTGTAGAGCAAACAGATCCTCTGGCAGCTCCGACTGGAGCAGAGACGCAGCCGGGGAGGGGGCTGGAGATGACGGTGCGTCCGTCGCGTCTGACACAGCCGACAGTAGGGCGGGCATAGACCCGGCGGTGGAGGGTGTCGAGGGTGGGCATAACGCGCTCCTTGAAGGCGCGGTGTGCGTCAGACGCGAGGTTGCCGCTGGAGGCGGGGGATGCGGCAGCCGGGGCGGAGTCGGCAGAGGCGGCGGCAGAGGGCGCATCCAGGCGGGGTGATGGAGGGGGGATGTCGGACCCGGTACAGGCGGCTGGGATCGAGGGTCGGCCACAGGGGATGTCTCTGGCCATTGTTGCAACCAGTGGGGCGGATCCGTGGCCCTGGGTCGTGTCGCTGTTGGGACCCTGACTGTCACAGTCGATGGCAAGCGGAAACTGTTCGCAGAGCGCGGCGTAGTCGGGGCTGAAGATGCAGCCGGGGCCGATGCCATACAGCGGGCGGTCGCCGGGGCTGCTATCGCGTCGCGCGCGGTCTGCGACAGAGGCGGGAAGTCCAACCGAGTCAAGGTCGGTTTCAGGGGGCGGGGGCGGTGTGATGATTCTGATAGATAGTCACTCTACCAGAATCATCACAAAAGCTAGGTCCCCTGTGTCGTAAACCAGTGGATCTCAGCCCTAGGGGCACTGTGGGATCCCGTGCATGCCGTAGCTATGCGCAGGGGTCGGTGCTGTTACATACCTGTGCTGGTATACAGGCTCTGCTGTGACAGCTCCGTTCTCTCTGGTGGATAGATAGCACGTGAGTCTTAGCAGTAGAAGAGTGATTACACTACGATCTGTAGAGCCTATATAAGCGTTCAATCAACGTCTCATACGGATACGATCAGAATCAATGTCTGCTTGCATGCAATCTGCATGCATTGCTCGTGCATATGGTCAGCCATCGGTGCATGGCTTCCATAGCCACTCCGGAACAGCACCGTGCATCCACTCCATGCATGGTGACCGTAGTCCTGTGCAAGGCTGGATCACGACAGCACGTACGTATCGTAGCGCTACACTGTGATCTTTCACATCTCAAGTGCCCGCGTTCGACCAGGACGTCTAGGTACTCCAACAGCTCGTCTTCAGTATGCTCATACTTTGGGTTCATGTGGGCCCCAAACCTGCTGAGGAGCTTATGCAGGTGGCGCTGTGTGAGTTCATATGGCCAGTTCGGCGCCGATTCGGCCCTTGAGTGGCCCATGCATGCATTGGCCACGTGGAGCCCTCGTGGCGTAATTACGCGTAAAGCGGATTTCATCTCGCGCATCCTCGACTGGTGTACCTTCATGTGTGGAGCTGGTTGGCCTGCGTGATAGTTCATTTACGCTATCTTATTTATATGTCACTGAATCAGAGACTGTCGGTACCGATGACAAGCACATGCACGAAATGGATGCCTGCATCTCTTGCTGACACCTTGATGTGGGGGCGAGCAAAGTGCTCGAGTGGGGCCGGCTGTAGTGGGGGTGCTGCTGTTGGGGGGTCGGTGGTGGCCGGGTTTGCTGGGGTGGGCGGTAGTGCGCAGTGTGGCTGGTGGTTGCTGTGTGCGGCTGTGGCGTGGGTGCCGTGGTGGTGGGGTGCGGGAGTGCGCATGTGTGTGGATGCGTGGGTGTGGTTGTGTCGGCTGTGTCGGTTCGTTGTGGCTTTCACCTGAGACAGTTGTTGCTTGTTGTTGCTGTTGTCTGCTTTCGGGGGTTTTGGCCGTCTGCTTTCCTGCTGTGGCCCTCGCTGCTGGGCTATTGCATCATCTCCGTGTAACACCTTGACGTAGCCTCATCGAGGAACATCCCCATGTTGGTGCAGAGGCCCCGTTGCTCTTCCCGGGCTTGATGGGCGTCACTTGTGTAAGAGGTATGGTAAATGTTGAATTTGGAACACTACAACGCACTTGAGCCGTGTTGACGCTGTGTTGTACTTCCGCAGCCGGTTGAGATATGAGTCAGTTCACATTGGTTCAGTTTAGGGCGTGAATTCTGCTATCGCATTTATCAGTACTAGGTAACGATGCCGTCTGTGGGTACAGGCTCTGCACGACCAAGCAAGGAGGGCTTTCCGATCGTCTGCAACAGCAGAAGGAAGCAAGAGAGCATGTCCACCAAGAAGGCGAGAAAGTTGAAGCCATATTGAACGAAATGAAGGCCAAAGGCGCGAAGCACAGCGACACCATCGTATCGGCAACCGAGCGCATCGTGGAAGTCAAGCTGGGTCAAGGCACAGTCACTGTCTCAAGGATTGCAAGAATTTTCAATAAAACTAGATGCGTCAGAAAAGCGTATGTCGCAAAAATGGGGCAGAGTAGAGGGCACGTTTTTTGTATGTCTCGTCTTGCTCATTGCATTTTTAAATGCGGACATGATTGCGTCTATCTCTGGATCCAAAAACGTTTCTTTTGTCAAAGACATCTTGAGCAGTGATACAACTGCAATTGCCATTTGCAAGGTTATGTTTGACGGATTGCACAGAAGCCATGGCGAACAACTCCCTTTGCAGAGCACACTTTGCGGCATATCTCGCACATAACTCCCTTGTAATTGCAGTGCATCATGAGGAGGTTGCAAAAATTGGAGTGGTGCAACATGTATTCTCGTGGGGGATACACATCACACACAATCCGGTTGAAATTATTTCCAAGCCACCAGGTCCACTGCGTTCCTCAATCAAACCAAGACATGTCCAACCTATACAAAAAAACCGATCACACGCACACAGCCCAAGTCGTGCAATGTTTTGTTAAAACACAAACACAAATTCGTTGCGCAAGATGAGTGTCTATGTGTACAGCAAAAACTGAAATTCTGTACAGCACAGCATCAGTGCCTGTTTGATTCAACCCCTTGGCCTCACTATCCCCCTTGAAGTAGCACACTCTCCGAAAGAATGTGGCGCCACGGCAGACATCGTATTTTCTAATTACATTCGAGCAGCGCCAGCTGTGTGCGCTGCAGGTGACTTCTTGGGCGTCCGCACGCATTGAAGCCCATACGCTCATGGTTTTGTGTCCTTGTTGAGACAGTACTGTGATCCTTCACATCTCAAGTGCCCGCGTTCGACCAGGACGTCCAGGTACTCCAACAGCTCGTCTTCAGTATGCTCATACTTCGGGTTCATGTGGGCCCCAAACATGCCGAGAAGCTTATGCAGCCGCTCCAATGTGCAATGCGTCGCACTGGTCAGGATATTGTCAATCACCTGCACCCCACTCCTTCTGTGGCTCCTGGACCGCGCACTTGCCCACCGCTTAGTCATGCAAAACAGGCTCATAGGACAATCCTCATCACAGTCACGTATGCTGTGGCCGAGCAGTACAGCACACTGCGGTAGCAGCAGCCAGGACTGGTCCAGCTGAGGCTAGGAGGGGCAGCGTCACACATTGCCCGCTCGCCTGTCTGAACGCCAAGGCATGCCCAATCTGTAAGCCATGGTAGAGGCGCACGTGCAAGAAGGCCTGACAGCCATTGTCAGCCTCAGCCTGCTGCCTGCAGGCAGGCTGGGCGTCCTCGTCTTCTGGCTCCTCGCAGATGACAGCGCCGGTGTGCGTGACGGAGTCGGGGAGCTTTTCAGCCCGGCAGTACTGCAGGTGGCCCCCGGGCAAGCGCGCCTCTATCAACACCCCCTGCTGCACCCAGAACAGCGCCCTGCAGCCACCTTTGTGCTTCACCACCGCCGCATGACATGAAGGTTGATCACCCACAAGTACTGAAGGTCAACTCTGTGGTACGACCTTGACAGAACGCATTCACGCTGCAGGTTGCTTTGGCATTCAGGCTCTGATTCTGCGGTGTGAATATGCCTATGTGGGGATCAGCAGACGCAAGCGACGACTTGTAGTGATGTGGTTCTGCGGGTGAGAGACATTAGGGAATGGCTGGGAGGAGTACAGCCATGAAGAGGCACACTTTCGCAGGAGCAATTCCATGGGGATATTGGTCGCCTTTTCCAGATGCACGGCAGACATGGACTCATGCTCCTGGAACGGCAGGATGATGGCCGCCAGCACTGGAGACACGGAAAAGTTGAGGGTGGCGCTGCCCACAACCAGCTCCAGCTCAACGATGCCCAGTGCCGGCGCAAACTCGAGCTTGCGAGGGGCCTTTGCGAGGTGGAATGCCATCGCGTGTGCCTCTGTGGCCTTACGGGCCCAGTCTGCAGAGGCACCAACTGATTTGGACAGCGTACGCAGGGCTGCAGCTGCAGCAAACCCGCGTTGAAGCAGGCCAGGCCTCGGAAGCTGGCGTGTGACGGTGAGCTCCTCTTCATGCACCTTGGAATGAAACGGGCCAGCATGGGCAATCTCTATACAACATCCTATGTACACAAGACAAAGCATGCTGGTACGCATGAGAGCAGTCAAATCACGATGTTGAATGGCGATCAGTGTTGGAGATTAGCCGCTCAGACATGGGGCGGACAGCCGGGCCCGCACCTGGCAGGCGGAGTTGCAGGTCATGAGCTGGGAGCTCCGGCCAGAAGAGGCGGGAACAGATGAGGACGGACAGGTGCTGCAGGTGCGGCTGCAGCTTCTCAAGCTTCGCCGCCGAGGCAATGTCTGGATGCAGCAGCGCTTGCACGTGCCTGCGGCTTTGCTGCACAGACGGCTGTGGCAGTCAGGCAGCATTGCAGAGAAGCAGATTTGCCCCCATTGGCCACACGCTCATGGCATGCACGTTAACGAGCACCGGAGGCGGGGAAGCACCTGAATGTCCTTGAGCATCACATCACAGTGGTGAAGCTCGCTCTCTAGGAAGCGCAGCTTGAGCAGCTCGAGCGTCTGAGTCTCAAAATCCGTGTCAAAGTCTGATTTTTTTATGAGCTTGCTGCCCAACATCCGCCTGCACGCAGCTCCTGACACTCAAGCATGCTTGTGCCTGGTTGATGCAGGGCGAGCTTGACAGATCAGCCCCTGAGAATGGTGCATCTCCTCAGCACTGTGCAAAATGAATGATTGGATGCAAGGCATGAGATGCTGGAAGGTACTGACTGTCGTTCGCCTAGAACACATGCCTACAAATTCAGCCTAGTGTCTTCTCAACCCGCATCAAATTCACATCACACATGCAGACGTTCCGTAGACTCAGCACAAGGCCGCACGCCTATGGCCACATTCCCCAAGAGTCCTGTGAGCTGGAGCGGTCTGCCCAGGAGCGGTCACTAGTTAAGTAGACGAGTCAACACCCAGCCGGTGCACTCACCGCGCCCCCCGCTGTTGCAAGAAGCTCACGCTGCAACGAGACGTAACCTGGCTCCGTCAGGCCAGCACTTGCGTGCACCCAGAACAGGGCACCACCGCGGATCGGGGCACTGTCACCGATTTGTGTGGCAGCTACGGAACACGGCCACCAGCGTCCAGCAGTCAGCCAACAATGCACACAGCGCATGCCCAGCCGGCACGCGGCAGTCAAGCCCAAGCGATGACCACCCACGCCACCACCGCCACAGAGGCCAGCCGACATCGACGACGTCAAACAGCAGGAGAGCGCACTTGTACTCAGCGACGAAGAGGGCGTCGCCGTAGATGTCCACGAGGGTGGTGATGATGTCAAAGGAGGAGGGGTCGTGCAGCCGCGCGTTGTCGAGCTCGATCGGCGTCGGCACCCACGCCTCCGCCTCCTGGAGCACCGCGTCCGGTCCCTCGATCTCGTCGCAGTCCTCCGCGGCCACCGCCGGCTCGCGCACCTCCGTCAGCAGGCTCCCGCCTGTAGCGTCTGTGTCCTCCTGTGGCCGGGCCAAATGTCACGCTGTCGACCAGGTGTGCGCATGTCATGAGCGACGGAAAACGCCGCGCCAGAAACGCGGCTGGCACTGATTAAATGAGCTCCGGGAGCGGTCTGTGCTCCATGTCTGACTTTCGATTCAGCAGCGTGGACATGCAGACCTGTTCTGTTGCCGCGCAGCGCATGCCCAATCACAGTCAAGGGATCTTGTGAATGCGCTGTAGTGCCTGGCTCGTGGCACCGCTCGTGTGCGGCATCCCTCTCACTGGCCATGCAGATGCAACACCCACGGCAGGTATCACACACCATGTGCCGTGTGACACCGCTGAGTCCTGCGACAGAGCAATCGCATTCCACGATGACGCGCACTTGCCGGCCTGGCACACGAACAGCGATGAGCGCTCCAGGGCAGGCAACAGCATGCATGAACGTGGGACAGCAGTGATGTTGGCTGAACCGCCAGAAGGCATGCCTGAGTCAGCATTCTGACGACGCAGCGGATGGTGTCTGGCCGCGAGCGGAGGTACGACTTGATGGGCAGCGTGGCGGCCTCCAGCAGCACCCCGCTCTTGTCGATGCACTGCAGGACCTTAATGGCATTGATGTGTGCATCTAGGATGTTCTCCGTTGCTACCCCTGCACATCAACAAGGCCTGCTGTGATTCATGCTCGTCAGTGGGTGACAAAGTGTGGCAAGTGCCACACACTGGGGGCGAGGCCGGGTGGAAGCATGTTTGCTGGCACGTGCTCCGGCCCGGGCAGCTCGCACCGTCCATGGCAAAGTATCTCCAGGTCAGGCGACACCCAAGCACCGTCGTACAACTGTGGCGAAGCGTGTGTACGTTGTACACCAGAAAGAAGACTGAATTGTGAGGCCTCAGATGTGAGGCATGATCTGGGCGTGGCCTCAAAGCTCGACGATGTTGAGTATGACAGCGTGCAGCGGATAGCATAGAAATGTGCAATTTCACAGCAATTTCACAGCAAAACCTGTGTGCGATTCTGTGAGCCATAGTACTAGCCATGCCTGAGTCACCCAGGAGGCGGGTACGGACAGCTCTGCACGGAATTGCAACTTGGCTGCTGTAGCACACAGGGGAAAACAGCCGCAGCCCTGCACAATCGTGTTGCCCGGTGACATAATATTGTCGAACGGAGCGTTTGCAGCCATGCCATGCTGCTGAACCAGAGTGTGCACGTTGCCAAAGGTATCCATGTGGAGCACTGGGTCGACATCGACCTGCGCATCACAGGCATGGCACACCACCAGTGACAAGGCTTAAGTTGCGAGAGGGGCAGCCCCGCAAGGAAGGTGTTCCCGGCCATGGAGGTGGCACAGAAGCACACCGGGATGCAGCAGCCGCCTGTGCAGAGCCTGCAGCAGGGAGTCAACGAAGTGGCGGTGCAGGCTCGTGCGCTTCATGCACTCTGCAAAGTCGATCGCGGCGGGCTCGCTGTCTGGGTAGGCCATCATGATGTCAAACATGCAGTCGACGTACAGCCGGCCGAGCGTGTCGTACAGGAAGAACTGCAGCCTGAGGCACTCCTGCTGCTCAGCCTCCTGGAGCTCTGCGGCGGGCACCTGCACCTGCTGCCCCCTTGTTGGAGAGCGCCATATGCTAGGCTGAGCACACGGCTCAATGCGGCTTCCGCGTGGAGCTCCGACACAGGGCCCTCGACTGACAATGACCTCTCGTTCAGGGTGCGTGTGCACGGGCCCACGAGGTTCACGTCGGCTCAAGGCTCCGCACTGATGACTTCGCTCGTGGGCACACTGTGGATCAGCAGCATGGCTTGTCAACAGTGCTGATGCAAGTGTGGCAGCGCCCGACTGTACCGCTGGCCATGGCAGAGGCAGTCTCGGCCGTCATGCACAGTGCTAGAAGTGTGGGCAGTCGGGTCCAACATGGCACACGCAGCGACGTGTCCTGATGCGCTCAGTGCACGGATATTCCACCATTGCCCCACGTGGGGTGTCAGGAGTGCGTTGCATGGGGCCCATGGGGAAAGTGCCGCTGCTTCAAGCAGGCTGGGGGCGTGTACGCCGCACCGTCCGGGGCAGCAGGTGCCGCAGCAGCAGCAGCGGGGCCGCCGCGACGTACTGCTCGACAGCTGCGAGCACAGGCACAAACAGCCAGTCCTTCCCGAGGGCTGAGATGGCATTGTGCACGTCCCTCCTGACCGCGGCTGACAGCACCTCGAGCACCTGCGCCGGCAGCTGCAGCGCCACCAGCGCGTCCACGACATCATAGATGCCCTGCAGCCACTCCTGCGGCAGCGGAATGCTTGTGGCGGGAGCCAGGTTGGTGAGCTTGACCTCCGGTGGCGCCACGTGCTCTGGTTGCGCCGAGGCGTGCCAGGAAGCCTCGCCTCTTGCAGACGTGGTTTCGGCTGCAGCTGCTTCCGCCGCGTGTAGGCTGGATATGAGGTCGGCTCCGCTCATATCACAGAGCTCAGATAGGCGTGCAGCAAAGAACCTCGCAAGGACCTGTGGACGAGAAGTGCATTGCTGTCATGTAAGTATGCTTGGAGCAGGTTGTCAAGCAGCACATAGCATGTGGACGCAATGCCGGTCCTGGTCATATCAGAATCAGTATGCTATTGCACATGCAGTGTTGCAGCTGTTCCTGATGTGATGACACATGTGGGGGACAGATCGGTCAGATGGATGCAAGACCATAGTGAACCTGGAGCGCAACGCCTGGAGTATGTGCCACACCGACATGATCAGCACAGCATCCGTCTTCAGAAACGATCAGCATTGCTGACCTTGCAGTGCTTGACAGGCATTATGCATGTGCCCCTTGTGACAGGCTGATGTCAAGGCACATGAGGGGCTTGGCATCTTGTCGCCGCACCTGTTGCAAGTCAGCTTGAGCGCACGTCAAAAGTTGAGTGGACACTGTACTGAGATATGTCCTCCGCAGTGTGGTCATTTTTGTAAGCACCACTGCCGGGGTGTCCGGGCTTGCATGTGCCCGAGCTTGTGCAGTGATGTATTCGATCAACTCAAGGTGCATGGTCACCTTGCTGGCAAGTTTGGTAGCTGCAGCGTGAAGCTGTTTGCTGAGTGTCGTGTTGTCCGGCTGGGCCAGGCATCCCTTGAGTGCAAACACAAAGTCGGGGATGTGTCGCAGTCGCATCTTGTCTGCCACGCACGAATGAACGTACTTCGCCACCGCAGCCATGGATTGAGATGTGCATAGGTTGGACACATCCGTGACCTGAATCTTCTTTATCATGTCTTCCTCGCCGCGCTGCACAATCGGAAACGTCGGGGCACCGTTGATGCTTCTCAACGAGATCGACCAAGGGCGCACCGATGTTGAGAGGGCTTGCACAAGTGCTACCCAGCACAACATATTGTCTTGGTTTATAGGTAAAACCATTCTTGTTCAGTGCGCGCGGTGAGATCAAACGGCACCGCCAATCGCAACACCCGCCCAGCTCATGTAACACACATCTCACAACAAGGAACCAAGCATTTAGCAAGCTCAGCTAGCTTCTGGTTGAGCAATTTTGACGATATTTCTACAATCACGCGCATCGGTCATGTTGCTGCTCTAAGCTTACGCTTCTCCCAGTTCAAAGTTATTGTCCAAAAACGCGGGCGCAGAACAGAGTTTCACGCACGGCACATCCCGATCATATGCCTCACTACCAAACCGATAGCGGTTCGCAATGAGTAGCAGTGAAATGCCGGTGGTGTTTTCCGTCGAGCGCAACCACGCTGGCCAGGCTATGCTCCATGGAGCCGGACTGGAGCGACCAGCATTGCCGTCGAGTTCGACCAGTCAGCCTGAGTGCCCTCGTAGCCATAGTACAGCTAGCCGGATATGTAGCCCGCTGTAGCCAACGCATGGACCGCTATCGTGACTCTCCCTACACACTTTTGGCCAATTCAAATTTTCTCGAGTGTTTCTACGGAGCATTCTTGTTACTCACGTAAAAGTCGATTGTGGACTGACCTGGCAAGGTGCAACTGCGACTGCACTTGTGTTACACCCATGCATTCCCCCCTTTTCTCGGAGTAGACTGAGGACCAGGTATCCTTGAGATGGATCAAGGCCCCAGCAGCGCCGAGGGAAGGAAGGAACTGTCAAAACAAACACCACAAGCAGCATATGGGCGGTCATGTGGCTGCCCGAAATGCTTTCATGATCCGCACTTACAAAACCCAGGCACAGGGAATACTGCTGGCGCGGCAAGCACACAGAGCTCTTACCTGGTGCAACAGAACAATGTCTACACGCAAGCACTAGGTGCAGGTTACTATGGCGCCAAGTCGGCATGAACTCACATCGATACCGGCCGCGGCAGTCGGTGACGGCCATGGCCTGACACCACAGCGTGCCCGAGCCACTGAAGGCAATGCGGCGACTAAGATCTGTGGCAGCCTGAGGGCGTGGCTGAAGATGGGCGGCTGCAGGCATGAGCTGCCGGGCGGCCTCGCGCGGCAGAGCGTGGGGCGGGGCGGCGGGCGGCAGTGTAAGCGCGATGGCTTGTCAGCACCGGCAAGGCGACAGTGGGGACCGCCAGGCCTGGCAGGCGCGCCCTTACGGCTAGTCTGGTGCGGATAATGGCAGCTGCGTGTGCCTGGCGAGCCAGCGCGTGGCGCAGCACGTCGGGGGCGTCACGCATGGTGATCCCCATGAACACGGCTTGGAAACGGCTACGTGACCCGCTGCCGCCCCTGCAATTGTGTGCAGGAAACAGCGCGCCTTTGGCTCAACTCTGCTGTATGTGCACGGGCTTCAGGGGCTGGGGGTTTGGCCATGCTGTGGGGTGTGCCCTGCGGGCAGTCGGGTAGCGCAGCGACATCGCTTATGACTCATAAGTTTATGAGAGCCAACAATCAAGCAAGCTTGACGCCGCAGTCCATGCATCAACGCACACACTGTGGGGTGTGCCTGCTGTGCAACATCACACCCTGAATTGGGTTGACTGCTATTGGCTATGACCAAGCACGCCACGCAGAGGTAGGGAGCATCGTGGCTTCAGCATGTGCTATGGTAGCCCGACCGTAGCACACCTGCCAGCCATGTCGCCCTTGACTTCCCTACGTGTCTGAGCTTCATCGCATGTAGTTCGTGCACCAGTATTGGCACAGGGCAGAGAACTTCTTCACCCCCCGTTCATGCCACAGGGATCACAGTGATGTAAATCTGGATGCCGGAGTTGGCGCCACTGAAACGAGTGGTGGTGGTCGCCCAAGCCACCGTTGAGCGCCCTGCACAAACAAAGCCGCCACCTCGCTTGCTGCCGCGTGTGGCAGTGCGAATCGCCCGCTCCGCCGACTGCAATCCTGGTGCACAATCCACGCTACACGTAGACATCGGCAGCGACGGGTCATGCGTGCTGCGGTCCGCGCTCCGCCCCCCGGCCTCCAGGTGCCCGACTCGGCGTTCTAACATTCGCCTGAGCTACAGATTCAAGCTGCCTTCCGCTGCTTGCAGCCGCATAGACCACATGTTTACGCCCCAGCAGTGAAGCACTCCCTCCAGGTCAAGCAAACGAGTCCACTCAACTCACTGTGTCTGCAGAAGTGGCTGTAAGCTGCGAGACAGTGAAAGACGAGACGGGGTGCTGTGCTGTGCCGTGCTAAAAGCGCCCGAGCCGCCAGCGAGGTACAGGAAGTAGTTAGCTATGCTGGTTCAAACGGGAATAATCAAGAGGGGGAGTGGGGTCAGCCACAGTGGGGCCAGTGGACCGTTCTTGCCGGGATTGTTGACTTATTGGCTGCAAATGTTTCATATGCAAGACGGTGAGGAGTCTGTGCTGTACCCTGCATTGTCTGTAAAGCGTTCTATAATGTACCTCATGCACAGTCTGATAGACTGCACATTCAGGCAAGCAATGAGTTATTCTTAGCAGAACGTCGATCATGTGATGCTAACAGTGGTCGCACACCGCCGCCATGAACCAGGTTTGTGTACTGTGCCTGGTCCCCCTTCAAACGCACCAGTTTATGAGTACGATGGTCTGGAGCGGCCCGTCTGAAATCCTCTGCTGTGACGCGATTGCATCAGCGCTGTTAGAAGCGACAATCGGGCATGGCCTCAGATATCTGCGCCCATGCTGACCGCAGCGGCTGACCCGTGTGCAAGCAGCCTCGCAGTGCAAGTTCTAGCAGGGGCCCGGTAAGCAATCAACGAGCCACCGCTACTGTCTTTCCTGGCTACTCTCTGCAGAGGTCTCGCATGGAGGGGGTTGCATCCAGGAAAATCCATGCCATGAAAGCAATGGCAGCAGATGAGATACTCACGTTGAGCATCAGCCACTGCAGTGGATGTGAGGATACAGTGTGTATCGCAGCAGTGCTGACCCGACATGCTCAACTATGCCTTTCAATCCATTCGCCTGGCAATGTTACAGAAACCCCGCCCACAGTCCTGCCCCTAGGACCCCATAAGCTCACGGTAAGTTTGCTTGCTATTCTGCACGTCATCTTACATGACCTCCAGGCTGACATCGTCTTCACCCAGCCGGTACAACTCAACAAACTGATCATCGAACGGGTTCTGCAGGAAGCTCTGCTCAATGGTGTAACTGTGACTTGTCAGAAATGCAGAAACATCCCTTGCCATGTCTTGGAACAAGACAATGTAAAGTGGCAGATCACGGTGGCCATGACCCTCGATACCCATGCTCCATTCAGATGCACAGCTATCGCTGTCACTAGCTGTCTCCAAATTGCATGCATCAGTGCACTTGCTCTCATCCTCCCTGTATGAAAATTGCAATATCAGCACCAGAAAATGCGAGGGCTAGAAAATGTAACAGCCTGGGAAGGTCGAACAGCACATGATTTTGCATCGCACCTGCAGCCATATATGCTGCACAAGGCCTGCTCAGGGTCAGCCTCAAACGCCCGCTGCTCGTCCCTGTACGCGCTAGATATCTCCGCCATCATACCAATTGATCCAGGGACATTCTGCGCGCGTGTCGCCTCAAACCACTCTGGAGGGGAGCAGTCAAGGAATGTCATCATTATGTCCTTCCTGTGCATGTGTGCCTGCCAGGGCGTTGCATGGCAGTTTGTCAGAAACAAAACAGCGCTACCCTGCACAGAATGTCATACTGAAGCACAGGCAACTTGACTGCATGCATTTTCAGCCGCCACAACCCATTGATGCGTATGACCATGTGAGAGACATCTCTCGCAGGCTTTGCAAGAATGGACAGGAGAATGTCACATGTTTATCGAATTAACGAGCCGGTGGCATGAACAGACAACAGGAAGTGCACACATCAGCACAAAATGTCTAAGGATGCTTCTTGGCAGTTTTGCAATTCATACAAAGTAAGTCTCCCTGACCTCTCGCAGCATCCTACCCACATGGGAGCTCATGAACCCCGTGGTCAACTGCCCCTTGCAGCCTTGACACCAGCACGTTTCTGCTCTACATGACGTGCAAAAGCAAATCGAGGCCAGGCGTGTGGGCGTGATCAAGAAAATCATCACCATGACAATTCCCCAAACGAGGGCGGAGCGGAAAGCAATTTCAGACCCAATCCAGGAACTCCACCGGTGCAGCAGAAGGAACCAAGTTCAACAGCACCGGCAAGCAACTCGACTCTTTTGTGCTCATGTTGGCAACTAAACATGTGCTGCTCCGTGAGTCAGCCCATTTGTACGTGCATGGATGTGCGGAGCCCAGTCCAAGGCATGCGCAGTAAGGTGAGCACATGCATGCAGCAGCTGACAAAGAACTCAGGCAGTACAACGAGCAGCAGGGCGAGACTCAAGAGTGAAGCAGGGCATTGTTGCTGGTGCGTAATAGCATACCGGTGGAATTCTGGCCCTGGAAAGGTGCTCGATGACTGCCACTGTGCCACGCTGGTGCACTAGCCCGAAGTATGCCAGCATTGGGAGCTGTAGCCCGATCGCCGCGGCACAGACCACCTGCCCCCACCAGGCATCTGATGCCACTGCAGGCACTGCATCGCTCGAATGCGGCTCTGATGGAAGGCCTTCAGATCTAGCTGCACCAGCAACGCGCTTACAAAGCCCATCCACAGGTCCAGAGACCACTGAGGAGGAAGCATCACTGAGAGCTGGCGCCTCGATATGCTTGGCATTGTCCTGATGTAGTGTGCTTGGCAGATGTGCCAACGGGACCGCTGCGTACAGGAGGACGAGCTCGAATGAAGGGAGTATGTATCTAAATTCTTTGTGTGGCAAGACGCTGTGGAGCGCGATGCCCCAGGCTGCAAGGAAGAGTGGCCACAGTGGCATGCTGGGTCTGCTTGTGCTGGCATGGCGTTGCCTAATGGCCGCCCAGACACCCCAGGCGGTGAGTGGGAGCAGGGAGCCGAGCATTGCAGGCAGGCCCTGGGAGAAGTACCAGTGCGCTGGGTGGGTGCCATAGTCGGCACTGGAGTTCTGCAGGACGTTGAATTCCAGATTGACCCAGGCTGGAAAGACCCAGCGGCCATAGAAGTGCCCGTCCAGCAACCCATTGACGGCCACAATTGCAGCCGCGAGTATGACGCAGTCGAAGAGATACACTGCAGCATGGCCCAATCGAGCTGGTGAGCTGCGATTGGGGCCGGATGGAGTGAGTGGTGAATGCCACAATTCCCAAGCCGCAATTGGCAGGAAGAGCACAGCTGCCGGCGGTCTGATGACACAGCATAGTCCCGCAAGAAGGATGGCCAAAGCACGCTGTGCTCTCCGGCATGTCTGCAGTGCAGCTGGGCGGCTGCTGTTCACTGCTGATGGAGTGTCTGTGAGGGGCCACACAGCCAGAGCTGCGAGATGAAGGGTCGACTCAATACAATTAGAGAATGGTCGAGTGTGTGTAAAGCAGTTGAACCAGGATAAGATCGAAATAAGGAGAGCAGGGATGTGCAGGCCTGCTGGCAAGTGCGATCGCGCAAAGGCCATCAACACAGCATCATGCAAAAGCGAAAGCAGAGCCTGCGTCACCCGTGGTGCAAGCTGCACCGCTGCCGGTGAGTCCAGGCGGAGTAGTTGCAGGACTAGCAGTCCGGGGGTGAACAGAAGGGGGTGTGCATAGCTGCGGAGTCCCGCTGCCCACTCCCATGTGAGATGCCCATACCTGCACATCGCCCCCGGTGGTATGTGCGCATTCAAGTGCCTGTGACGTATGATTATTCAAACTCGGTAGCATGCGCACCCGAACACGAGCCGATGGGCTACCTCTGGGGCTTGCCAATACTCGTCAGGATCAAACGAGGTTCTGATTAAGATTGACAAACAAAATCTCCAGAGGAGTATCGCAAAGGCTATCTTGTATGTCTGTGCTGCGTTCAGCATCCTTTTGGGCGCGTCATCAGCTACTGTAGCAGTGCAAAATACCACAGGGAATGTGATGATGGCAACTGGTCGTCGTGTAGATCAAGTGCGTCTTCACTTGAATGATATGATTCGGGATCAGGCGGACTAGATCGATCAGATCATGCAAACAGAACCTTGATTTAGGATTTGGCGTTCCTGATCAGATCCACAGCACGCTGTGAACGTCGTGTGCACAGACGAGCATGGCTACAGGCAGCCATATGGCCCACGCACGCTTCGTGACGCACGGCGGTGACACGACACAGATTCCATGATATTGCCACACTGGGCGCAGCCGCGCCTGGGCCCTGCGCGCACTGATCATCGCCACATGCTGCGGACAGATCAAGCCACCTCCATTCGCCGCAGTCTGACAGAAGAAGCAGCGCTGCACGCACATGTGATCATGTTCATGAATCGAATTCGAATTCAAATGTAACTGCGACGAGGGCAGAAACGAATCGTGACAGGACAGGACGAGTAGGCACGAGTACTCTTAGCGAGATCTCCTCGCAGGTCCTGGATAACTTGAGAGATACGTTTCAAGTGTATGCTCCACAAGGTGGTGGAACACAGAGGTACGATTCATGGCAAGGATAACTTAGCAAAAACTTTCACGCCCCGCAAATGCAGTCATCCCTCCGGAATGGCCGGATGATGATAAACTTCCCACTGGCAGCTGCGGCGGTGCCGGATTAGCACGTGCCTGCACCTTCTGCGCCGCGCCACTGCTATAATGGGCTGCCAGATGATTTACGCGGAGCTAAGCGCGCTCCGTGTGCCTGTGCGGATCACAACAGCATTCAGTAGCGTTGGATCAACATGTGATTGCAGATGGACAGCTTGATCTGTTGTTGCTGCTTCCCATGCCGTATGTACGATTGCGTTCCGGACGACGTGCCGATTTAACAGCGACGACTTCTCGTGCGCAAGCCTGGACGGTCCATGACGTCCGCTGCACTTGTAACCTTTTGGTTTCAGTCCAGAGCTAGTCCTGCGCGGCGTCGCGATGTTTGTCCGCGGTGTCATCTGAGCGCAGTGACCAGGATGAAAGTGGTCAGGGAGAATGTAGACTATGACTGTGATGGTACTGTACTAAAGGGATATGCGGCATACATGGATGAAAACCCACAGCATCAGAAGGTGTGCCCACTCCGAGGGTCTGCGGGACTGATGCCATCAGCACAGGATCACACAATTGCAGCACACAACCATTAGAGGCATGGCTGCACCAGCTTTCTACATCATGCCCCGCAGGAAGATCATTTATGACGCAGTTTAACAATTTAGCGTTTCTCAAACAAAACACATCAACAAGTGGCCCATGATGCTGTTGAAATACATGCAGGCTGCAGTGATGGTGGCACATACAGCTATCGGTCCACACGACGATTTTATCCAAGACGTTCTCACAAATCTAGCACTATCAGGCTACGTTGCATTCGCACTAGACCTGTTTGGAGCAGCCGATGTGGTCACAGGGGCTGACAAGGAGAGGGCTAATGCTCAATTGAGAGAGCGCCGCGAACTGATCGCAGAGCGTGCAACAGCGGCACTGCATGTGGTGCAACGCATGCAAACGGTTGACGCAAATCGTATTGCTGCGATTGGCTATTGCCTCGGAGGCAAGTGTGTCCTCGACCTAGCGCGCTCTGGGGCGCACTTGCAGGGGGTCGTGTCGTTCCATGGCATCCTTGACAGATGGGAAACCGCGGGGGACCCCATGACTGCCCGTGTGCTAGCCTTTCATGGCCGCAAAGACCCTTTTGTGACGCCTAGCATGCTCGAAGGATTCCTAGACGAAATGGAGCAGAGGGATGTGGAGTATGAGATCAGATTGTATGGTGCCAACGTCATGCATGCGTTCACCCGAAGTGAGAAAAACACCCCAGATGATGCGGACGCTGGCTTCCAGTTTTGCCCACGCGTTGCACACACGTCCTGGGAATCGACACTAGAGTTCCTGGAGGAAGCTCTGGGAATGCCAGAGTGAGTCAGTCTGCCCATGTGGTGTGCTTGTCGAACAGTATCCTATGCCAATCTGAGAGGTGTCGGTCTCCCGTCGGTGGAGATGCGGGCGACGCCCGGTTGGGCCCCGTTGAAGCTCTGTGGTACATTCACACGACCTGTAAGTGATCACAGTACAGAGATATATGCCGGCAGATCAAATGAAATCACCACTTAACAGAGAGCCTCTTTGAGAAACAGGGTGGAGTGCTATGTGAGCACCTGAGACAACCGAAATCATTTGCTTCCGTGCACAGGTTGACAGAAACCTGGTACAGCTCGGAACTGTGGAATGTCAGACCAACCACATGAATATCAACGTCAGTCATCATGCATCATCTTTGGCATGACACATGTGATGTACACGTGTGTGCGGAAGGTTTGCAACAATGCCTCTCATAGCAGCATTTCCAACTCTTATGACCCAGGCAAACAGCGCATGCTGGCGGAATGCGCCACAAACGGCAGCAGCCACTGTCGCATTGATGCAGCCAACACAAACTGCAGCGCTGCGATGAGGTCCTGCCTCGGAGGCAAATGTGTCCTTGAAAAAGCCCACATCGGGGCACACTCGCAGGGACTCAGAGTTTCGTCCGCGCATGTCGTCATCGACAGGTGAGAGCTCCTAGGCCCTGGGGGACCCAACATATGCACATGCACCCCGGTGGTCTGTGGCATCTAGCATTCTTGGAGGGATCCTGGACGAAGTGAAGCGTAGAGGGCGATGGAGTGCGAGGGTAGATCTGACCTGAACTGATTGTATGGTGCCAGCGCCATGCATGCGGCTGCATGTGGCCATTCAAATGTAGAAGTATACCTCTAGATGATGCAGACACGGGCTTCCACTTTTGCATCTTCGGATTCGACTCCAGAATTCGGAGAGGACGGCCTGGCATTGCCAGAGTGAGTCGGTGTTCAAGTGCCAGAGTGCATGTTGTAAAGGGTGTCCTTTTAGATCCTTACCCCTATGGCAAGATGGGGTTGGCCACCTGGGCCGACCCACTCGAGCCCCGCGGGCCCCTGGCATGTTGCACCGTTCCGTATGCAATGTTCGGATGCGACCAGACGTGACCTGGCTTGGTGCCCAGGGGCACACATGTACACATGAGCATTTTCGCTTACAGTCGTCGCAGAACATACTTCCAGGCTATGCTGCTACCATGATGCTTACAGCGTGTCTATGCATCAAAGAAAGTGCGCTCATGATACTCTGTGAATGCCGCTGTGGATCGGCGTGCCTACCTTACACGTGAACACCGCTGTGGATCGCAACAGCTAATGCACGAACTTGTTCGCATGTGATCAGATTTCATATGATCGGTGGCTCTGATTTGGCTGATCGGTTCGTGTGGTAATTTCTGCAGAGGCAGCGGCGCGCTGGCATGAGTGCTCGTTCGAATCTGGGCCCAGCTGGACGTCAACCCCCAAGCCACGAAACGGATAACAAAGCAATACCCAGTTCAGTGAGCCATGCCAACGCCGTGACATGCAGAGTTTCGTAGGCATGAGCGTTGTATGAATTTTCTTGGGGTCCAGACGATATGCATTTGAAGCGGTGGGCAGCTGGACTGTGTGTTTATTCGAAAGACAGACTGAAGCGCTAGCTGCTTTCGAGCAACGCTCTGCATCTCACTCGACAGCTGGTTTTAGTCAACCTGCTATCTCCACGAGTATTGCTCTCAACCTTCGCAACTTGGTGCAGACGCAATGGGGATTCATGTACGCACTCCGGCTCTCTTCTGTCCTCTTCCGAGGCGCTTGCAGATGCACCTGCTGATGACATCTTCTTGTGTGGTAGCTGATTGTGACCTGCTATATGTCGCTGCGGGATCTTGCATCCTCTGCGAAGGACCGGGCATAAGCTCAGCACGGGACGTCCTGCACGACTAGCTTGCAGGGCTTGTCCAAGCTCATTGGCGACCATGCTCCCGCATCAGTCAAAACACAAAAGTTCGAGAACTATTTTGGACGTAAGATAGCTGTTGACGCAAGCATGTCTCTGTACCAGTTTCTGGTCCGACTCTACCTGCTCCTGGTCTGCAGTGTGCGGTGCAAACACTGACCAGTTACTGCTCCCGAGCAGTCTTGCCGGATCTCGTGAAAACAAATATGTAGGTTGTGATAGGTCGCGTTGGAGATCAACTGCTTTCAAATGAGGCTGGGGAAATCACCAGGTAAGGCATTGCTTGGTTGCTCAGCAGCGTCTCTGCGGCGCTCGGATCCGTGATCACTACCTGTGCAATGCAGCCACATTCAAGGCATGTTCTACCGCACGTCTCGCATGGTACAGGCTGGCATGAAACCAGTTTATGTATTTGACGGCAAGCCGCCTCAAATGAAGCGAGATGAGCTTGACAGGCGGTATGCTCTTGCTTATATCGCACATGCTCAGCACCCTGTAGAATTAGACTGTGATATCGATTTGGGAGGATAGGAGATGTTGTGTCACAACAGGCGCTTGCTCTGCTACTGCTGAGTTAGTGCCGGTGGACTCATTGCACAAGTGTATGTGATAGGCACTTTTACAGGTTGTTCCATTCCAGCACTGTTTGCGATGTTGAAATTTGCAGTTTTGGCACCAAATCGCTACTTTGTGGAACTCATTCCAAAGCTCTCATGACAGCGTACACGATTACCCCAAGCCTGGCAGAAGGACCAGCTCAAACGTTCTTGAGTGATCTCGTGATCTCTGTGTGAGCATCAATTCGTCTGCGTATCGCTGCAGATTTGGACGTAGAGACGATGCGCAGGAGGAGCTGAAGGCTGCACAAGAGAAGGGTGATGCTGAGGCAATCGAGCGGTTTAGCAAACGTACGGTCAAAGTCACCAAGCAGCATGTGGATGACTGCAAGCGATTGCTCAAACTCATGGGGGTACCTTATGTTGAGGTGGGCAGCCGCTCTATCCATCCATCTTGTCCATTCATTCGCAATCAGCTTATGTGTGCATGTTCTGGTCATGCTGCATGAGTGGCTCCAGAGCGACATTTTTTAATGCTTGAGCCTTTCAACTTTGTTGTTCATGTGATGAGCCGTCAATGCTGTTATCAAATACACTGTTTGTCTGGAGCATGAACAGCGTGGCAGCTGGGCAGGCCTGGCCAGACGGCATTCTACATACAGCTGGCCTCCTACCTGGGAGGTTATGCTGGCATCAGTGTGTTATACGCAAGCGAACCACAGTTCGAACCATTCACATACTGAGCTGAATCCCTGCATGAGAGGAACCATGGCTTGCCATTCCATGATTACATCATTGGGCGGAGCTGACCGATTTCGGTCGTAAACTCACACCTCCCCAACTTCCTGCCCTCAAAGCTGGTCATGCAAGTATGCAGGCTCCATCTGAGGCAGAGGCTCAGTGCTGCTCCATGTGCAAAGAGGGGCTCGTGTATGGTGTGGCCACCGATGACATGGACGCCTTGACGTTTGGCACGCCGAAGCTCATCCGGCATCTAATGGCCCCTGGCAACAATCAGAAGCTCACCATTGATGAGTTTGACTATGCGAGCATGCTAGAGCAGATGGAGATTACACCGGTGCGGCTTGAAGTGCCTTCCCTGTATCAGTGACATGATGGCCATTGCATGCCAATTGCACCTAATGCCGACTATGTAGTGTCACTGCCACATATGGAGTCTGACAGCTTGCTGCCTTGTGGATGAAAGGACACTGGGTATCGATTGGAAGCTCTTTAATGATCAGCCTTGCAGTTGATGATGCAGTATGTACACTTGAGCACTAAGAAAGTGCATCATGCGTTTGTACTGTGGCGCATTGGGCTCCGAAGCGTCGACGTAGAACACAGGTCCTGCCGTCGTGCCTGCTAAGAACATCAAGGCTCTGAGGCACTGGCTCATATGCGACCGTTGCAATTGGATCATCTGTTGCACTTGTTGGGTCTGGTGTATGTATCGCCATGGCGGACACGTCCATGGCGTGGTGGCACATGCCTGATCAAAGGGGATGAAATACAGGAACAGTTCATTGATATTTGTATTCTTTGTGGATGTGACTATTGTGGCACGATCCGTGGGATTGGCCCCAAGACAGCATATAAACTCATCACCCAGCACAAGACGCTCGAAAAGGTGGTCGAAAGTCTAGATAAAAGCAAGTATCCCATACCGGACCCTTTCCCATTTGAGGTGCGGACTTATGCTAGGCATCACAGTCAGATCACAGGCAGGCTGCATCATACCCAGAGCTGCGGCTGCTCTCAACACTTGGACCACATGGCACGCATGCCTCGTTCCTGCCGTGCGTGTCGATATGTAGCGCCATGTCCTGTGTAGTTCCTGTGTCAAAGCAGCCGCTGCTGCACAAACTTGCCTCTTCGTGCTGAGCTATTGCAGCATTCACAGGTTTTTCTTGTGTTGCAGGAAGCGCGTCAGCTGTTCGTAACTCCGGAAGTGCTTGATAAGGATACAATGCCTGCGCTTGTATGGAAAGCGCCGGATGTGGATGGCCTGGTCGAGTATCTCTGTCATGAAAAGCAATTCTCAGAGGAACGAGTCAGATCTGCCATCGACAAAATGGCAGCGGCAAAAAGTAAGGCAAATCAAAACAGGATGGAATCTTTCTTCAAGGTGCGAATGGATGGAGTGCACACGTTTGGGTGGTCAGGATGCACCCTCCAATGCTGAATTCCGGCCGGGGCCCTGCAGGTGCTGCCATCTGCACCCAAGGCAAAACCTGCAGCGAAGCCTGGAACGAAACGAAAGGAGCCGCCAGGAAAAGTAAAGGGGAAGGTTGCAAAGAAATTAGGCACTGGCAAGAAGTGATGTTGTCTAGTTTTGGTGAATGCATCAGATTTGCATCAATTTGGTTGTGTGCTATTCGTGCAGCCCTGCATTCTTTTGTCATGCCATATGTATCCACCGTCGCCTCGTCACGTGTGCTCGTCATAAATGTGTAACGCCATGTTTCTCAATCATGATGAGGCTCAATTTGGCGTTGTCAGCTCCCCTCCCCTGCTCCTGAATTTAACCTGCGCTGGGAAACGGGCCAACGGCTGCCACAATGGCGTTTCGCAGGGCGTGGGTTATTTAGTGCAATGTGATTTGTCTTCCTACTTCGCCAGAGCTCACAGATCATACGTCTGCGTTCAAGTTGTCAACCGTGTGCATGCATTGGCTGGATGTGCCATCGCATACACAATTGCGGATACCGAAGTGCACTGCAGTGATCAGGCTGTGAATTTAGCACGAAAGTCTGGGATGCACTGATTGCTCGTGTACCAAGGCGGTCACCTTGGAAACGTGACCGTGTGCATTCCGGTGATCACGAACTTGCGCCATACGCAGAGATGTCAGCAAGCATGCGGCAGCTACATCCTGATGTGGAAAGCATCCTCTACGATGAGCCTACACTGCAGTCGAAGTGTGTCGAACTTGGCGGTATGATCGCAAAAGAATATGCAGACCTGAAGCCACTTCTGATGGTCACCGTCACTGGTGCATATATGTTCGCTTCCGATCTGGCCAAGTGCATCACACCAGTGCCAGACGGCATGCAAATAGACTTCGTTCGGGCATCCTCGTATGGTGCCGGCACAGTCTCGTCGGGGGAAGTTAAAATCCAAGTGCGATTTTGGAGTGCCGAACCATGCATAGACCTTCAGTTTTGGGCAAGCCAATGGAATGCAACATTCCCCTGGCTACGACTGGTCCATAAGCATGACATCATGCGTATGGCTAATCGCTTAACTTGCAGGATTGCTCAAGGATTTCGGTGTCAGGGCGGCATGTGATCGTCATAGAGGACATCGTTGACACTGGAGGAACTCTTGACAAACTGATAACGCGCATGACAGACATGGGCGCCCTCAGTGTCAAGGTCGCGGCCTTGCTCAACAAGGAGGCTCGGCGAAAGGTGGAGGTGCCCGTGCATTTCGAAGGATTCAAGTGCCAGGACAGCTTCGTCGTTGGGTGCGCATCGCAAGCATCCCCCGGGGACCCCGACCACCATCAGCACGCAGTGCCGCACAGCAAACACAGCGTGCAGGTATGGAATGGACTACGACGAAGATTACAGGACTCTGCCGTACGTGGGCATCCTGAAGCCGCACGTGTACTTGGACGATTGAGAACGGACAGGCCATCAGACGCGGGTGACCCTCTGCAAGCAGAGACCCCCAAGCCCCGGTCGACCTCAGGCTACGAGTGCCCTTAAACAGAAGTGAGCGGCACTGGCCTTCTCCCTCCTCGTCCTCAAGCCCTTTGCCTGCTGCACCGTCCAGCCGCGCATCCACCCAAGCAACCCATGGCCGGCGCACAGACTTCTGTGAGTGTGGGCGTGTCAGTTTGCCAGGCACCGGGAGTTGCCGATGTTGTCAGATCGCCCGGCCGCAGCGGCTGGTGTCATCGGCGGGGGCGGCTGCCATGGCGGTTCTTGTCCGCCGCCCGCTGCCGTGCGATGTCCTTGGCATACTTTTCAGTGCCGATCATGTACGCCAGCTTGAACTGCTCCTCTATGTCATGGTCGTCAATCGCCGACACGATCGACTTGACGACCTTCATGTAAGTGTTGAGTGCGTTTGGCGTCTCCTTGTCCCTGCACCAGTGCTGGATGTGGTAATCGCTCCGACCAACACTAGCTGTACATCCTTGTGTGGCAACACAACAGATCTCCGCCACATGGGCACATCAACAACAGCGCTCGAAACACACACACACACACACACACACACACACACACACACACACACACACACACACACACACACACACACACACACACACACACACACACACACAGCAGCAGCAGCAGCAGCAGAACCACCAGGACTGGGCAAATCCCCCGCCCCCTGGGGGTGCGCATGTGTCGACACTGCCCCTCCGCCCTGCTATGTCTGCTTCAGCGGCGCCCATGACACACATGTGGTACAAGTCAAGATCCAGCCACAGCATGCAGCAGCTCATGTGCAGCACGCAGTAGCTGCGCCACGTCCAGGCGCTCAACGGCCGGGCGCACACTTGGCTCGGTCACGCATGAAGGACCACACGTGCTCCTCTGCAACAAAGTTGCACTCCACCACCATGCCGTAGTACTGCTCCGGGGATTCCCCGCTGTTGAACACGATGCGCGCCGGCTTGTCCGTTAGCGCCTTGCGCAGGCTGTCCTCCGGCCCCAGCGCGGCCACGCGGCTGTGGTCCAGGTCGAACGCCAGCACCACGCGCCCGCCCTCCCAGACGCCGAGGAACAGGTCCTGCCCTGCTGCGCGCGCTGCGGCACACTCGGGCGTGCTCTGCACGACGTCGTGGCTCGCGGGCAGCAGCGTGAAATCGACCGAGTTGTGCGACGCCGGCTTCCACTTGAGTAGCATGTTGCATGTGTCCGGGATGTACTTGGCGTCATACGCCTGCATGCAGAGCCCCGTGAGCGCCGCTCGGGTCAACCGGGAGCTGCGACGAAGGCACCGCAGACCGTTCATGCCCAGATCGGCTGTGCCACCAACACCATCGCCCTGCATACACTGGACAGCAGCTCCGGAGACACGATCGGCGCGGTGGGGGGCACCCCACACCTCGCACAGCGTGCGCAGCACCGGCAGCACCAATCCAGGGTGCACTGACCCCGTCAGCCAGATGCTCAGACCTCCCCACTGCAGACTGCAGAATGCTTGCGCAGTGACATCAACAACAGCCTGCAGTGCTGCTTGGGCTCTGCGAGTGGAAACAGAAGTGTGCCAATGCAAGACATGCGGCTGCATCAAACCCACGGCACACAATGTGGGGCGGGTTCGAACAGGTACCGAGCGGGTGAGAGCGTGAGCCTCGATGCTCACTCGTATCTCACACATAACGAGCACGCATGGCAGCACGCATGGCAGCACGCATGGCAGCACGCATGGCAGCACGCATGGCAGCGCTCTGGGAGGACCTGTGCCGCCTTTTTCAGCTTCCACCCATCACAGGCACGGTCCACAGGCGGTTTGAGCAGCAGGACGTGGGGCAACTGGACGCACGGAAGTTGACATCACCGGTGACAGCGTGTCGGCTCGGCACATCGCCGGGCCGTACCGCATGCGCTGGGTGACTGCCTGGCGTGCAGAGGAGCGAGTCCCCAGGCTTGCGGGACATGAACACGACGCCCTGATTCAGCGCCCCTCCCATGGAACTGAACCAACGTATACCAGGTACACAGGAGCTCATGGCTACAGGAATTCCATCATGCATGCATACACACACACACACACACACACACACACACACACACACACACACACACACACACACACACACACACACACACAGAGGTGTGGGGACTCCCTGCGGTGGTGGAGGGGCGCGCCTGCAGGATGAGGCCGTCGTTCTCGTGGCGGATGGTGGGGAAGAAGTGCTGCCGGCGGTGCGCGTGGTCGTGCAGCGGCCAGAACTCCTTGCGCAGCACCGTGAACGGCTCGGCCGCGTAGCTGTACAGGTGCGGCCAGCCACCGCGGCGGATGCAATCTGCCTCCTCGGTGCGCGGCCGCGTCACCTCTTCCATCAGCATGTACCGCTGCTGCACACGCATGCGGCACTCGAGGGCGCTCTCAATGGAGCCCACACTTGAGCTTAATTCGTGTGAAGAGGTCAACACCACAGCGTCAGGCGGCAGAATGTCGCACAGCCAATCGGCAGGTGCCGATGACCGGCGCTGTCAGAACACGGTGCAAACTGTGTGGATTCACTGCTTGGCCCCGCTATCGGATCGTACAGGGCCAGCGCCGACTCGCACAGCAACGCTGCGGAGCAGTACTGGTCCGTCGGGTCCAGCATCCACAGCATGCACAGCACAGCCGCGTGGCATGCAGGCGCTCACTCGCCCGGACAGCAGCCTGACGATGGCTGCATGCGTGTCAGGCGCCGGCAACCCAAGGGCACCCCGAGGCGCGCACCTTCCAGGGCAGGTCCGTCACGAGGACGCCTTGGATCATCATGAGGTCGTACACGTAAAACGCGCGCTCCTTGCCGCCGCCGGGCTGCTCATCGATGACCATCTCGCCCTCCACCAGCGTCATGTGATGCAGCGCGAGCTGCGCAGGGTCCAGCCGCGCGGGCACGGTCAGCGTGCCGCGCTTGAACGCGGCCACCCACGCTGCGGGGTCGCGCGCGGCCAGCATGCCGATCGGCGGCCGCCGCGGGCCGACGGGGAATCGCATGTGCACACGCGTGATGTGCATGCGGCGGTCGATGAGGAACATGCCGCTGTGGCACAGGTATGCCATGTAGCGTGTGCCGTCCGCCTTCCAAGTGCTCCAGTACCTGCTCACGCCACCGCCCCCTCCCCCAGCGGACCCTGATGCATGACACAGCACAGGGAGCCATTGATCGCCATCAGCGCAAGCTGTACCGCTGACGCGCAATTAAAAGCTGTTCTGCGGCATGCCGTGCGTGCTGGCAGCTACAGCAGCACGTGAACTGGCTATCATCTCGGACGTGTCGCGACCAGGATGCACAGCGACCGGGATGTTCGGCGTCCATTCACTGCTGCTGTGCGCGATGAGCCAAGACTGACGGTGCGCAGGTCCGATGTGCCAGCAGGCAGCAGGCAGCAGGCAGCATGGTGGTTGGAGATCACCAACACATGCACTACGCGCGCCTCACGCATGCGCCGCCACATCCTCACACGCCACTTGCGCAGTGCCGCACAGCCGAATGTCATCCACACAAGTTGTGCCTCACAAAGCGCCGCAGCAAAGCTGTGCGTTGAGTTGAGGTTTGTTTGTTGTTTTGAATTTCGAGAGCGATAATGCATGGCCTGGAGAGCAGGCGTGGGCGGAACCCAGTTCAGCTAGTGGCAGGGGTTTGGTACGCACCGGTGCTTGTGGAGCAGGTCCTGGTTGCTGTTGGAGAGAGAAACTGGCTGCGACCCTGGGAACTCGAGGCGCTTGGTGTACGCGCGCAGCTTGCCCAGGTCGTTCTCGGTCATGCCGTCGTCCTCATCCGGGCCGCGCCGTCGCAGGAACTCGGCCCGCAGCTGCAGACGATGTGTGTCAGAAGGGGCATCTCAGACGGGCGCTCTCATGCATGTTGCAGACATGATGTGCGGTCGTCCTAGCAGCTTGCCACAAATACGGCATACATCGTCGCCAAGCACGGGACCGATGGCAGGTGCTCAAGACGGCGCCAACATCCGCCAGGCAGGCGCGCTTGACGAGCGGGGACATGCATGCATGCATGCATGCGTGTAGCAGGTGCCAACAGGCCCCAGCCGCGGCTGCCGCACAGCCAGCCGCACTGCTCGCGGGCGTCGCAAAGGAGGGCGGCCGCGCTTGTTCACAGCACATAGCACAGCAGGCTGTTAAGCATGCCTGCAGTGTGCTCGGGCCAGCGCAGTCGCGGCGCAGCACGCAGCACATGAGCAATGTTCATAGACACAGCACAGCGTAGGTACCACGGCGTAGGGGCGGGGCGCCGGGCGTCGGTGCCAAGCGGAGGCAGGTGCGGCCGGGCCTGGGAGGGCGTGCCTGTGCGACGACATGCTCGCGGTACATGTTGGCCTCCTCCTCATGGATCTCCTCCCCCACCGCATCATCATGCTTCATCTCCTTGCCGTCCTCTGTAGCAGCATGCACTGCCTGGCGATCATGGCGCGCTTGGCACTCAGCGCAGACAATGTGTCAAGCGCAGGTCCGGGCGCAATGCGCTCGTTGCGCGGACGCCAGCCATGCACACACAGCATGTCCGGCAACGCACGGCCAGCACGGCCAGCACAGCATGCCAAGCACAGGCCAGAATGACAGTTGGCTGTGCCACTGGCCATGACGCCTGCGGCTGCGGCTACAACAGCTACAGTGGACTGATGGCGGCTGCGGCTACAACAGTCCAAGCCATCGACATGCTGGGGCCCACGAGCTGACCACTCGCGCTATGCTGTAGCCTCGCGGCCGTCAGCACAGCACAGCCTTGTGACCGTCACCACAGCTCCAAGCCTCAAAGGCGAGATCAGCAGGACACCACTGCCCACAGCGCGGGCAGCCGGAAGCTGCACCCGTCAAAGCACAAGTCGGGATGCACAGGGGCGCACCGTCGTCACTATCCTTGTCAGGCCCCTCATCGCCGAGAAAATTCTCCGGAGACTCGTCGCCCGGCTTCCATGCAGGCACCAGCGGCGTCTCCACCGCCCCCGCGCCACTCTCTACGCGCTTCTGCCGGTAGTACTGAAACAGCCCCTCGATGTACTCGTCCTTGTAGATTCCGGGTTCACGGGCCTTTGTGAACCTGCACACAGTCCCGCAAGGTCCCCAGACACCACATGTGGTCCCCAGGCGGACGATATGAGTTTCTGGTGTACTCCTGACAGTGCGCGGCGGCTGCCGCAACACTGCCGCAGACTCACACGCATGCGCAGACAGCGGCGGGTCCGCGGTGCCCGCGCACGCGCTGCACAGCAGGAAAAGCGCGGCGTGCGACAGCGGGGGGCGGGGCGGTGCGCACGCTTTGATGCATTGCGCGACCGTAGCGGTCACGTTATTGCGCATCAGGTACTGCACGATCATGTAGCCCGAGCGGTTGAAACCGTGCGTGCAGTGCACCGCGATCACCCGCGGCCGCTTCTCAACGAGTGCGCGGTACTCCACCAGAGCGCGCTCCTGCTTTGCGAGCTTCATGAGCGGCTCTGTCGGCGCGCGCGTGTCTGCTGGCAGTGCCTTGAGGGCCACTGCCTGCTGGAACTCGCGCAGCGCGGCGCCGTACTCCTTCATGTCGGTGTCGTACTTCCGCAGCAGCGCCTTCTCCTGCAGCACACAGCGCACAGCATGGGCTCCGATGCGTCTGCGGCGGCAGCACGCGTCTGCGATGCGCAGACCACTGGCAATCGCGAGGCGCGGAACACTGACAATCGCTGCTGGGGTGCTGGTGCAACGCAGTGAGCAACCCCCCGCCAGCTGGCCGTGCCGGCGCCTCTCGTGAGATCTCAGGCCCTCAGGTCTCTCATCATGCAAAGCGCAGCACGCATCACAGCACGAAACGGCACGCGGCCAGGCTAGCAAAGCAAGCGCGTCAACCAAAGCAGCGCAACGGATCACGGGCATTCCCCCTGATTGTTCACACAGGTTGCGTGCCAGCACGTGAGCACGTGCCGCGCCAAGCAGCGGGCACGTTGCTGCAGCTTTCACGGTGCGAGCCCCGCGACTTCCACAGCCACTCCCGCTCGAGCCCCACCACCACCACCATGTGTGCAGCGGCGAGCACGCAGCGCACCTTCTCCCACACGTCTTGCGCGAGCTTCTGCGCCTTGCGCACCTCCCACACGAAGAAGTTGACGTGCTTCGGCTCCGGCACCTGGCCGTGGCCGCGGCACGGGATCTTGACGTGCTGAATGCCGAGGCTCTGGAACTCCGCGGGCTTGTAGTACCGGCGGGACATCGTGAGGTCGATCACGGTGCCGACGCGCGCACCGTGGACATCGCGTAGGTGTGCCACCAGGTCCGCCGGCTTCCACTGGTACGCGGCCGGCACGCGCTGACCGGGGATGCCCCCAAACGGCGCCTGCAGCAGTCAGGTCCCACCATCGGGATCTCACAGGGCGACGGACTGTTCAGCCGTCTGTGATGGCTGTCGGGCCAGCGAGAGCAGTAACGTGCAAGGTGCTGTTGCAGATGGGTAGTGATGAGGTACTGCACGGCGGTGGGCAGATGGAGTCACTCGAATGGCCCTCACCTTTGTCGTGAAGAGGCCTGCGAGCTCTGTTCCGGCATTGGGGCACTTTGCCCATCCCGGGGGTAGCTTCTGTGCAAAGTTCTCCTCCTCCCAGTGCTGCTCTTCAGCAGCCAGCTGGTGGTCAAAGTCCTGCCCGCGGTCTGGATCGATCTTGCCAAACAAGGCTGCGTCTCTGTTGTCGGTATCCTCAGCCCACGCGTCCTCGTCGTAGTCCCCGAATTCCGCCTGTGGTACCTCCTCACTGTTGGGGGGAGGTGTGGTGTTCCATCCACCAGGCTCGGTGCTGACATCGCCCGGGTTCTCTCCACCAGGAGGATCTGAGCTCTCTTGGCCACCGCGTGGCTGCTGTACGTGCTGTTCTTGCGCAGGAGCAGGCTGCAAGGTCGTCTTGGCCTTCAGCGCTGCTAGCGCCCGAAGCCTCTTGGATTGATCACCGGCCAACGGCGGATCATCTGCACAAATGTCTTGCTCAGCATGCCATATCGCGTCAGTCTGTATCAAGTCAACATGTGGCATACATAGTGCGGTGTCCATAGTGCCGGCGAAGCTCTTAGCTAGGGGCACGGAACGTCGTACCTTCACGCTCGCGCTTTTGCGTGGGCGCCTGGGATCCCATTCTCCCTTCAATCGCGCTCGCGCATACCAAGATGAGCCACTCTAGTGTCTACGGTGCGACTTGCCTCGCATGGCAGTCATCAACCGCGTGCTGCGGTCCAACGCAAGAATGGCCATCGAAGAGCGCTGTTCGCGCATCGGGCGAGCTTCGACAGTGCGCGATGCAGTTCGGATACGCGGTTGATGATATGAAAGTACCATCTCAACACGGTTCAGTGGCTGTTGCACGACTACTGCCAAGCGCAAGCCTGTCAATGCATGTGCACAAACACTTGAAATGCGTCTCCGGATATTCCGTGTCCGCCACAGCTCCCAGCACACGCAGAAAGCCACACGAGGATACGCGCAACCGTTTTGTGTGTGAATTCGCATTGCGCATGTTGCTCCTGCGAAACAAATTCAAACATAGCACTCGCGCTCTCTGCAGCATCAGTACAGTGCAGTTGCTTGTGTAGTATCCTCTGACATCGATTCAGAGCGTGAAAATCCTCCGCCTGATCTGATGTATCAACAGTTGGCCAGGCAGATGTAGTGCCGCTCTCATCTGTCGCCGGCTCGTCGCGCTCCTCCCGCTGGCGGAGGTGTCCCCGGCGCCCATACCACTCACGCAGCTGTAGCGCATCACTCACGAGCGATGGGGCCATGCTACGTGAATCTTCCGCATCCAGCAGGCCTGTCGCGGCGCACGATGCAGCGTTTACGGACCGTGTTGTATTTGCGCAGCAGAACGTGCATGGCCCAGTCACGGCCTGCACGAGCGTTTGCAAGCAGCGCAGCAGACTACAATAAACGGCTTGAGCAAGCCCGCGTTGATGATCTGGAGTTTGCCCGCCTGCTGACGGGACCTGTAGACATCGAGCAAGGCAGAGCACGCTCCGCGTCCGACGCCGGCGTTCTCCGCCGCAAGGGCCGCTTGAAAGAGCAGGACCAGTTCATAGATTTTATTGTCTCCATGCATCAGACTCATTCCTGTGAGGAGGTGATGATCAAGGTACAGCAGTGGGTCCAGGCGCGCTCCACCTCAACCTGGAATACCACGCCACCGGTGTCCCGCGCTCCACGGCGCCACTCTCTCCCTCATACGCTTCAAGCTCTTGACAAAAGATCAGCTCGATGGCATTATCCTCCATGCATTCGTTCCCCGCTGGCTCACCTGCCACTGCCTCCAGATGCCAGCACTAACTTGTGCCACGCATGCAGGAGCACCGCAACGACCCCGAGCGCTCCAAGCTAAAGCGCCTCGTACCAGCCATCGGCGCCATGTTCACAGATCTGCCGCTTTGTGCGGCGTTTAAAGAGTATGACAGCCACTTTCACCTGTCGCGCCGAAGATTCGTCCTCCCCAACTTTGCAGAGGTGTGCTATCCCCGAGGCTTCCTCCCGCCTATATCAGTTCACCACGCGTTCATCCTTTGCACAAGACTAACCCACAAACAAAGAGCTCAGACTGTTACCTGTGGCCCACAGTGCGAGCAAACCACTGTGCTGGACAGTACTCGATTTCTATCACGTCTCAAACGCATACCTTAAAGCATCCTATTCCATTCGAAATGAAACGCGCATCAGCACCAAATGTGCCATGAACTCGATCGCAATGCCGCGGTTGTGACAGCCACACCCTCTATGCCATTGCCAGATCCACACTCCGCCCTCCGCACTGGCACATGCTGCAGCCTTCCCCGCCTGAAACTGTGCCCCAACCCCCCCCCCGCCCCGCCCAATCAGCCTAGTTCCCACGGTGCAATACCAACCACTGAACGCAACTTCGAAACATCATGCACACACAATTTGCCGGCTATCACAGTACCACAGAAACGCCGCTGTCGCCAACACTTCACAGCACGCCCGCGACAGAGCCCCCCCCCTTCTTCCTCCCCTCCTCAGGGCCCGCCGCAGCAACATCAGGCCCCCTGCCTTACGTGCAGGTCCGGCACATCCTGAACATCGCTCAGGTGCACGCCTCCGCGGAAGCCCTGCAGCTGATCACCTTTGACGCCGACGGAACCCTGTACGCAGACGGCACGCACATGGAGCAGGACAACCGCATGATCGAGCTCATGATCGCGCTCATGCACCGCAACGTGTGCGTTGCCATCGTCACAGCGGCCGGCTACCCCGGCGCCCCCGCCCTCTTCCAGCAGCGCATCGCCGGCCTCGTCGCCGCCTTCGAGGACCGCGGCCTGCCGACCGCCGTCACCGACCGCTTCCTCATGCTCGGCGGCGAGTGCAACTACCTGCTGCGGTGTGCGCTGCCTCTGCAAGCATGCGCAGCACGCTGATGTCGCCTGCACCGGGTCTCCGCCTGCATGTCTGCATTAGTCAATTTATTGTTTTAGATTGGCGATTGTAGCGACCAAGGTTAGTCCAGTTACCACAGGACAGGCGGGCGCTTGTTGGTCGCGATGGTCATGTGCTGCGTGCTGGCCCCTGCTGTGCGACGTGATTGCTGCTCGTTGTGATGGCGCAGGCTGGCGACACGGATCGCGACAGCTGTCTTACATCACTGCATGCATGTGGGACACAAGCACACTGCCGTTGCACATGCGTGCACACAGCACACGGCATGCTGCTGTTGGCGCGGGAGATCCCCAGGCACACCGTGGCTTGGCCGCCCGGCGCACGGCACACCCCACCTGGTGCTTCCAGTCCAACCCCATCACCACCTTCGCTGTCTGCGGCGGTCAGCACCTCAGGCCGGGCGCGTGAGCAGGTATGTATGATTACATTGCCATATCCAGGTACGACAGCGAGGCCAAGCAGCTCAAGTTTGTGGCAGACAACGAGTGGAAGACGCCCGAGATGCTGGCGTGGCGCGAGTCCGACATCGCGGACGTTCTCGACTCTGCACAGAACATTCTAGAAGACGCTGCCGCATCACAGCGCGTCCCCGTCAACGTACGCCGCCGGATCTCTTCTTACATACCGAGCGCGTACTGATTCCGCCTCCACATGGAACTCAAGCCCCGCTGCCCCTGTATGCTCCTGCATGTGCGGCTGTCTTGCTCCTCACTGACCACAGCCACACATGCCTCCACAAGGCTGAGTGCTGCTGGGCGCTGCGTGATCCGCTGCGCTGCGCTGCGGTGGACAGTGCTCACGGCTCGCACCGTGGACGGCACGCAGAGGTTGCTCCTGCTGCATCGCAGTGGGCGCTTCTGGCGGGCATAACGGCGGCAGCGGTTCCGTGTGTACGCGCGCCATCTTCCGGCTCGAGACTGAGCCTGCACCGCCGGGAAACCCCAAGCAAGTGAGGCGGGCCGGGTGCAGGTGATTCGCAAGGAGCGTGCTGTGGGCGTGGTGCCAGCGCGGCCGGTGGTGTACGAGGTGCTCGAGGACATGGCCATCACGGTCGCGCTCAGCCTGCTCGACACGTCCGTGCCCTTCTGCGCCTTCAACGGCGGGGCCGACGTCTTTGTCGACATCGGCAACAAGTCGCTCGGCCTGCACGCCCTCATGAAGTTCGTCGGCGCCTCCTCCGAGCAGGTGCGCTGCCCCGCTGCATGCTGCGTGCTGTGTGAAACGCACCCGAGTCCCACCTGTGTTTACAGTTGCAACCACGCGATCATTTGTCGTGATGCGCCGCTCACCTGTGCTGTGCTGTGCTGTGCTGGCATTTGTGTCTGCTGTGGTGCTGCGCTGCGACTGAGCCATGCATTCGAAGTTGAGCCGGCATGCAGACGCTGCACGTGGGGGACCGCTTCACGGCGAGCGGCAACGACGCCGCGACGCGCGACTGCTGCGCCATCCTCTGGGTTGCCGCACCCGAGGAGACGTGCTTCTTCGTGGACATGCTGCTTGACGACATCCAGGAACTGCGCGAGTCCCCCTACATCGAGTGACGCCCCCTTCGCCACCCCCAAACCTCTGCCCCTGTCCCTCTGGGGCCTCCCCTCTGACCGCATATCTTCTCACAGCGCGGCGCGCCATGCACTGCGCAGACCAACACACCTTCCTGACAGATCCTGCTGCGGCTTTCCATCGCAACGTACAGCAGGGACGCCAACTGCCGCTGCAGGTGTGCTGTGTGCTGTGTGCTGTGGTGTGGGGGCACTAGCGCTGGCCGGGCCGTGTGGCTCCACAGTCGCCGGGCAATGCATGGCAGCCATGGCCATGCATGGAGCACCCTTGCCCAGAACAATGCATGTGGCACCGTGAAACCCTTCGGTCGCCCCTGCCATGAGCTGCTGTGGTGCCACGTGGCGCGTGCTGTGAGGGCCTTGAAGATCAATGCACCAGTGGTGCTCCGAGCAAGTGTTGATAAACAGCCCGCAGCAGAAAGACAGAATAGCCCCGCTGCGAATGGATCATGTTGGTGGCCCTTCGGAGGGGATCTCAACGGAGTGAGGAGCGACAGCGTGCTGTGTGCTGTGTGCACAGAGCGCAGCACGGTGCTTCGTACTGCAGCGGCTGGCTCAGGTCTTGGGCCACCTCGCTAGTGTCGTTTGCTAGTCTGGCACGGCATGGGAGCGGCCAGTGTGGGCAGGAATTGTTGTTGTGCCGCCGCGGGTGCTCCCGGAACGTTGAGGGGCGGTGTAGCATCAACCGGTATCCCAGAGATGGTCTGGAAATACTATTTCCGATGTGTCGGCTTGCAAGCAGCGAGTTGCGGACATGCATGAGGGCACATGAGGTGGTGGATGCGAAGGTCGAGAGTTTTCTGGCATAGAATCGGCAGAATACAGCCGCGTTGAGCTGGCCCTTCGTATCTTCAGGGCTGAAAGCGCAGGTGAAAGGGCTGACAACTGTTCTAGCTGGATTTGAATGCCAACACGAACAATCGCGTGTGTCGTTGCCAGTGTTTCGACTACATTGCCTGTGTGGGGGCCAAGGTGCATGGGCCACCGTATTCGTGATCTCCATGGCCCCGTTATGTCGTGATCAAGCACACGCTTCCTGGCATGCGACCCGCCTGCGCGCTGTAGCGCAAGCCGTTGTGTCGTTGTTGATACTCATGGTCCTGCCTATTGTGCATGTCACTGCAGTTGCGCGCAATCGTATGAGCAATGCGCCCCGTCAACTTGCACGCCCCAGCGCCCGTCGCGAGGCCGCTGCGGGCGCACGACACCAGGTTACATTCGTACACCCGTGTCAATTGTACAGCTAGCTATAATGAACGGCTCACGTCAGCCGCTGACGCGTCTGACGCCGTGACAGCCCTAGAAGTCTTGACAGAGGTGTGTCGCTGGGAGCGTCGCCCAACAGTCCGCAGTTGCCGTAGTCCGCATCGCCTCTTCCTTCGCGTCCGTGATGATCACGCATTGAAAGGCAGCTCTACACCTGTCTCTTCCTGATCCGCCCCGCTATGGACTGACGGAGCTGCACAAGGCCCCAATTTCAGCATGTCATGTGTTTAGCACACAGCCCCAGGCAACTTGGCACCCTTCGAGACCGGGCTGAGTGCAGGCCAGGATAACCAAGTCAGACCTTTCTCCCGAGGCGGCAGAGGCTGGCGTGCGTGCTGTGGCCTCTGTGTCTGTCGTCAAAGCATGTGAGGTGCTCCACACCCACCTTCTCAGCAAAGGCATTCAGCCATGCTTCAACACCACGCTGCCTCTGCTCTTCCGCGAGCTCAAAATCTCCGAGAACTCGTCTGCCTTCGAGGAGCTCGTCGCTGCTGTCGAGCCTGGCCTCATGCAGTCCAGCGGCATCCTGGGAGGCAGCGCAGAAGAGGCTGGGGACCAGAGCGGGAGCTTGAAGGACCAGCAAGACGCGATGCGTTGCCTCAACATGATGCTGAGGCAATTTGCAAAGCTGGACGTGGACGGCGCGGTGGATCGGGTGAGGTCGTACCACAAGAGGGGGGTCATCATCGAAGGCGCCACTTACTCACAGCTCGCGGCCGCCAGCCTCACCGCCGGGGACTTTCCACAAGCGGAGTTGATGCTCGAAATGCGTGACTACTTGTAGTGGGGGGCCCTCGATAACGGTGCTTGACAACTCGAGCGTGGGCCAGTTGCACCAGGGTCCAAACACAGACATCACATCACACAGACATCACATTTTCAGCAGCCGTGAACCGGTACTGCTCTCGCCGTCCACTGCAGCATACGCATCAAGCTTGCGTCATGCTTGCATTAGGTCCTGTGCTGGGCGTGATCACATCAGCAACTTGATGTGCTATGAGAGTGTTCCCTGGGGATCGCGCGGGTACAATTACGAGCATGTGCACGAGGCATGAGATCACTGAGAGGCGCTGTGTAACAACAAGAACACGGGGGTGCCAGTTACACAGGCTGTGTAACGCAGCCGATGAGCTGCAGCTGCCGCACATGGCAGCACTGCCGGGGATGGGCAGCACAGCGTACAGCATGTCATATCGCGGCTCACAGAACATGGCACAGCAGACTGCCCGGGAGGACATGCATGTGTGCACACAGATATTTTGGAAAGTACATGCAGGCCCGCACCCTAGCAGAGCACGCCGTACGTTGAGACCACTCACCTCCCCCGCTGAAGTAGCAGGCAAAATGTGAAAGAGGTACAAGGGCGGCCACTGCGGCGACAGGACGCAACCCTATGAATAGCATCACCACATCCCCAAATGCTGTACACAAACATGTTGCAGCATGCATAGCAGGGCACAGCGCTCAGTCCAAACCCTTAATCACAGCACTGCAGAGTACATGGCTTGCCAGCACAGGGTTCGCAGGTACATGGACCCCATCGCAATGGTGTCTCACCACTCATGCGGCGCCACTCATGCGGCACGCTCCTTCCACTGCGATGCAACAGCAAGATGGCCGGTCATGGCAGGACGCCTCGAAAGCGACCCTTGCATATGACTGCACTGCACTGGCAGTGCCAAGCAAGGCAACATTGTCTTGGAGCAAGGACAGCCACTTCAGGTGTTCTCATCAGCGGCCGGGGCCGCTTCTGACCGAGTGGTCAGACACTTGAAAGCCAGGGCCGGGCATGCTGTGCTGTGCATGCTGTGCTGTACATGCTGTGCAATGCACAGCAGCACCTCCTGCCATGCATTGCAGGTGCCCCGGTATCTCTCTGGGCACACATCACTGTGCAGTCCCGTGTTGGCGGGGGCTACCCGATTCTGCTATCACTTCAAGCAGCCCATGCTGCGCGCTGTGCGGTGATACGTGTGACTTGTTTCCGCCAGAGGGCGTTGATGTCACATCTGCGCCCGTGCCGCCACCACTGAAACCTGCTGCAGTGTCTAGCGTGCTGCGCTTTGCAATGGCCGCTGCGGCCCCAGCACGCCATATGTGTGCTGCGCGCTTAGGCCGGGCGTCCTGCACGTTGGCCGTCGGTGCTCCCGTGGGGGGCGGCGGCGGTGGAGGCTGCTGTGTGCTGGGCAGCTTCACGTCTACCGTAGCATCCGCCGCAGGCACTGCTTTGCGTGCAGCCCCGCTGCGCCCCTTTTGGGCCCATGCAGATGCCGCAGCACGGGTGGCATCATTCAACCCCTGTCCCACCGGCTGACTCTCGCTGCCTTGCTGCTCGCGCCCTTCCTGCTGGCGTGCTGCGTCCATTGACACTGCAGGTGGTGTTGGCAGCATGGCTGCAGCAGGCGCAGAACGCTCCCCCTCCGTAGCAGATTGAGGCTCGTTGCTCATCCCCGGCGACGCACCGGCCACCGGTGCCACGCCGACTCCACGCTTGGTGACCGTAGTACTTCGGCGCCATTTGTTTGCTGGGGCGCCGGACGGGACTGACGCGGCAGAGAACGACTGAAGGTCTGCCAACCCGGGCCAGGCGCGTTGCAGCGCGGCGGACCGGCCCATGAACCCCAGGCGGCGCGGCACGCCATCGGGGTTGGGCGAGTCCGCCACAGCCGCCGCAAAGGCCGCCTGCGCGATGCCTGCCAGCCGGTCGCCAGCGAAAGGATTCGGTGCTGCGGCAGCGCCGTTTGCGGCGCCCGCGCTGCCTCCCTCCTGAACGTCTCCCTGCAGCAGCACCAGGCATGTCACGCGCAGCGGGCATGTCCTGCGCAGCTGCAGATGGCTGGCCACGCCTGAACATCACATGCACACACATGCACCGGCGGAGACCTGGCAGATACTGCTGCGTCCTTGGGTATGGATATATGATTGCAGGGCGCTGGCCCAGCACACAGCAGCAGATACAGTCAAGAGCTACGCGGTGCGGCTTGATGCTGGTCAAAGCGGGTCGCAAGTGGGAAGGCCTGATGTGGCCACTTGCGTCGCAGGAGAGCTGCAATGTGACAGCAGCCACGAAAGGAGGCAGCACAGCGCAGCGTGTTGAATCCTGCCGGTGTTGCTGTTCCTTTGGCAGTAGCCACGGAATCTATTTATTCATTATTCAGGGCAGGGCAGGGCGGGGCCACACCGTGACTGCGTCAGGCACGGCCACCGTGTTGCCGGGGCCGGTGAGGCCGCCGACGTCGGTGAACGCCACCGGCCGCTCCGAGTACAGCACGGCCAGCAGGCGCTCGTTCAGCTTGTACTGCATCTGCACAGCACAGCACAGCATGTTGGGGGCTCCTGAATTTTGCATCTCGCATGTGCATGTACCCCTGAATTCTCGGAGGTTGAGGCGGCTTGTCGTGTGTCATCCATAGCACAGCACAGCACAGCATGGCGACCGAACCATGAGCGGTGCAGCATCCACTGGCAGCGAAGCGTGCTGTGGGGCGCAGCTAGAGCACGTGGGCCTGGCAGGCGCAACCGGCTTCCGGGCAGCAGCAAGCGATTTGTGTGGAGTGTGCGAGGAACACACACCTGCGGGAGGGGCAGCTCGTTGGGGTCGTAGTGGAACGGGTCCTCGATATCGGTGGCCACCTCGTTGAGCGTGATGTAGGTGGCAACGGCCATGAAGGTCAGCACAGTGGCGAGGAACGGGTTGTGGATGAAGCCGATGACGGCAATTGGTGCGCAGAGGGTGAACAGCAGGAGTGCGATGTTCACGGCCTGCACCCAGGGGAAGGGGAACGGTGTGTCTGTCAGCTTCCTGCACAGCGCAGAACAGCATGTGGGGGTGCAAGTGCTGGCATACCAAAGGCACTATGCGTGTTGAGGACCGTGGATGCTGACGGCATACCGAGCGTGCACGCAGCACAGCACACATCACAGCAGCATGCTAACCCATTGAGCACCTCAATGAGGCCAGCATGGGGCATTCGGGGGAGTGAAGAGGAGGCCGCACTGGCAGTGCTCAAAGGCGATGAAGGCGCTGCCGAGGGTGGCGTAGACGCGGGCTTGCAGCGGCGGGGCCGCCTTGATGCCGCCCGCCTCGATGCGCTCGATGAGCGTCTGGTGGATCCAGGAGGCGATCGCGTGCACACGCTCCGTCGGCGCCGGCGCATAGGTGCCTGCACGCATGTGCAAATGGGCGCCATTGGCAACCTTGCACAATGCTGACATTTGGACGCGGCTGCTCGTGACATCCGTGCTGTCCATGCTAAATTAAACATAGGGTATCACGCCACATCCAGTGGGGCAATGACCACATCATCCCTACGGATAGGGGCGGACGATCAATTTACTGTTAACCGGGGCGGATGGATGCTATGCTAGCTGCGCTGTGCACGCTGCGGGTGCAGTCCATGCTGAGTTTGAGATACAAGCGCGGCGTGTTGCACATGCTTTGTGTCCAGCACGCGCCGTGCATGCTGTGCGCGCACCATTCTCGAGCATGACGCCGTGGATGCCGAGGTCCAGGTCGGGGACGGCCTCGCAGGTGTCGCCACTGGTGGTGAAGGCGCCCAGCGCGAGGCCCTCCGCCTGCGTCAGGCCGCCGATGACGGGCAGCTTCATGGCGCGGTGGATGTCCTTGGCGCGTTCCGGGTCCGTGCCTGTACATCATGCATGCAAGCATCCGTCGGAGTTGGCGCACCATGGCGCAGCTAGCGCTCACAGCCGTGGACACTCCAGCCACAGCTGAACATGTACAGTACGGCAGATCGAACTGCACACGGTGGTCGCAATCATCTGTGTTGCATAATCGATAGCTGTATGCACTTCCAAATAGCCCGCGTGGTCACAGATGCACGTCGCTCGTCAAAGCATGTGCAGCATGCATGACGGCAGTGCGAGACGGGAGCATACGCAGCACGAAGTAGTCCAGCAAGCTCTTGCTGCCGGCCCAGGACTGAGAGAGCTTGGAGGATTTGGCCGGGTGAGCGCTTGTGTCAGATGCATCATCCAGGCCGCTGCTGTCACCCCCCCTCGCCGCGTCCCCCTCCTTTGCTGCCGCTGCCTTGGCCGCAGCACCGGCGCCTGGCCTGTTCTGCTGCAGCTGCCCTGCGTTGGTTGGCGGCGCATTGGCCAGAGAGTCGTGCACCTGAACACATTCCATGGAATGAAAGCATGCATGCGATGATGCCCGCCTGATCTGCGCCCTGTCTGCCTCATAGAAGGTTGCCCACCCTGCCCCTTAAGAATTCCCCCCCAATTGCAACCTTCCCATACACGTACGCAAAACTATGTAGCACGCAATCTGCCTATCGTGTATACCTGAATGCCAGCATTGGCCGGCCGCTGCCGCTCCCGCTGGGCGCGCTTGGCGTCTCTGCAGTGTACATGTCACAGATGCATCCATATGCATGGCCCAGGCAACTTGGTCGTGGGCAGCACACAGCACGCACCACAAGGTTCTCCATGTTGTAGTCGCCACGCAGCGTGGCCAGCGCCACCGCGTGGAAGAGGCTCACAAGGTGCATGAGCGTGTCGCAGAACCACTTGTGCTGCTCTATCTGCTCCGCTGTCGCACCCTCCCGCGGCAGCGCGTTGCGGTCAAAGTTGATGGCCGTGCGGATCGCGTCCGACAGGTTTGCCGTGATCTGCTGTAGCTGCGTGCGCCCCTCCCAGTACCGGCCGTAACTCAGGTTGTTCCTGAACACAAGAGGCTATTTGTACACTGACAAGCCCTCGGATGCTGTATGCTGTGCTTGAGTGGCGTACACAGCAGCCATCAAATTTAGGTTAACGGTCTGACATGGCAGGTCTCATGGAGGGGTGCTCCATGGCAGCCAGTACCGACGCAGGTTGGTACGTACCAGGTTTAGGTCAGTATGGTAAAGGTTGGCAGTGTATCAACTCACTCGGAATTGCCAGAAATTAGGATCTGCGCCCAGATACGAGCTGTACACTGTGTTGGGATGCCTATGCTACTGTATGGATGAAGAAAACGTGCTCTTCGTGGACTTTGGCTCAGATTGACTGTCCATACCAACTTGGCCTGGTGGCATACCGAAGCACGCAGGTACGCATGCAGGTACGCATGCAGGTGGGTACATGTACATGGCATCCTTGGAGATGGAGACTTAAAATTAGCTTAGCGGGGTGCTCCTAGGCTACACATTGCTACAAACCATCGTCCGGGATCATCCGAGATCATCGCCGGGATGGAACTGCACATGCACTGGGCATATGAGCAGCTCCGCTGCTGCTGCTGATGCGTGTTGTGTGTTTGTGACTCCTGCTGGTATCGTCACGGTGTGCAGATGCAGACCCAGGCGGGGCGGAGGCGGGGCGCCCGGGGGCGGAGGCGGGGCGCCCGGGGGCGGAGGCTGGGGCTGCAGCCATCAGGGTGGTAGGCCAAAGATTGAACGGGCATGTGGCAAGGGGGTGCCAGCCGAGGCTGCAGCTGGCAGCAGACGCAATGGCCAAGCCCATATGCATGTAAAGCAATGACCAAGCCGATGAATGTGTTACACAGTGATAGATCTAGGACTCAGCAGCGCCGAGGCAACAGACCAGGCAACAAGCAAACAGACAAATCGGCCACCGTAAGCACCAAGGCCACGCGCCGCTCGAGCAAATGCCAGAACGAACTAGCGCCAGCTCGAAAGCGGACACTCGCACGCCGTCTACTTTCCTTCTGTTGCCCTCGCTGCCGGGCTATTGCGTTTATCTCCGTGTAACACATGCACGATCGATGCGTTTCGTGCGTTCACCTGTTTCGGGACTTGGTAATAGTACCAAGTTAAAAGGTTCGTTCCGATCAAGGTGTTCGATCAACCATGTGTACGAAACGAAGCGACAGACACCGCGATAGCAGACATATACACCGCCACAGACATGAGGGACACAGCCTTGGCCAAGCTTGGTATGAATCCACGGAGGATGGCGTGCCGAGGAACTGGCCACGACGCATCAGCTGCAGCTGCGCGGCATGCAGCATGCGAGATTCGGTCGTGAGGCCTCTTGAGGTCGAGCACTGCGCCGGACCCTCGAACCCTCCGCACCTGAAGATCACCATGAATCCCACCACGAAGAAAAACATCTGGATGGGATAGGCATTGCTGAAAAGCTCCCAGCCCGCGGTGTCGAAGACGGCCGTGAGCGTAGCCGCAATGACCGCCGCGACCACAGCGTACGGCAGCGCTCTGGGGAACGCCGATCCATACGCACGAAATAAGACACGATTTCCCCACCAACTCTTATCATATGTAATCATGCCTGCTAAATAGGCTAGCGGCGCTTTAAAATGGCAACCGGACAGGAGCGCGCGCAGCTGTATACGTAGAGCTATAGTGACGTCGTGGACGCAATTGCCTCTGGAAATCTGTGGTGCAAACTCCGGAAGCGTGATATTGCTTTGATGTAGGCTGTGGTGCAGCATCGATACTGTCTGTCGCATCGGCACGCGAAGTCGTGTCTTTTTTTTAGTTCTCGAAGATCTTAAGCTTGCGCATGCCCATGCTGGGCATGCACGAAGGACACATGCATATGTGCTGTTACACAGAGATGAACGCAATAGCCCGGCAGCGAGGGCAACAGAAGGAAAGTAGACGGCCAAAACCCCCCGAAAGCAGACGCCAGCAAAAAGCAATCACTGTCTCTGGTGAAAAGCCACAACGAACTGACACAGCCGACACAACCACACCCACGCACCCACACACATGCGCACGCCTGCACCCCTCCACCACGGCACCCGCGCCACAACCGCACACAGCAACCACCACCACCGCACTACCGCCCACCCCAGCAAAACCAGCCACCACCGACCGCCCAACAGCAGAACACCCACTCCATCCGGCCCCACTGGAGCATTCTATCACGGGCCCAGAGCACAAGAGCCAGGGGGCTCACGCCCCCCACAGTGCAAGGCGTACCAGCCCTCCCCCTCCGGCCGCCCGGCAGGGGCCTGAGGGCGGGGCGCGAAGGGCACTGGCGGCGCCTCATCACTCCCCCCGCGGCGGCTCTCGGGAAGGCAGGGCGGGCCAGCACGACCAGACGCGGGGCCAGCCTGCGCCGCTGCAACCGCGGCACCCGGTCCATCAAGGCGGCCAGCGGTGTTTTACACAGTGATAGATCTAGGACTCAGCAGCGCCGAGGCAACATACCAGGCAACAAGCAAACAGACAGACCGGCCGCCGCAAGCACTAAGGCCACGCGCCGCACGAGCAAATGCCAGAACAAACAAACGCCATCGCGAAAGCAGACATGCACACACCACGCAGTACCACGCACGCCACGCGCACACCAAACGCACAGCCAGCACTCGCCGGGCCCACAAGCGGTCGTCCACGCGACACGGCGGCCAGCGGTGTGGTTGTGTCGGCTGTGTCGGTTCGTTGTGGCTTTTCACCTGGGACAGTGATTGCGTTTTGCTGGTGTCTGCTTTCGGGGGGTTTTGGCCGTCTACTTTCCTGCTGTTGCCCTCGCTGCCGGGCTATTGCGTTCATCTCCGTGTAACACATGTGAAACGGTGATTTCCATGGTCGAGAGCTTTCTACCTCTGCTACGCTAGCGCACCCATGCTCGGCACGCTGCGCTCGGCATCCGCCAGGCGAACACAGACAACACTGGTAGATTTTAATTTCTGGAATTAGCTGCTCCGCGAGAGTTGCGGCAGTTGGCGCGCGCCGTGACGCCTGCGCCTGCTTTGTACCAGCGGTACCGGCAGTCGCAGCGGCTTCGCTCCGCACGCCCCCTCACCTCGCAGCGCTGCAGCGTAGACAATGTAAATTAGGCATACTAGATTTTGCTCTCGGCCACGGGGCCTGGGCCTGGTCCTAGGCCTCGCACTTTCTGCGGGTGCGCGTGCACCAACCACTTCGCGCCCGCGCAGCGTACTCACGCCCGAAGGCCCCAGCCTCGCTCCCACAGCACAGCACTGCCATGAACGGGGACCTGCATGTGCCTTGCCCCGCGTGCCCTCGCCGCTTCCGCGCCGCCGGCGATCTGCTGGCCCACTGCCGGGGCTGCCACCCGAAGTACAAGTTCACTGAGGACCGACAACGGGCATACAGCTGCTACCACTGCGAGGCATGCAAGCTGCCCTTCTTGGGATACAACGATCCCGAGGGCCACAAGCATGCAACAAACTGTCGCGGCGTACCAGCGGACTCCCACGCCCCCACTCCCGCCCGCACCCGGTACAACGGCCGCATGGGCACGCCCACCAACACTGGCCGTGGCCGCTCGCGCTCACGACAGCGGACACCGCCGCAAATGAGGGAGCCACCGACGCAGGCCCAACCCTCACACGTCGTCGTTGACCTGGCGGGACGACACACAGCCAGTTCGCAAGCGCCGCGGGGAGGCTCCGGTTTGGTGTGCCGAACGCCCACCGCTGCGGCGGGCGCCGGCTCGACTGCGCCTCGGCCGCAAAGCCAGCCACCCGCCCGCACCGATTTGACAAAATCGTGCTGTCTGACATTGGCAGATGAGCACCACAGACTTGATGGCGGGCTGGCTGGTGGCCAACAACCCCCAGGTGATGTCCCGTCACCACTGTCCTCCGGAGCCACACTGCATGATAGCGAGGTGCACGATCAACGCACAGAGCCGCGCAGCGCCCGGCTGTCCGCAGGCGTTGCCACCTCACGTGCAGTCATGCATTCACCTCGCCGTGTGGCCCATACGTGTGACACCGGGACAGCTACCACGACACCTGCGCCAGTCGTGGCTGCACACGCAGGGACCAACCATGGGACGTCCCTTGGGACGTCCCTGACCGACGCGCCTGCCCCCATTTGCCGCGCGCCGGCTCGCCGCCATGCCACTCCCCCCCCGACCCTGCCATGCGCCCCGCCTCCCCCCCGGCCAGCGCGCCGACCTCCCGGACGTCTCCCGCGCCAGCATTAGCGCTGGCCCACGGGTTGACTCCCACATGCGCGATCTGACGGAAGCAGACCTCGTCAGCGACACCCAGGTGGATCCAAAGCCAGCCTCAGACGCGCCGCCATCACTGGAGGCCCCCTACCCGGACGTGCGGATCCCTCAGGGTGTGCCGAACGAATGCAGATCCAGCTGGGCCGACGTTGTGGCCGCAGCGCTGGAACGTACCGCCGATGCGGCCGAGCGCGGTCACCGGCCCAGTGTAGAGACAGAGCTCAGGCTCCTACTCCTGCTGCCCAGCCAGGCCCTCGTCAACACTGGCGCAAGCAGGGGACGCGCCAGGCGAGTCAATGCCCGCGTGCGCGAGATCCGGAAGCGGACCAGGGAGCAGATGTTGCTTGACACCGCTGAACATAGCGACCCCGGCCGAACTCGCACAGAAGTTGTGGCGGACATCGCAATGGCAGGGCGCATGCACCGACATGCATGCAACGGCAATGTTGGCCGCGCTGCGCGCTGCTTGGACAGCAGCCCCATCGTTCCCATCGACCAGAACTCACTGCCACGCTTGCGAGCGCTGCACCCACCCGCGCCCCCTCCAAAGCACGCAGCGCAGCCTACCCCAGCCGGCAGCCGCTCAGCGGAAGTCTCAGCGGCGCGGTTTGAGGCCATCCTGCGGAACCTGACACAGGGCTCAGCGGCCGGCCCCAGCGGGTGGACATACGAGCACGTCCGCAGCGCCGGGCTGTATAACGAGCGCACGGGCGAGGCCATGCGCCGCTTCGTCGACCTCCTGCTGTCGGGCACCATCCCCCACTCCGACCTGCTGCTCGCCAGCCGCCTGATCGCCATCGCCAAACCGTGTTCGCCCGATCGCTATCGGCGAAGTATTCATGCGCCTCGCCGGTATCTGCGCGCTGGCGTGCGTCCCAGAAGCGCCGGGCCTGCTTGCCCCGCACCAGATTGGGGTCGGTGTTCGCGGCGGCCCTGAGATTCCGAGCCACGCGCTGGCCCCGGACTTCTCAGATGCGGAGACGGTCACAGTGCAGCTCGATCTCGAGAACGCGTTCAACCTGATTGACCGCGAGACCATCATCGCGGAGATTGACGCGCAACTCCCCGCCCTGGCCGCATTCGCACGCATGGCGTATGGATCGCCATCGCCGCTGCTGGCACGTCAGCAAGACGGGTCGCACGCGGTTTTGTGGAGTGCATCTGGCGTGAAGCAAGGCGACCCCATCGGCCCCCTCTACTTCGCCATCGCGTTCCGGCCCACGCTATTAGCGGCGCAAGAAGCGGCCCCTGACACGTTAGCCATCGCGTGCCACGATGACCTCACGGTGCAGGGCACGGTCGAGCAAGTGGTCGCCATGGGTCGAGTTGTGCAATCCCGTCACCAGTGCAACAAGCAGAAGACGCTCGTCCACTGCACCGATCCCGCCAAGGCCTCGCACGCAGCCGCCTGCCTAGGCGCCACGGTCGCCACTGACGGCATGGTCGCATGTGGCGCGCCACTGGGCACCCCTGCCTATGTGGAGGCGTATGTGCGCCGTGGATGCAAACGCACCGTCGAGCTCATGCAAAAGCTGGCAGGCCTCCCGCTGGCGGCCCAGACACGGTGGGCTGTCCTCTTCCAGTGCCTGCAACATCGCGAAGCACACCTGCTGCGCACTACCGACTGGGCCCACCTCGAACAGCCGCTCATGGGCGTCGAGAACGCCAGCATACACGCCATGTGCCGCATCATCGAAACGCAACAGCTCACCGACCTACAGCGTGAGCAGGCCTTGCTCCCTCATAGACATGGCGGCATGGGTCTGCGACACTGCACAGCCGACGTTGCTGACGCCGCGCGCCTCGCGTCGGCAGCAGTTGCGCACGCGGTGCTCGCGGATGGCATCGACGGCGGCAAGCCGTTCCGCGGCGACGCCGCGATCCAGCACCAGGCCCGCCTCGCACGCTTGCGGAAGGCATGGCCGGCCGTGCAGGGAATCTCAGACAGCCCGACCCCAGCCGACGCCTGGGCGTCCGACGCTGGCTCGAAGCTGCGCATGACGCAGCTCCAGAGCGCGCTCAGCCGGGCGGAGGCCGACGCGCGCTGGACCGCCACGCACGACTCTCTCGAGACCCTGAAGCACGGTCCGAATCCCCAATCGGCGGAGACGGCGTGCGCTGATCTCGCTCGCCTCCTCAGCTGCTCTGGCTCGCTGGCCTCGGCGTTCCTCACTGCCTGCCCCGGCCCGGTGACGGGCCTGACCGACCATGAATTCCAGGTGGCTGTGCTGCTGCGGCTGGGTGAGCCGCTGCTACCCGTCCTGGAGTCGGATGAGGCCTGCCCCTGCGGCCGCGTGGCTGCGTCCGGTACGCACAGTGTCATATGCGGACAGCTATGGGCAAGTTCAGTCCTAAAGCACGACCTCATCACCGTGGCTTGGAGGCGGGTGCTCATGCGCGCGTCGCTCGCTTCATCGCTTGAGCCGCACGTTGGCAAGCTCCCCGGGGGCATATGCGTGCTCCCCCTCCGCGGCAGCCGGCAGTCGCCACCAGCCGCGCCGCCGGCGGACTTTACGCGCCCGCCGGCTGCGCCGTCTGCGAGTGCACCGGCCGCGCCGTGTCAGCAAGACCCGCCGCCGCCGCCGCCACCGCCGCAGTCACCGCCGCCGCCGCCGCCGCCACCGGACCCCCCAGCCGATGCCGCGCCGGTCCAGCCCCCACCCCATCTCTCGCAGGCCCCCCAGGCTTCGGACGTGCCCCACACCCCTCATGGCACCCAAGCCCCGGCTCCGGCCTCCCTTACCCTTACTGCCGCTACCGCCCCCCCCGCCACGGCCCACGCCCCGACGCGCGACGCGCCCCTCGCCCCTGACCGAGAGGCAGCGCCCCCTGCCGCACCCCCGCTGCCCCGATCGCAGCGGCCTCCGCAGCGCGGCGACCTCTTGGCATTCCTCACCACGCGCATGGCGCTGCTGGACGTGAAGGTGATGCACCCGCTTGCCAGGTCGCATGTGCGCGGTGCGTCACGTGAGGCTGGCGCGACCGCCGAGAAGGGCGCACGGCAAAAGCGCGACAAATATGGCGCCATCACCGGTGCCGCCCAATTCATCCCGCTCGTACATGAGACGTACGGCAGGGTTGGACGGGACGCGTACCGCTTCCTCCAGACGGTCGCGGAGGTTGCCGCGGGACACGGGGCGGTGTCAAAGCGTACTTTCCTTCTCAATGCCATGCGCGACCTGTCCACAACATTGTGCCGCGCGCTGGCGCGCCAAGCCCGCGCGGCTGCGCCCCTCCGTGCTAGACTGGTCGGACGGGCGCTGCTGCCGGGCCTTCCTGTCCCCACAGACGGCCTGCCGGCGCTGACAGGCCATCGCGCATAGGCTTGCGTCGCCCCCCCCCCCCCCCCCCCCCCCCCCCCCCTCGCCCATCTCGCCCCGAGAGCCCCCCCCCTCCACCCATTTCACCCTGCAGCCCCCCCACCCCCCCCCCCCCCCCCGCACCCGATCCCTCCCTCTTCCCTCCCTCCCTCTTCCCTCCTCCCAGCGCACGTCCGCCGTTTCTCCTCTGCACCCCTCCCCGGACACCGCTCGGGCTGCCGGGCTGGCTGAGGCTATTGCTCCTGGGACCGGTGCCTCGCGGCCTCGGACATCGCCGTAGCGCGCGCTGTCGCGCCCGTTCAGACTGCTAGTGCCGCGCCGACGACCGCTTGTGGGCCCGGCGAGTGCTGGCTGTGTGTTTGGTGTGCGCGTGGCCTGCATGGTACTGCGTGGTGTGTGCGTGTCTGCTTTCGCGCTTGCGATAGTTCGTTCTGGCATTTGCTCGTGCGGCGCATGACCTTGGTGCTTGCGGTGGCCGGTCTGTCTGTTTGCTGTCTGTTTGCTTGTTACCTGGTCTGTTGCCTCGGCGCTGCTGAGTCCTAGATCTATCACTGTGTAACACATGCATATGTGCTGTTACACAGAGATGAACGCAATAGCCCGGCAGCGAGGGCAACAGAAGGAAAGTAGACGGCCAAAACCCCCCGAAAGCAGACGCCAGCAAAAAGCAATCACTGTCTCTGGTGAAAAGCCACAACGAACTGACACAGCCGACACAACCACACCCACGCACCCACACACATGCGCACGCCTGCACCCCTCCACCACGGCACCCGCGCCACAACCGCACACAGCAACCACCACCACCGCACTACCGCCCACCCCAGCAAAACCAGCCACCACCGACCGCCCAACAGCAGAACACCCACTCCATCCGGCCCCACTGGAGCATTCTATCACGGGCCCAGAGCACAAGAGCCCGGGGGCTCACGCCCCCCACAGTGCAAGGCGTACCAGCCCTCCCCCTCCGGCCGCCCGGCAGGGGCCTGAGGGCGGGGCGCGAAGGGCACTGGCGGCGCCGCATCACTCCCCCCGCGGCGGCTCTCGGGAAGGCAGGGCGGGCCAGCACGACCAGACGCGGGGCCAGCCTGCGCCGCTGCAACCGCGGCACCCGGTCCATCAAGGCGGCCAGCGGTGTTTTACACAGTGATAGATCTAGGACTCAGCAGCGCCGAGGCAACATACCAGGCAACAAGCAAACAGACAGACCGGCCGCCGCAAGCACTAAGGCCACGCGCCGCACGAGCAAATGCCAGAACAAACAAACGCCATCGCGAAAGCAGACATGCACACACCACGCAGTACCACGCATGCCACGCGCACACCAAACGCACAGCCAGCACTCGCCGGGCCCACAAGCGGTCGTCCACGCGACACGGCGGCCAGCGGTGTGGTTGTGTCGGCTGTGTCGGTTCGTTGTGGCTTTTCACCTGGGACAGTGATTGCTTTTTGCTGGTGTCTGCTTTCGGGGGGTTTTGGCCGTCTACTTTCCTGCTGTTGCCCTCGCTGCCGGGCTATTGCGTTCATCTCCGTGTAACACATGTGAAACGGTGATTTCCATGGTCGAGAGCTTTCTACCTCTGCTACGCTAGCGCACCCATGCTCGGCACGCTGCGCTCGGCATCCGCCAGGCGAACACAGACAACACTGGTAGATTTTAATTTCTGGAATTAGCTGCTCCGCGAGAGTTGCGGCAGTTGGCGCGCGCCGTGACGCCTGCGCCTGCTTTGTACCAGCGGTACCGGCAGTCGCAGCGGCTTCGCTCCGCACGCCCCCTCACCTCGCAGCGCTGCAGCGTAGACAATGTAAATTAGGCATACTAGATTTTGCTCTCGGCCACGGGGCCTGGGCCTGGTCCTAGGCCTCGCACTTTCTGCGGGTGCGCGTGCACCAACCACTTCGCGCCCGCGCAGCGTACTCACGCCCGAAGGCCCCAGCCTCGCTCCCACAGCACAGCACTGCCATGAACGGGGACCTGCATGTGCCTTGCCCCGCGTGCCCTCGCCGCTTCCGCGCCGCCGGCGATCTGCTGGCCCACTGCCGGGGCTGCCACCCGAAGTACAAGTTCACTGAGGACCGACAACGGGCATACAGCTGCTACCACTGCGAGGCATGCAAGCTGCCCTTCTTGGGATACAACGATCCCGAGGGCCACAAGCATGCAACAAACTGTCGCGGCGTACCAGCGGACTCCCACGCCCCCACTCCCGCCCGCACCCGGTACAACGGCCGCACGGGCACGCCCACCAACACTGGCCGTGGCCGCTCGCGCTCACCACAGCGGACACCGCCGCAAATGAGGGAGCCACCGACGCAGGCCCAACCCTCACACGTCGTCGTTGACCTGGCGGGACGACACACAGCCAGTTCGCAAGCGCCGCGGGGAGGCTCCGGTTTGGTGTGCCGAACGCCCACCGCTGCGGCGGGCGCCGGCTCGACTGCGCCTCGGCCGCAAAGCCAGCCACCCGCCCGCACCGATTTGACAAAATCGTGCTGTCTGACATTGGCAGATGAGCACCACAGACTTGATGGCGGGCTGGCTGGTGGCCAACAACCCCCAGGTGATGTCCCGTCACCACTGTCCTCCGGAGCCACACTGCATGATAGCGAGGTGCACGATCAACGCACAGAGCCGCGCAGCGCCCGGCTGTCCGCAGGCGTTGCCACCTCACGTGCAGTCATGCATTCACCTCGCCGTGTGGCCCATACGTGTGACACCGGGACAGCTACCACGACACCTGCGCCAGTCGTGGCTGCACACGCAGGGACCAACCATGGGACGTCCCTTGGGACGTCCCTGACCGACGCGCCTGCCCCCATTTGCCGCGCGCCGGCTCGCCGCCATGCCACTCCCCCCCCGACCCTGCCATGCGCCCCGCCTCCCCCCCGGCCAGCGCGCCGACCTCCCGGACGTCTCCCGCGCCAGCATTAGCGCTGGCCCACGGGTTGACTCCCACATGCGCGAACTGACGGAAGCAGACCTCGTCAGCAACACCCAGGTGGATCCAATGCCAGCCCCAGACGCGCCGCCATCACTGGAGGCCCCCTACCCGGACGTGCGGATCCCTCAGGGTGTGCCGGACGAATGCAGATCCAGCTGGGCCGACGTTGTGGCCACAGCACAAGAACGTACCGCCGATGCGGCCGAGCGCGGTCACCGGCCCAGGGTAGAGACAGAGCTCCGGCTCCTACTCTTGCTGCCCAGCCAGGCCCTCGGCAACACTGGCGCGAGCAGGGGGCGCGCCAGGCGAGTCAATGCCCGCGTGCGCGAGATCCGGAAGCGGACCAGGGAGCAGATGTTGCTCGAACACAGCGACCCCGGCCGCACTCCCACAGAAGTTGTGGTGGACATAGCAATGGCAGGGCGCATGCACCGACATGCATGCAACGGCAATGTTGGCCGCGCTGCGCGCTGCTTGGACAGCAGCCCCGTCGTTCCCATCGACCAGAACTCACTGCCATGCATGCGTGCGCTGCACCCCCTGGCTGCACACGCACACACGAACAACGCTTTAACCAACCGCAGCACCACGCAGTACCACACAGTCCACGCGCACACCAAGCACAGTCAGCACGCTCCGGGCCCACTGGCGGGCGCCGACTCGACACTAGCAGCCTGAACGGGTGCGCAGCCGAGCGCTACGGCCACCTCCGAGGCCGAGAGGCTGCAGCCACAGCCAGCCCGGCAGTACGAACGGTGCCTGGGAAGGGGGGCGGAGGAGAAATGGCGGAGGTGCGCGGGGAGGAGGGCAGAGGGAGGAAGGAGGAGGGGCGGGGGGGGGAGCCGGGAGGGAGCAATGGGCGGAGGGGGGGGGGGAGGCCACGATGCAAGCCTATGCGCGATGGCCCGTCAGCGCTGGTGTGCTGGCAGTGGAACGCATGGCGAGGTTGAGTGCAAAGTGCTTCGTACGTGTAGCGCCTTATGGTGCCGCTTTGCCCACGGTTGTCCCGAGGCAGATTCCGACAAGCAAATTTCATCTTCATATGTGGTACTTGGCAATGGTGCTCGCTCTTGCAGAAGGCTGTACAGGTTCTATCCTGCCTGTACTGCTTGTCACAACAGCAGTTGCCTTGTCAAAGCATGAGAGTGGGCTTGATCATCAGGAGACTGATTCTCCTGCAAGCTCCAGCTTTCAAGCTCTCCAATATGGAGATCTGGCCCAAGTTCATGCACCCATGCCCCGGATGAGACGGCGTGGGTTCACAAGTGATCCATCGTCAGGCGCGTGGCTTAAATTTCGATGGCGCGGTGGTTCCGCTTGCAAGGTCAAGGTTCAACGTACGCATGGACGCTGCGATGCAAGCACCGATTCTAGAGGGCATCACGTCAAGCTTCGATTGAGCAGGTCGCAATGGGCGAGAGACGCCACAACAACTTGATGCCACGCGATGGCCACGGGCGTGAGCAAACGCAGACCTAGCATAGCACGCTGTGCTCAGCGCGCTGGCACCGGCGGTCATGCATGTTTATCCCCGGGAACTTCATCCTCGGGAAATTGAATAGTGCGCTTACACTGCCACACGGGAGGCTGGCGGCATCAAGGGAGTTCCTTGCCTGCCTGAGAAACGCCAGGTGGAAACGTTGAAGAAGGGAACAAATGGCTGCCAATCAGATCACGGTCAATTATGAGCAGCGCTGCAGGCGCGCTGTGCCGTAGACATCACAGCATGCGGAGATTAGATGATCCTGGCATCCCCTGTGCACAGCTGTGTTACACAGTGATACATCTAGGACTCAGCAGCGCCGAGGCAACAGACCAGGCAACAAGCAAACAGACAGACCGGCCGCCGCAAGCACTAAGGCCACGCGCCGAACGAGCAAATGCCAGAACAAACAAACGCCATCGCGAAAGCAGACACGCACACACCACGCAGTACCACGCAGGCCACGCGCACACCAAACACACAGCCAGCACTCGCCGGGCCCACAAGCGGTCGTCCACGCGACACCAGCAGTCTGCACGGGCGCGACAGCGCGCGCTACGGCCATGTCCGAGGCCGCGAGGCACCGGTCCCAGGAGCCGAAGCCTCCGCCAGCCCGGCAGCCCGAGCGGTGTGCACAGCTGTGTGAGGCAGGCCGTTCAGCACGCAGCGCAGCGCAGCATATGCTTGTTGACTGCACAGGACAATTGACACACAGCACACAGCACAGGCCACGCATCTGTTGCGGCCTTACACGCACCCTTCACCGTCGGCAGAGCACGCAGCAGGCACCAGCCACTCTCATCCGATCCACCCAGCGCGCCCTCATACACATCACAGCACAGCTACATGTGTGCACCACAGGTAGCTGCAGGTGCGGCATTTATGTCTGAGACTGCGCAGGCACCCCCAGCTGCCCATGCTCAAGCTCAGTCGAACCACCCAGAGTTGTTGCATAGCTCATGCAGCAGGACTCGCTCGACTGGCACTGGCACCACAGCACGGCATATTGTTCCGCTTGTCTGCGACGCTTCGTCAATCGCGACGACACGGACACAGCAGCAGCAGCCCCCCGAGCTGCCGCGACTCACCCGCCAACATGCATGGCTACAGCAGCGTCTGCTAGGTGCGACTAGTCGTGAGACAGCAGATTTCAACTTGGCCCACTACGCACATGCTAAACCTTTCTTATCCGTGCCATGCCAAGTGGCACCAAGCACAGCACAGCACAGCATGCCACAGAAGAAATGTCACATAATTTATGTGGCACAATATGTCAAGGCTCGCTGCTACCAAGCGGCATGTCGAGCACACATGTGCAAACCAGCAGCTTTGAAATCGGTAACTGCAGACAGCGGCCACTTGCCTGCCAGCCACAGCAGCGCTCCGACTACGCATCGTGGAGGCGTCTGGGATTGCTTCTAGATAATTGCCACGGCGTCTTGCTGTCCTGGCGAGGGCTGCCAAAGTCCGTTACCACCTCACGCAGCCCATGCTGCGTGCTGTGCTGTGCTACCTCTGGATCTTTCGTGCCGATCGGAGAGGCGGGTAGCACAGCACCGCCGTTCCTGCCGGCTCCAGGAGCCTGATCTGCGGCAGCATCGGACGTCGTGTGCTGCGCGCCGGTCGCTACCCTCCCAGCACTCCATGCTTTTGCAGTGTGGCGCGCAGCAGCATTCGGCGCTGTCGGGGCCTCCTGCTGTGTGCTGGGTGGAAGCGAAGCCGCGGCAGCATCCGCAGCAGGGGGCCGAGGACGCTTGGCCTCGCCTGTTGCCTCCCTCGCCCGCAGCATAGCAGCAGCACGCGTAGCGTCGCTGGCACGCTGTTCTGCTGGCGCATGCTCCCCGCCTGACGGATGAGCGCTAGCTTGCGAACCTGGGGGGTTGGCGGGCAGCACAGCATGCAGCACAGGTGGCGTTGGTAGCATGCGCCCAGAGGGCGAAGCATGCAAGCCCGATTCTGCCGAGGCCGCGCTCTGGCTACTCCTCATGGGCGAACCCCCGGCTACGCTCGGAGTGCTGGCGCCACGCTTTGTGCTCAGGCTAGCGATTTTGTGCCACTTATGCGCGACGGTGCCAGATGGCGGTGAAGAGGCGGAGAAAGACTGCATGTCGGACATGCTGGGCCGGGCGGAGCCCATTGTCGCAGAGCGCCCCATGAATCTCAGACGGCCCAGACCGCCGTCCGAGGGCGGGGAGTCTGCCAGCGCATCAGCGAACACCGCATGCGCAGCGCTGGTGGATTGGTTCCAGGCATGTGGACCCTGTGTTGCGGCAGCACAGGCCGTGGCGCCTCCAATCTCCGCACTCTCTGCCTGCGATGGCAGCATGCATGCCATGGTTATCATTTGCAAGCTGGCACAAGCAGGCGCACGCATGAGTGCACCTCCACAGCGTGTGCAGCACAGCATGCCCAGGCTAGATTAAATCTGCCGTGCATATGCGAATTCTGACAGGCAGTCGCACTGCGGGGCGGGGGGGGGGGGGGGGGGGGGGGCTCAGCATGTGACCATGGCTGGCGGTCGCATGCATCATGCGGCAGCCGCACACCACGACCGCCATGGCAGGTGGAAACAGACGCGGTGGCAGACGCGGCGCACCGGGGTTGTACGGACTGCCTCAGGGCTGTTTCCGGGGCCGGTGAGGCCGCCGACACCGGGCACCTCAGGGGTGTTTCCGGGGCCGGTGAGGCCGCCGACACCGGGCACCTCAGGGGTATTTCCAGGGCCGGTGAGGCCGCCGACGTCGGTGAACGCCACCGGCCGCTCCGAGTACCGCACGGCCAGCAGGCGCTCGTTCAGCTTGTACTGCATCTGCACAGCATAGCGTGTGGAGGGTGCCACAGCGTGCAAGACTTGTGATGATTTGTCCTCAGGCAAGGGGGGCATGATGAGAGCCGGCTGGCAGCTGCATCATCATGGTGATACAGCAAAGCAAAACACAGCGTGGCGCGGTGCAGCTCAGAACAGCACAGCACAGTACAACACAACACAGCACAGCACAGCACAGCACAGCAATGATACGCTTTGAGGTATGGTAAATACCTGTAGGTCACGAAACAGATGGGTGTATTGGTGTCATCGGCCCGGGCAACTGTTTAATCCGGGGTCTTTGGGGGAAAGCACCTGGGGGAGAGGTAGCTCATTGGGGTCATAGTGGAACGGATCTTCCACGTCCGAGGCCACCTCGTTGAGCGTGACGTAGGTCGCGACTGCCATGAAGGTCAGCGCAGTGGCCATGATAGGGCTGCTGACGAAGCCAACAACGGCAATCGGTGCAAAGAGCGTGAAGAGCAGGAGTGCGATGTTCACAGCCTGCACCCAGGGGAATGGGAACGGTGTGTCTGTTAGCTTCCTGCACAGCACAGCACAGCATGCGGGTCGAACGTGCGCTGGTCGCACAGTGGAGGAGGCTCATCGCTGGCTGGATAACAAAACAGGCATATGCAGCATGTGCAAGGCGCAGCGGGCCAGGCACATGCATGTAATGCGTGCTTGGTGGAAAGACAGGGGGGCGGGGGATGTAGGTGGGGAGCGCGCTGGCAGTGCTCAAATGCAATGAAGCCGTGGCTGAGGGTGGCGTATACGCGGGCCTGCAGTGACGAGGATGCCTTGACGCCCCCCCCCTCGATTCGCTCGATTAGTGCCTGATGGATCCAGGACGCAATCGTTTGCACACGCTCAGTCGGCGCCGGTGCGTATGTGCCTGCATGCATGGCCACGTGAACATGCGCTCTGAAACGTGTCTGGAACTGGAAGCACGACGCGCTGTGCGTGCTATGTGTTCCCACATATGCTATGCATGCTGTGCGTGCTGTGCTTGCCTTTGTGTTCTACACGCCGTCCGTACGATGCGTGCTGTGCATGCTGTGCGCGCACCGTTGCTGAGCATCACGCCGTGGATGCTGAGGTCAAGGTCGGGCACCGCCTCGCATGTGTCGCCACTGGTGGTGAGGGCGCCCAGCGCGACGCCCTCCGCCTGCGTCAGGCCGCCGATGATCGGCAGTTTCATGCTGCGGTGGATGTGCTTGGCACGCTTCAGGTCGGTGCCTGCATGCCATGCATGGATCACATCCCTCAACGACAACTGCACAACAGCTCGTGCTAACGCTTAGTCCATCCACAGCACATCAGCCCCGCCCTGCATGCCATCGTACATGCAACTTTGGAGCAGCCGTGCCGGGCCCCAGCATGCCCATGGCTGGAGGTGCAGCCCGGGCTATAGCTAGTCCACCTACCGGTGAGCCCACCATCGGCCAAAGCATGAGCAGCATGAATTGTGAAGGCGCAAGTCAGAGCATACGCAGCACGAAGTAATCCAGCACGCCCTTGCTGCCCGCCCATGCGTGGGAGAGCTTGGAGGATTCTGCCGGGCTGGTTGTCTCAGATGCATCACCCAGGTCGCTGCTGTCGCCCCCCTTTGCCGCATTGCCATCCTTTGCCGGCCGGTTCTGCGCATGCTCTTCTGTCCTGTCTGCATCGCCAACGCTGCGTTCGGCCTTGGTCAGCAGGCGCACGTTGGTCGGCGGCGCATGAGCCAGAGAGTCGTGAACCTGTGGCCACACAACGCGTTGAGACCAGATCACGTGCAGAGCACACAGCAGGCAACCACGGGGGCGTCTCACACTGCAAGGAGCACACCACACCTAACCACGAAGCCGCCCCACGCCATACTTGCTCACGCCACGCATGCAGTCGTCATACTCACATGCCCACGGCACTGCCGCATGATGCATGCATGAACGGCATGCCTCAGGCGATGTCTTGATAACAACTGACCTGTGTGTGCAATTTGCAGCAGCCACATCGTAAAAGGACCATGCATGCATGAGCGGCATGCATGGAGGGCACGCACCACCAGGTTCTCCATGTCGTAGTCGCCGCGCAGCGTGGCCAGCGCGATGCCATGGAAGAGGCTGACTAGGTGCACAAGCGTGTCGCAGAACCACTGGTGCTGCTCGATCTGCTCCTGCGTCGCGCCCTCGCGCGGCAGCGCGTTGCGGTCAAAGTTGATGGCCGTGCGCACGGTGTCTGAGAGGTGCGCTGTGATCTGCTGCAGCTGCGTGCGACCCTCCCAGTACCGGCCGTAACTCAGGTTGTTTCTGCATACACAGGCTTTTCACCTGAGACAGTTGTTGCTTGTTGCTGTTGTCTGCTTTCGGGGGTTTTGGCCGTCTGCTTTCCTGCTGTTGCCCTCGCTGCCGGGCTATTGCGTTCATCTCCGTGTTGCCCACAGGCTTTGGCGCGTGCTGCGTGCGTGCTGGGCAGGCACAGTGCACCCAGCCGTGGCTGAGGCATTCGGCGAAAACGGGATGGGTGGAGGAATGGCAGAATAGGATGCTACATCACGGCGTGGTGCTGAGTATATAGTGCCGCATCACGCTGCTGTACTGCGGCCGCTACTGAGAGCCACATGGCTGACACACCAATGCATGGACTCCTAGCATGAAGGTCATTCCTGCCCTTTCTGTCTATGTGTTACACTGTGATAGATCTAGGACCCAGCAGTGCCAAGGCACAGAGCAGCCAACAGGCAAACAGACAGAGCATCACAAGTCCCAAGGCTACTCTCCGCACAAGCAAATGCTAGATCGGACCAGTGCCGGCACGATATCCCACACACACACACACCGTGCAGACTGCTAGTGTCGCGCTGACGACCGCTTGTGGGCCCGGCGAGTGCTGGCTGTGTGTTTGGTGTGCGCGCGGCCTGCGTGGTACTGCGTGGTGTGTGCGTGTCTGCTTTCGCGCTGGCGTTAGTTCGTTCTGGCATTTGCTCGTGCGGCGCGTGGCCTTGGTGCTTGCGGTGGCCGGTCTGTCTGTTTGTTTGTTGCCTGGTCTGTTGCCTCGGCGCTGCTGAGTCCTAGATCTATCACTGTGTAACACACACACACACGCACACGCACACGCACACGCACACGCACACGCACACGCACACGCACACGCACACGCACACGCACACGCACACGCACACGCACACGCACACGCACACGCACACGCACACAAGCGCGCTGACTGTGTTTGGTGTGCGCATGGGCTGCGTGGTACTGCGTGGTGTGTTACACAGTGATAGATCTAGGACTCAGCAGCGCCGAGGCAACAGGTCAGGCAACAAGCAAACAGACAGACCGGCCACCGTAAGCACCAAGGCCACGCGCTGCACGAGCAAATGCCAGAACGAATTAGCGCCAGCTTGAAAGCACAAACTCGCACACCAAACACACAGTCAGCACTCGCCGGACCCACAAGTGGTCGCCGACTCGACACTAGCAGTCTGCACGGGCGCCGCGGCGCGCGCTACGGCCATCTCTGAGGGCGCGAGTCACCGGTCCGAGGAGCTGCAGCCACAGCCAGCCCGGCAGCACGAGCGGTGTCCGGGAAGGGGGGCAGAGGAGAAATGGTGGACGTGCGCTGGGAGGAGGGAAGAGGGAGGGAGGAGGAGGGATGGGTGCGGGGCGGGGGGGGGGGGGGGGGGGCTGCAGGGCGAAATGGGTGGGGGGGGGGGGGGGCTGCAGGGCGAAATGGGTGGGGGGGGGCCCGCAGCGCGAGATGGGTGGGGGGGGGGGGGGGCACGACGCAAGCCTATGCGCGATGGCCTGTCAGCGCCGGCAGGCCGTCTGTGGGGACAGGAAGGCCCGGCAGCAGCGCCCGTCCGACCAGTCTAGCACGGAGGGGCGCGGCCGCGCGGGCTTGGCACGCCAGCGCGCGGCACAATGTTGTGGACAGGTCGCGCATGGCATTGAGCAAGAAAGTACGCTTTGACACTGCGCCGTGTCCCGCGGCTACCTCCGCGGCCGTCTGGAGGAAGCGGTACGCGTCCCGTCCAACCCTGCCATACGTCTCATGCATGAGCGGGATGAACTGGGTGGCACCTGTGACGGCGCCATTGTGCGTGGTGTGTTACACAGTGATAGATCTAGGACTCAGCAGCGCCATTGTGCGTGGTGTGTGGGTGTCTGCTTTCGAGCCGGCGCTAATTCGTTCTGGCATTTGCTCGTGCGGCGCGTGGCCTTGGTGCTTACGGTGGCCGGTCTGTCTGTTTGCTTGTTGCCTGGTCTGTTGCCTCGGCGCTGCTGAGTCCTAGATCTATGTGTAACACAAGCGGGCCGTGGCGCGCCGGCATCTAGATGCATCTGCAGCTGAAGCACGTGTTCATGCATGTGGACACCAGCCTGTATACTAGTGGCAGCCCAATTGCAAGAGCGGACAGAAGCGCTCAGGTCAATCGGTTCTGTAAATCTCGTAACATGTGATCTCGGCGGGAGGTCGCTCGTGATGACTGTCACACAACTATAATGTTCAGTGTCTTTGGGGGAAGTCATGACGTCTGACATTTCCACGGAGTGCACTCAGAATCGGCGCGCAATGGCAAGCTTGAATCGGCGCGTACAATTGCAAGGGCCACGGGATTCGGACGGGCCCAGGGCCAGCGCACGTGAAACCGGGACCCGCTTGAACGCGAACATGCGGCAACTTCCACTTAAACGTTTAACTTGAAGCAATCGTGGCCAGGCAAGAGCGGGGCAGATGTGACGCAGCTGTACGCCAACGTCAACATTGACGTTGCCGAAACACCACGTTGCTAGCGTTCGAAGGTTCTGGGAAGCTTACGGATGCGGATCTAGATATCATATGATATTGACGGCATGTCTGGTACGCTCCACGCACGTACGTACTGATATCCAACTAGACTTCATGGATCCAAGCTGCCGCAGGCGTGAGGCAAGCTATCATAGCCTGATTTTTAGTTTGAGTATGATGGTGAATGCCGGGCCCGGCCGGCGCCGGCTCCAGGCCTCCGCCTGCAGCGGCAGGCACCCGCTAGCCACGTGCACGCGTTGACGCGATGTCCAACGTTGCGGTCGTGAGCTCAAGTGCTGCGCATGCGTGCGACGCCGACTACTAAATGCAGCTATCGGAGGCCACACCTGAAGATGATCATGAAGCCGACGAAGAAGAAGAACATCTGGACGGGGTAGGCGTTGGTGAAGAGCTCCCAGCCGGTTGTGTCGAAGACAGCTGACAGCGCGGCGGCAATGACTGCGGCGACCCCAGCATACGGCAACGCCCTGGGGAACGCCGATCCATACGCGCGGAACAGCACACGATTCCCCCACCAACTCTTGTCATATGTAATCATGATCGTACTCCGTGTGACCTTGGGTACAAAATGGTGTTAGATTGAGCACGATCCGGAAGCACATGTACAGAGATAGGTCTGCAGCTTTCGCGGACTCACCGGCTGGACGGCAATGCGAGTGATCTTAAGCTTGTCTACCCCATGTACTCGTTATATCCACCAACAAATGTGTCACATTTCTTTTTCGTGCTTGACTGCACTTTGTACAACATCTGGAGCTCCTGGACTTCGCGGTCATGATCACCCAGGGACGATCTCGAATTCGAACACGCCTATAGTCGCACCACTGGCAGTTCCGGCACATTCATCAGCCGCAAATTCACGCATGGCCAAGCTCCCGCATGCACAGCCCACAGCCGGGCGCCCATCTCGGCTCGATTGTACACAGACTTGTCGCGTCGACGACCGCTTGTGGGCCCGGCGAGTGCTGGCTGTGTGTTTGGTGTGCGCGTGGCCTGCGTGGTACTGCGTGGTGTGTGCGTGTCTGCTTTCGCGATGGCGTTTGTTTGTTCTGGCATTTGCTCGTGCGGCGCGTGGCCTTAGTGCTTGCGGCGGCCGGTCTATCTGTTTGCTTGCTGCCTGGTCTGTTGCCTCGGCGCTGCTGAGTCCTAGATCTATCACTGTGTAACACAGACTTGTTGGAGTGCGGGGCTTTCAAATTGGCGTGGTTGTCGCGGTTGTGGGGTGTTACACGGAGATGAACGCAATAGCCCGGCAGCGAGGAACAGCAGGAAAGTAGACGGTTGTGGGGTGCATGGCACGTGCGCTGGTGTGCGGTTGAGTCGGTTCGATGTCGCTCGGAAACCTGCCGGTGTGCTGCCGGTGTGTTACACAGTGATAGATCTAGGACTCAGCAGCGCCGAGGCAACAGACCAGGCAACATGCAGATAAACAGACCGGCCACCGCAAGCACCAAGGCCACGCGCCGCACGAGCAAATGCCAGAACGAACTAACGCCAGCGCGAAAGCCGACACGCACACACCACGCAGTACGACGCAGGCCATGCGCACACCAAACACACAGCTAGCACTCGCCGGGTCCACAAGCGGTCATCGACTCGACACTAGCAGTCTGCACGGGCGCGACCTGCCGGTGTGCACACGTGCATGTTGATGCTCGCTGCTGCCTGCATGCTGGGAATTGCTTGCGTGCTTGCTTGGCGTTGCCCTCGCGCGCTGCTGGGCTCTTGCATTGATCTCCGTGTAACACACAGACTTGAGTGTACGTAGCTGCCTCTCCCTTACAGAGTCATCCGGGGCCAAACTGGCTGACTTCCAGCAGATGTCATGTGCAAAGAGCAGATCATGTGGCCGGCCCAAACCCCAAAACCGGCAGCAAAACCGCGTCTGTGTGGCTTGTGCAAGTCCCAACTGCCTGTTCCAATTCAGCTTGATGCATTTTGTGGTGCCCTGGAGGTCCAATTTAACACAAATCACTAGCTACGCATCCCCCCAGGACAGCAATGCTCCCCAAACGACCCGTGTCCACCTGCTCTCATGGTCTGCAACCTGCAGTGCCCGTGGCCTAGACCAAAACTTCATGTGCTCCTTCTGCCAATGGCTCCCTCCCTGAACTGCATTAGCTCCATGCTTGATCATTGTTGACCCCCGAGTTCGCGCCTGGTTGACGCTTTTGTTCGCGGAAAGTTGCTTGGCACACAATTCAGCAACATTCGCCGGAACGGAATCACTAATCAATGCGATCCCACCGTGCGTGGAGAGAATGATGGCATTCCTCACCACGCGCATGGAGCTGCTGGATGTGAAGGTGATGCACCCGCTTGCTAGGTCGCATGTTCGCGGTGCGTCACGTGAGGCTTGCGCGACCGCTGGGAAGGGCGAACGGCAAAAGCCCGACAAATATGGCGCCGTCACAGGCGCCACCCAGTTCATCCCACTCGTGCATGAGACGTGTGGCAGGGTTGGACGGGACGCGTACCGCTTCCTCCAGAGGGTCGCGGAGGTAGCCGCGGGACACGGCGTGGTGTCTAAGCATCCTTTCCTGCTCAATGCCATGCGTGACCTGTCCACAACATTGTGCCACGCACTGGCGCGCCAAGCCCGCGAGGCCGCGCCCCTCCGTGCTAGACTGGTCGGGCGGGCGCTGCTGCCGGGCCTTCCTGTCCCCACGGACGGCCTGCCGGCGCTGACAGGCCATCGCGCATAGGCTTGCGTTGTGCCTCCCCCCCCCCCTCCAACTCCGCCCGTTTCGCCCTGCGGGCCCCCCCCCTCCACCCATTTCGCCCTGCAGCCCCCCCCCCTCCCTCCCCCCCCCGCCCGCACCCGTCCCTCCTCCTCCCTCCCTCTCCCCTCCTCCCAGTGTACCTCCGCCGCTTCTCCTCTGCCACCCTTCCCGAACACCGCTCGTGCTGGCTGTGGCTGCAGCCCCTAGGGCTGGGACCGGTGCCTCGCGGCCTCGGAGATGGCCGTAGCGTGCACCGCGGCGCCCGTGCAGACTGCTAGTGTCGAGTTGGCGCCCGCCGGTGGGCCTGGCGCATGCTGACTGTGTTTGGTGTGCGCGTGGGCTGCGTGGTACTGCATGGTGTGTGAGTGTCTGCTTTCGAGCCGGCGCTAGTTCGTTCTGGCATTTGCTCGTGCGGAGAGTGGCCTTAGTGCTTGCGGTGGCCGGTCTGTCTGTTTGCTTGTTGCCTGGTCTGTTGCCTCGGCGCTGCTGAGTCCTAGATCTATCACTGTGTAAGACACACACACATGGCTGAGGAGGCGGCCAAGGGCCACCACCACACCATCACCAAACGTCGGGAACACCTCGCAGAGATCTGCCATCAATCCTAATGCAGCATCTCTTTCTTGCAGCTCTGTCTCAACCGCAGCCGGGGCTTCTTCCTCACACACACACAACGAGCTGTTGGTAACACACGGCTCCAGAACCCAGAGAGCATAGCATAACGTCGCATCGCTATGCAAAGCACGGGCATGTGGTGATTCAGAAACATCAAAGGCAAGCCCATCTCAGGCAACTTCAAACGACCCATCCCACAGCTACGAGATACACCTGCACAGATCACATTCCAAGCCAGGCACGAATTGTCAGAGAGACATAAAAAGTAGTGCAACAGTGAATGGTGTGTCTGAAGGAACGTTCTCGAATGGGGGTCAGTCAGTATCAGACGTCTTTGGGGAGGCGGGGCAAAGCAGTCTTCGTCTACAGAGGCAATCTCCGGGATCCAGGCAGGGCGCCAATTCTCAAAGATGTCATCGCGCGTGTATGTATGTACTCTTACATTGAGGGGCTCCGAGCCAGTGCACCAAGCGAATGTACAACTAGATTCCAGACTGACATGCTTCCCAGCAGATGCGAGCCGGCCAGGCGATCACCTGGCACGAACTGCGCACCCGTGAGCTGTGCTACCCTGGACATGGTCTTTCTGATCACAAACCCTTTCCTTTCACTGTTGCCGCACTGAGCTCCCGCAAGGAATTCTCAATCCAACGAGCCTTGGCTTGCTTGTTGAATGGCCCAACCAACGCCACTGCCAGCGTGGTGAGTTACTGCATGACACGCGACCCCAGTCTGCCATATGTCTCGTGCACAACCGGCACCACCTTGTACGATCCCTGCACCCTCTCTTTGTACTTGTTAAGTTTGAACTTTACGCGAACTTCGGCCGCGTGCCTCTTTGCCCCCAATGCTTTCCCCACCACAGCCACCGCAGATGGGTGGATGAAGCTGAAATCTAGCACATACACATCTACGTCCGGACCATTTGCTAGGATGTCCCTTCTACTGTCGTCCCTGTAGCGTCTGTCCAGGATTCGCATCACAGGCTCAAATGATGTGGACACCCCTGCCGCTCTTACTCGACGGCGTCAAGCCGTAATGGCAATGTTGTGGCGCAACGTGCAGCAGTCGGCATTGTGTCGACATGTCATGGCATGATCTACGTCGCCGGGCCTCTCCCGAGCATTGCAATCACATATAACTTCCCCATCTAATGGCGGCAGGGGGGAAAGGCCGCCCCTGAACCAAATCCCATACCAAAATCCCCATCAGTCAGAGTCAGCATGCGGTTGGTTGGGAGGGAATCCCGGAACAGTGAGGCAACACGACAGGCGCAGCTGCGCATGCGCGCAAGGTCTTTTGCACCACTCGGGGTGCTGCCCAGCTGTTGCAGCAACGCGTCGTGCCGTGTCTGCGCTACTGCCCTGGTCACTTTTCTGCTCATACCGGGAAGGCCAGTTGCGATAAAGATGTTGTCAAGTTCCTCTGGGCCCCAGTTCGCCTGCGTTGGAATCGCCGCACGCAGCGCTGTCCATTTTTCTTGTAGGCCTTTGGCAACGTCGCCGTCGGCGAATGGGCGGAAATCGGGGGGCCCATCGCGCATGGCAACATTTGCCAGCGCGGTGCTGGACAGGTGGGCTGCATCTGCCTCGTGCTCCGTGACGTCCATGAGGCCGAATCCGCCGTGGCGTAGCGGTAGGCGGAGTTGCTCCTCGGCGACGGCGGGCATCTGCGGGTGGTTCATGATCTCCCGCGCCGCCACCATCACCCTGCCTTGCAGCTGCTGCACCGCGTCTGACCGAGTCCCACGCGACGACACGGACTAGGTGGGTGATGGCAAGCTGCACAGAGTAGCGGAGCAGCAGGAACTTGTCCTGGGCAGGCAGGGGGAGAGAGAGGAGCCGATCAATCTTCTCACATGCGGTTGTCGCGCGGCGGTTGCAGCAGTCCTTGACGTAGGGGGTGTGGCCGATGTGCGTGCCTGCGCAGGTGACGCCGTGTGGGCGCAACGGCACGCCTGTGGCGTCGGCTACGGCGTGGGCCGCGTTGCGATCAATGATGGATGTGGCTGCACTCTTCTTGCGGCCGATGCGGAGGCCAATCGGGTGGGCGTGTTCCTCCAGGGTGGTGAAGGCCTTGATGATGGGTTCGCCGGTGCCGCGGATGCTGCGATCATCAGCATAGGCAAGGAAGGCCTGCGTCGGCGGGGTTTGCGGTGGCTTGGGCGGCTTCGCGAGCCGGCTGCAGAGTCAGCGAGAAAAGGAGGCTGGCAAGGGGGTTGCCCTGTTTCACACCTCTGGTCGATGTGATTGGGGCTATGCCTGGTGGGGCGCCTATGACGTGGTGCTGGGTTGGTGCTGTGTTGGCCCATATGGCGTATGGGAGGAGCTGTGGGGCGCGCTCGTGGACTGCGTCGAGCATGGACTGGGTGTGGATGCAGTTGAATGCATTCTTGAAGTCCACTGACAGGATGACGGTGTCGAGATTCCCAACGGCGGCAGACGAGAGCGCATGGCCCATGGTCTGAGCGCCGCCGGAGAAGCCGATCGCGACACCACCTGCAGTGGGGCAAGCTGAAGGCTGGGGCCCACTTCGCTGCATGCTCTGAGTGCACAGAGGCTGGCAATGCGGACCCAGACTTCTTGGACGGCGATGGGGCGGATGCCGCCGTCTGGCTTGCGGATGGGGACGAGTCTGGTGCTGAGGAGGGCTGTCACCTGCGCGATATCACCCGTTGCCGCGCGGTTTCTAGCTGTGCCACAGGCCCCTGCAAGGTCATCCGCATATGCTTGCTGTCCGTATGCTTGCCGTCCGTATGCTGGCACAGCATACGGACAGTGCCAGCCTGCAATATATACCCACCGTAACCGCTCCCGGCCCGGGGGTAGCATGCAAGTCGTCCAACGCAGAGTCAACAAATACTGCGTACAGCAGCGGTGACAGACGGAAACCTTGCGCATTGCCTCGCTTAACCTGGAACCTTGTCAACAAGCAGCCATACACCCTCACACGGCTTCCACCACGACCGCCTGTATGAGCTAGATAGCGGGACCCCCGTGATGCCTGGCAGGCGCAGTGAGTAGTAGTGTGATGTGCACCACCACGGACTAATCTAGACGTACGACACTATACAAATACTATAGATAGTATCTGTCAACAGTGTTGTGGTGATGCATGCATGCTGTGCTCGTGACCGCCGCAGCGCGCCGCTGCCGAGGCCGTGGTGGAAGCCCACCTCGTTAGATCTAGAGATCTCCCCGGGGTCCCCATGGCTGGAGCATATGTATAATGTTAAGCGTTGAAGCATCACCTAATGCATCTATGCTTCCCGACTCCAGCATCTGTCGGACCTGAATTGATTTGCTGACTTTGGCGACTCACATGCGCATGCAAAGCCGGGTGGGGCGTGCACGCCACTGGCAACTGCAGCCGTGGCTTGTGGCCGCATTGCAGACATGCATGGCGCCCACGCAACTCGAGTTTGCAAACAGCGTTTGCGTCAGTGCTGACACTGCTGCACACATTTCTGTCTGGATTGTGCAACGCTTGGGTCTGTGCGTAGCATCGGTAGCGAAGCTGTGTTGAGTGTACCATCGCTTGCTGTTTGCCAAAGCTCAGTACACCGGCACCTCTGTGAACATGTTCGTTGCTTATTGATCCAGGACAGTAAATCAGCCAAATAATTGCCCTGCACTTGGAATCGATGCTCCTGTGGGCAAGCCTTGCTATTCTTGCACGAGCCAAATGCCACTGCTGCAGGAGCCCACTGTTCACAAAGGCCATGTCTGATGAGGGCTTCATGTCCGATCCCAGCAGCTGTGAGCCAGGTTCCCCTGGCCGCCGTCTCCTGGCCGCGGAGGAGTTTGATGTCCAAAACTTTGGTGAGGTGGCGCGCGTCTGGATCATTGTCAGCGCAGTCCTCGCTCTGGCGGGCGGCCTGGCACTCATCCAGCTCCTCCGGAAGGCCCCTCAAACAATGGTCATCCTTGGTTTTGCAATTACGGTGTGCATCTATTCACTTTACGCCCATGCCCGCTCCAGCCCCTCGTGGTGGTCATGTCATCACTGGCTCGCTTCGTACGCAGCTCTCCTGCAATGGCAGGCCTCTCTGAGCCTCGTTTCAATGCATCCCTGCAGCTGCCCACACGTGCACACGAAGGTGTGTCTGCATGCAGATCACGCTGTGCGTCGCGCTTGCAATCGTGGTGAAGGAGCCCTTCCTCATTATGATGAACCTCGCAGCGGCGCTGACGCCTCTGGCCATTCTGTTCATGTACCGTGCCCAAGTCAAACTGGTCGGTCGCATGATGAAGGTCGCAGCCGACTCTCTCGCAGCCAGCCCGGCGCTGGCACCGTTCGCCATCGGCACAAATATCGTTGTCATCGTGCCCCTCCTGGCCTGTGGAGCCGCACTATACTTCCTGCAGGGCAACGGTGTGCGACCCGTGTCCAAATAGAGCGCCTGCGATGCATACAGCACGGTCTGGGACTCACATGCATGCGTCTGCGCCTGCAACAGCCCCACCAGTCATCAGCCGACTCCATCGCGCATCGTTGTTGACACTGCAGCAGAGACTACCAATGTCAGCCGCTTCTTTTATGCCTCTGGAATGACAGACACCGCACCGGCCGCAGGCGTTTGCACGGGAAGGTACACCGGCCTGATCAAGCTCGAGCTCGCTGTTGACTACATCAACCGACTGATACACGCTGTGTAGGTGATGTCGTGCCGGCCCCGAACGTGCTGCGGCGGACAGGGTTCTCCCCGCTGTTCAGCGCGGACTGCGTCAACGGTGACGGGCGCAGCGTGGCGTGCTGCGTGCTGCGTGTGGCAGCCACGGCCGGTGGTGCCGCCTGTGCAGGTTGTCGTTGGGGTGATCCTCATGTGGACGATGGCTATCCGCTCGCAGCTGCGCACCTACGTCATAGGCAGCGTTGTCAGCCGTGGTGCGGCCTTGATGCTAACTTGAGCCTCTGATCAGACTCAGGTAGGTAGTAAGGGGGGGGGGGGGTCGCATCAGCTGAGTTTCAACATATGGAGGCTCATGCGTGCCTGCATGCATGGCTCGTCCTCATCACAATGCCTCATGTGCAGTCCAGAAATGCACCAGCAACACAGCAGCACGCAGATGGAAACGGCAAACACGATTGCTGCAACGCGCTGAAGTGTGCCATTGGGGTGGATCCATATTCCTTTTGTGAGGCCTGTTCAGATATGATAAAAACCATCACGCAGGCAGTGCTGCACTAGCCCCTGACACTGCGGTTCTGTATGGCGGAAGACCACCTCTATTTGCCACCTGCTGCCCCGTCGTTTCTCCCATGAATGTCGCATTGCATTTTGAAATGTTTATAGTGTACAGGGGGGATGGTCCTACAAACCATCCGTGGTGTGCCTCCCGCACGGTGTAGCAGCACCCCCTTGTGCTGGAATTCATCCATGGAAGGTTTTGCGTGTATGACAGTGCTGGAGGCCCGTGATGGCGGGGGGGGGGGGGGGGGGGGGGGATAGCGTGCAGGTACTTCCACGGCGCGACCCGCGGCAACACGCTGCAGTCAGTCGGCCACGCGCTGTTGAGATTGCAGTACTATACCACTAGACTGCAATCTCAACAAAAGCTGGTGCGGCTGAAGCTGCTGGCGGAGCTGGTGCAGCTGGGGTTGATAGAATGCGCGTGGGATGCTGCACCAGTGTTGGTGTCTGGAACCGTACGCCTTCCGTGCCAGACTCATCGCTGCTGGCCGATGATGGCGGAGAGTGCAGCGACGATGGTTGTGGTTGTGGCTGTGGAAGCCTGACCGTGGCGGGGCCTGGTGGTGGCTGCGCCGGTGGAGTCGGTAGCATGATGTCAGAGAAGTCATCTCGTGACACAGTGCTGGCTGGTGGGGCTGATTCATCAAAGAGAACATCTCTTGATGTCACAACTTTGCAACTTGGCATGCGAATCCGGTATGCCTTGTGATTGGCACCATCAAAGCCCAGGAAGATGCCAGCATCAGACTTTGGCGGCATCTCCTTTTTCTTTCTGAGCTTCTTTGGCACATTCACCCATGCCAGGCATCCCCACACATGTAGATTGGAGATGTCCGGCTTCTCACCTTTCAGAAGCTCCCACGGAGTCGTGGATCCATCTGTTGAGCTGATATTGGTGAGGTAGACAGCGTGCATAAGACATTCGGCCCACATGGACCGGTCTACGCCCGCGTCTGAGAGCATTGCTTGGAAATTTTCACCAAGCGTGCGGAGTGCACGCTCAGCATGCCCGTTTTCCGCTGGGCTGTAGCCCGAGGTTGGCTCAAAGGAGACAGCATTGTCCTTCATCCACCGCTTGAAGTCATGCGACGTGAAAACCGAGTCTTTGTCTGATATGAGCTGTTGTACTTTGTACTTGAACTTCGCGTAGCGAGCTTCAAGCATGCGAACTGTGTCTTTGATCAAGTCAAGAGCGTCACTCTTTGCATGGATAGCACCGACAATTCTGTAACCCGTAAAGTCATCAACGATGGCCACAAAGTTTCTGAGACCCGACTTCGAGAGTACTGCAATCTCAACACGCGCTGGGCCCGGCGCGCGGCACGCTGTGCTTCTCCGGCGCGATCATCACGCTGTGCAACATCATCCGCGCGCTCGCTGAGAACATGCGCAGCGAGCGCGGCGACACGGCCTCGATGATCATTAGCTGCATCTGCGCCTGCATCCCAACATGCTTCAGGAGCTTGTCCGCTTTGTCTCCACCCTCGCCACCATCCAGGTGCGCTCTGGCCTCTATGACGGCACCGTCGAGCGACCGCACATGCACGATTGTATGTGCATGCATGTGCATGTGCGGTCACCCTGGCTACGACCCCGCTCTGGCTCATCAGGCCCCCGCATGGCACACATCGATACATTGCGCTGCCTTGGTCCGCCCACAGAACCAAGCCCTCCGCTGGCTGCTGCTGCCACAACATCATCGACGCCTTTCCCCGCTGAATGCGCCTGCCTCTGGCTCCCTTGGCCGCCTCCTGATCCCTTGCAATCGCCCTTGCAATCGCCCTTGCAATCGCCCTTGCAGTTGTCCAGCACCTCCCCGTGATGTTGATACCCCACCACACCCTCCAGCGACTGCGATGCAACCAACCCCCCTCCTCTCTCCGCTGTTGGCCCCCGTGTGGCTGTGAGTGCAATAGCACAGGCCAGCCAGCCGCCCATGTTCCTTGGGACGCTATCGTGGCGTGTGTGAGCATGTTGACATATGCATGGGCGGTGGGCGTGCAAGCCGCGGCGACCGGCGAGGCGTTCCTGGCCGCAGCGCGCAGCGTGGGCGAGATAATGACACTCCCTCAGCGCCGTCACTGTGTGGTGGCTGCCGGACATGGTCCTCAAATTCACAACGATGGGCATCTCGGCCACAGCCGGCGTGATCGCCTATTTTGTGTCAAACATGCTCTGGCAGCACAGCCACCGGCACCAGACCGGCATGGTGCACCCCTGCCCCCGCATCCACCCCCTGCCCCCCGCCACGCCGACTATCCTATGCTTGCAAAATTGATGGACCGCCATATCCGTCATTTGCCGTGAAAGGCGGCCATCAAAGCTATGGTATTTGGGACTGCTCAGCCAGAAAGTCAGAGATGAGGAGTTGAACATCTGGGAGTATGCTTGCAGGAGTATATACAGCGGCCGCCATCTTCTCTTACAAGAGCAGGCTGCTGGCGTGGGAGGTTTACAACTGGCTTAACTGTTTGCGTGTCAAGTCTGCATTGCGGAGGTGTATGTGGACACGGACGTGACTGTCAAAAGTGGTTCGTGCCGTCAACGTCCTGTACCGTGCCATTAGCGTCGCCTTCCATGCCGCTGTTTTGTGCCGCTGCATGTGCGCTCTGCTCCAGCCGGCCATGCCGCGCTGCGCTGATGCACAGGCCTGTCCTTGCCAGAGCGGAACGTGTATGGGCGAACCCAGCCCTCTTGGCAGTGCAGTTGCATCGGCCCATCATACATGTGCCATTCAGAGGCTGAGCTGGCACAGCGTACAGGACGCGATCGTGCTCGGCATCATTGTCGGCGCTATCTGGATCATGGTGCTCGGCCTGGTGGCGGCCTTCGTCCGCAGCTCCACAGAGGTCGTGTATGTGTGCTTTTCTCGCGACCTCGACAACCGCACCGTCACTCGGCCCGAGGTGCACGAAGTCCTCAAGGACGTTCCCCAGGCTTTGGGCGCCCTCGTCGTGCAGCCCGGCAACAACATCGTGTGCCCATTGCCTATCTCTCCTCGCACTTCGGTCACTGACCTGCAATGCTGATCCTGGCATGCCTGGTCAAGCCTTGGCCTGTGCAACGTGTGGCCATGCGCTGCATCTGCTCCTGCGGCAGTCAACACGGAGCCACACGCTGTCGCGGTGCTGCATGCTGTACATGCTGTGGCCATCCACAGCACAACCTCAGCAGCCGCCAAACAGCACCGTGATGTGAGCAAGGCGCTGTGTGGCAAGGCATGCATCCTGAAACCATGGTTTTCCGAAGGCAGCGCGCCGCTACGATGTCTGCAACCAGAGGCTCAGCATCCGCTGCTTCATGGTCGCTGCATGCATGGGCGCTACTGCGTGACTGCTGCATGCATGGCCGCTGCGTGCACGGCGCTGCGGCACACCTGCGTGTTGTGTTGCAGGCGTACGGTGCCATGGAGGAGGGAGACTCCCCGTCAGCTCCGCTGTCCCCGGCGCCGACAGCGCGACCGCCCCCGGGCTACCCGCAACAGCCGCCATACCCGCCCCGCGACCTCACAGCCGCCATTGAGGGCGAGGCGAATGACGAGCCCCACAAGGAGGACAAGGAGTAGGGCTGGCCCAGGGCCCGTCGCCACAAGAGCAGCCGTTTGCCTGTTGGGCTCGTCGATACTGATCCAGGTGTCATGCTGTGAGTGGTCAGTCTTCAGCAGAGTAGAATGCCCTCTACTCATTGTATGTGTAGCTGGCCTCACCACACCTTGTGTTGCAGGAGGAGGGAAGAGGGAGGTGTTCATGTTGCAAATGCACGTCGGCCATCTACCATCACAAACGCATGTTGGGCTGTGATTCGCGAGAGTAAGTGCAGTTGTGTAAGTAGGACAGTGTTGTGTGTGTGTGCTTGACCGTGTAACTGACATATGCATGAGTGGGCTTGTGTGATCGGCCGGTGAAAAAGATGCCAAGGAGCAGAGTTCAATGTGGTGCCGAGTCCTGTAGCATTGAAGGCAGCACCTATGGGGTTTCTGCTCTCGAGCTGGTTCTAGAGCACCCGATCGCCTCGACGTGGCTGCCTGTACTGCTGTTTGGCCCAGGCCATTGGTGTGGAGTAGGTAGTGGTTAGCCCTCTGTCGAATCCAAGATCGGTTACAGCCAATGTACCAGTAAAGATGACGGTTGTATGCTAGGGACATGCTTCAGCCTGTTGGCCAGAACGGATAGTGTACAATCTGCTGACAGCATCATGTGTAGCAGGCGACAGTCGTAATATCTCGGCTTTGCACCTGAAGACCGTGCATGTTCATGTGTGCACATCCCACGATTCAACTCACGGGTGATCGGTGTGTAGACCTGTGTTATCTGTTCATGATCAATTTCGCGTCGTGACAGATTTGGAAGTTCCACGCCCAAGGCGTCGGTGGTATGTCTGATATCGCCAGTTCAGGAACGGTGATGATTTAATTTGTTTCACGACGGCAGTTCGTGCGGGAACAGCGCTACTGGCCACGCCTCCTGGGTCAGGACATCCAGGACGGTAGAGATGGCTGCTATGGAAACTTCACTTGAAAACACATTTGACGACAGAAATTGCTGTTTAAACCACATACGCATGGCTCAAGCACGGCCATCAGCCACCTAAGCCCTACGCCCGCATCACTATAAATTTGCTCTCTGCCAACCCCAACCACGCCGCACAGGGCAGCCACGCATGCGAGGCTGCCGCTACGGTGCATGACAAATTGCGTGGGCAGGCCTATCCGCAGCGCGGCACCAGAGCCGCGCCACACCACCGGAGCCACCGCACGGCCTCACTTGTCGTGGGCCTCCCACGCCTTGATCCAGTCCGCCACTTCAGCGATGCTGCCGAAGGCTTGCACCGCGGCCGCGAGGTGCGGGTACGGTGCCAGGTCGACGGCGCCGTGGAAGAGCCGGTCGTCGCGCACCATGTTGAAAATAGCCGCGTCCGCAATGCCGGGCTGAGCGCCTGCAGTCACTGCTACAGCCGTTAGCTGCATGCATGCACATGGCCACATGCATGCACATGGCCACAGAAACGACGGAGGGCAGCTGGACTGGACCTGGAGGGGCTCATGCATACACATGTGTGCTTACACGTGTATGCTAGCTATGCAAGCCAGAGACGGACCTCAGCCGCCGCGCAAGTGAGAGCAGCTCGGGCTGCTCGCACGCCTTGTGGCTACATGGGTCATACCGCGATGTGTCGCGGTGCCGTTGTGGCCGTGCGGTACATACAGAAGGGGGTCAGGCCCAGCAGCAAGGACACTGCGAGAGCTGAGCAAGATGTAGCAGCATGCGAGCGGGGCCTGGAGCCACAGGGGATGTGCCAATGCAGCAGTCGCGAGGGCAGGTGGCAAGGGCAGCGTGCAGCGTGCGGCACGTGTAAACGCAGCGCACGCAGCGCATGAGGCCAGAGGCCATGATCATAAGGCCAGGGAGCAGTCGAGGCGCACCGCTGGAGAGGAAGGGCGTGTCTTGCGCGCTGCGCTTGGAATAGTACCAGTCCATCGCAGCGTACCACTCCTCACGGCGTCCGAGGTATTCGGCTACGAGGGGGGAGTCGCTGCCGACATCCAGCAGGCTGGCCCAGCCATTGCGCCACTCCTGGTATGCGTCAGCCGCCGCGTCGCTGTCCCAGTCAGCGTCGGCGTCCTTGCCGTACTGGCCGATCTGCATGCATATGACGAGCAGTGAGCAAGCTAGTGAGCAAGCTAGTGAGCAAGCTAGTGAGCAAGCTAGTGAGCAAGCTCGTGAGCAAGCTCGTGAGCAAGCTCGTGAGCAAGCTCGTGAGCAAGCTCGTGAGCAAGCTCGTGAGCAAGCTCGTGAGCAAGCTCGTGAGCAAGCTCGTGAGCACGAACGCTTGTAGTAGATGGTACTGAGGGACCCACTGCAGAACCGCCACTGCACTGTAGATGCGTTGCGGCAGGTGCGCCGAGACTGCCAGACAGGCCGCCCAAGCACTTGCACTTGCGCATTATGTCCTTGCATTCTGGGTTCGACATGCGCGGACTACACCCCCAGGCGGCCCGAAGGCGAGTGCAGAGGCCACGAGCGGGCTGCGCGGCAGAGGAAGGCAGGGCAGCCGTGGGATCTGAGAGGACAGGAATGGTGCACGCAGTCGCACCACCGTCACACACAGTTGTGGCCGGAAAAGCACGATTGACGACGGCATGTGCAGCGCCACGTCATCCGCCACAGTGCGCAGAAGGTGAGAGCGGAGGCAGGCAACACCACGACAAACCGTGGAAGGGTGAACACATGGGCAGGACAGCAGTAGATTACTCTAGATGCTCGACGTGGCGCCACCTGTGCTAACTAAGTGTAGGCCCTAGTGGGGTGTACACGCACCTTGGTGGCGACATATCGCATTGTCGCGACGGTCTCGGCCCTATCCTTGCCGTCCACGGTCAGCACGGGCAGGTGGCCCATAGGGTTGACCTCCTCCTGGATGCGCTTCTTCTCGCCATTCTGCCACAAGTCGAGCTCAATCAGCTTCTCTTCGAAGGGCACCTTGTTGGCGAGCATATACAACCTGCAAGCCAGCTTATGCGTTCAAGTGAGTCACACGTACGTGCAGAGCAATTTGCTGGTCACTGACCGCGAGTGTGCCTCTGGCCACTTGCACGGGCCTGTGCGTGTGCGAACCAGGCTGTGTACACTCGTAAGCCGCATGTACAGCGCTTTTGCTACCACAACTGCCACGAAACTGCATTGACTAGTGAGCATCTCTCCGATCTGCGGATCTACGTGTACTGCATAGGCTGCTTGAACACGAGATCGATGCATCGCTGATCAGGACCGTGCGTGAACGCAGGGCTGCCAATGCTGGGGGACAATCGCACCTCAGGGCGCCACCGCGGCCTCCAACGGGCGCGAGAGGCCTCAGATTCAGATACTGAAACACAGGTTTTGTGGAGAAGGCTGTGGAGGGCGCCATGGCTGTCAGAGGAGCTGGTTACGGCTGGCTAGCTGCTGTCGAATCAGAGAGTGTGCTATGAAATTTGGAGCTGTGCGGAAGTCGACTGGTTCGTATGTGTATAGTGCTAGAATGCAGAGAGCGCAGCCTATATATGGGTCTGGCGCCCAGTGCACGATCGAAGAGGCCATGCGGAGCAACTCGGCTCTGCTCGCGCTGGCATTGGGTGTATGGGTGATGTTGTCAGCAGCGCCATCGACATCAACGGAGCTCCGCAGAGCGTGACCCCATGACCATCGTCATTCATGAGCGCCAAGGCAACGGCGCGGCGGCAGCGAGCGCTCGCCCTTATAATCAATGCAAATAATGCAATGAATTCCATAATGACCTTACTTGCTAGAACGATGGCTAATGGGCAAGGTCGGATGTGGCAGCTGCCGGTGTCTCTCAATTGGGGCACGGACAAGCAAGATTTGAAGCACGTGCGTGGTGTGTTACACAGTGATAGATCTAGGACTCAGCAGCGCCGAGGCAACAGACCAGGCAACAAGCAAACAGACAGCAAACAGACAGACCGGCCACCGCAAGCACCAAGGTCATGCGCCGCACGAGCAAATGCCAGAACGAACTATCGCCAGCGCGAAAGCAGACACGCACACACCACGCAGTACCCCGCAGGCCACGCGCACACCAAACACACAGCCAGCACTCGCCGGGCCCACAAGCGGTCGTCGGCGCGGCACTAGCAGTGGTGTGACAGGCAGGCGAAGCCGCAGCACGTGCTCGTGCGATGCCCATAAGCACATCTGATCGCTTGCTAGTTGTTGCCTTAGCTGCTGGGCTAGCTCCTGCGTTGATCTCCGAGTAACACACATCTGATTGAGCACGATTGCGAGTACTCAATAAGTACGTACTTCAATAAGTACCACCAAGTGCTGGCAGCGCCAGCCGTCAGGTGGGTATCTTGTGATACGTTACAGATGTATGCTCCACAAGGTGGTAGAACACAGAGGCACGATTCATGGCAATGCAGACTGTCAGATGGGTTGTCACAGAAGAGATGCCTGCTGTTTGCCCCACCAAGCAGTTGTCCGGAGGGACAATAAATAGGTCGTGCAAGTTCAAGAGCCCCAGCTGGACCCTGGAAGCCTGCAGGGTACATGTAGCTGAAGAGGTTTAACACGACAGCCAATGGCAAGCGACGGGACGTGCATTAGAACCGTATGCATGGCCACTCATGGCAGTGTGCGTCTGCAGCATGCTCGCATTGCTTTGAGTCAAACCGAAAATGAACGGGCCATGCCATCTGTGGCCACGGCTCTGGGCTCAGCTACACCAGGTGCCATCAGCTTGTGTTACACGGAGATAACCGCGAGAGCCCGGCAGCGAAGGCAACGGCAGGAAAGCAGACCACCAAAACCCCTGCAAGCAGGCAGCAACAAGAAGCAACAGTCCCAGGCGACAAGCCACAACGAACCGGCACAACCGCACCTGCACAGCCACACCCGTGCACTCCACTGCACCCCACCACTGCATCCACCACGCCAAAGCAGCACACAGGGACCGTCCAGGTGCCATCAGCTTGTATAAGTGTGGCACAGCACTGCATCCATGGACTGCGATAAATGAGCTTCTGATAGCATCGATTGCAACCGAATCGAAGCTTGGAAATGAGGGTCGTCATGAAGGATCACATCACATGTGCTCTGGGCCCCTTTTGAGATGGCGTTGTGACATCAGCTTCAGGGACACCAGTGCCGGCATGGAGTGTTGGCAAACAACATCAGGTGGGCGCAGATCGCCAACACCCACGGGCGTTCCTGCAACAGGCTGGCACGCCGACCTCACTTGCAAAAAGCCAGGGTACTGAAATACAGCGCGATCACTGGCGCCGCCACTTTCATTCCCAGTCGGGCCGGAGGCACATCGTTTTCTCCACATGATCACAGAAGTCATGGCATGGCGCGGTCTCCAAACGCACGTTCATGGTTGATGTCATGCGCAATCTGTCCACGACGCTGTGCCGCGCACTGGGTGCGCCAGGCACTCGCGGCCACTCCCCTCCGCGCCAGGCTCCCCAGGCGGGCGCAACTGCTGGGTCAGGCAGTCCCCACTGACGGCCTGCCAGAGCTGACGTAACATCGTGTGTAGACCGCTGCCCATGGCCTATCTCCCTCGGGCCGTGGCGCACAATGCGGCCAACCCCCCCCACCCCCCCCCCCCCCCGCCTCCGCCTCCAGCCCCGGCCCATCTCCAGCCGCTGCCCTGGCGCCGGCTATAGGCGCTGCGGTACACAGCACCTGGTGCCTGTGCGTGGACGGCGCTATGCTGCGCTGGGTCAGCATGTTGTGTGCTAAAGCTGCCGGTTTGGTTCCTTGTGCGTGCGATTCGTGCCGATATGTTGGATGCCTGTGCTGCTTGTGATTGTTGGTGTTGCTCTGTACTTGCTTCCCTCGGCGCTGCTGGGGCCTTCATCTATCACAGTGTAACACACCTCCAGAGGCCCTGTCCATGTAATCGTTCGTGTTACATGTGCACATGGAGCGCTCGACCTGCGACTGCTCAGCAGCAGCATAGCGTGCTTCGGGCACGACTCAAACATCTTGCAAACACAGTGTTCAACACACCAGTGGACATCACGCCAAACCCAAACAGGCATCAGTCGCAGCACCGCTGTGGACAGGGGCGGAAGACTTCTGCATCGGGGAGTCAAAGCGTTGCAAATAATCACTGCTTCATGGCGGGACCCCTTCAGTGCCATATCACCACCTCTGACCAGCCGGGCCACTCTGGCAAAGCATCAGCTGCGGCCTTCCTCTATACTGCCACCGGATGGAAACAAGGCAGCTTGGAAGGAACTGCACGAAAACAGCAGGATAAGGCTGACAGCTTGCTGCCGAACACGTGTAAACGCAAACACAAATCTGCTGTCAAGCTTGTGCACTGCACCAGCTCCCCACTTGTGACGCCTCCGGCTGGGTCCAGCATTCAGGTTGGCCTGTGCTTGTGTCACACCGTGAGTTCGATGGACGGCCTCAGGCTGTGTTTCATGCATGGACCCACGTGTGGCACATTGATGGGGGCAGTGGCTCTGGCCATGCAGGCTTGGCTGGTATACTCATACATAGGAGCTGTGTCATCTCATTGCGGGATCCTCCTCGTAGGGCTCAGCGGCGTCTGGATGCACATGGCACGTGCTGTGCGCCGGCCAGCGTGTCAGTGCACTCCATATGGCGCCTGCTCAGTGGTCTCAATCAGAGGCTCTGTGGTTGTGAGGCCCGTACACCGTGACAGGGCATCAGAGGGTGACTCATAGCGGCTCCCAGCACAGCCTCATCGATATGTCCTCATGGCTAGTGAGAGTGCTGCAGTGCATGGGCTGCATTGACTCGCTGCGTTTGTCGGGGCCGTGCGTGTTTGGGGCCCGAACTCGGGGCGGCTGGTCCCAGGCCCCGGGTGTGCTCTAACAGTGTACATGGTGCCACGTGCCGATGCAACATCGCTGTATGGCATTGACGACGCCAAGCGGTCCGGTTCCGAGTAAATGGGGACTCGGGTCTGAGCTCCTGCTCAGTGTCACAAAGACCTACAGCTAGGCCAGCCGTACGCATGCTAGCTTGATCATGCATATGCTGTGATTTGTGTGGCGTTGATTGCAGTTGCCGACTGCGAAGGTGGAGCATGTTTGGCAATGTTAACAAAACGCCTGACTTGCTGCTCTGCCACGATGTGTCCAGAGTAGACCTACCCGTCTCTGAGATTGGGAATGCGAATCGAGATCTCCACTGAGGAGCAAAGCATGCATGCTCGTGCCGCGTCACCGGTTTTGACGCGTCACCACATGGAACACATTTGCCAAAGGACGCCAGCTGATCTCTTTGCAGCACCAGAGTGCCGGCTCGTACGCCAGGGATATAACGTTTGCAGCATTGCTTAGGAGTCATGTAAACGCAGCTTGCCCGCTCTGTTGCCTCCGGACTACGTACCAAGCGATCCAGACCTCCAACTGCAGCCAGCACAACAGCTGACTAGCTTCACACTCCCACGAACAGAAGCATGAACGACGCGCAGAAGCTTATCCACAATGCTGTGGATCTAAAGGTGTGCGCTCCGTGGCGTCTGTACTACGTTGCGGGAGCTCGGCGGTGTCCACGGCTATCGATATCGATCGTGGCTGGATATCGCAGTGCAGACGCTTTTATCGGAGGGTTGCCCGCATTTGGTGACGCGCCCGCTGCGACGGGTCAACTCTTGTGAACATGTACATGCTCTGGTAGTGCACTGCACGGATAATGTAGGCGTGTACTCAACAGCAGAGTCGATATGTTGCACGCGGAACCGCATCCTTGTCAGCAACCATTTCGTGGCCGCATGGCGGTTGTGCTGCGGGTGTACGTCGAAATGGTGCGGTAACACACCCCAATGGCCTGCAGGACGCCGTAGAGCGGCACTCCCGCAACGTGGATAGCGACGACTACAAGCTGCGCGAGGAGGTGTACAACAAAGGTCCGCGCTGGCCGATTCATAATTCCGATACGTTGTCAACGCCACAGGACTAGATCCGCCACGCTCCCGATCAGCAGTGGAAGTATTATGTGTCATTCATTGCGTTCGCACAAGCATGCCGGTGGATTGCGTGCAGCAGGCGTTGCCGAGCGCTCGGCTCGCCCGAGACGCGAGGCAGACTTGTTCCTCGAGCAGTCCAAAATGCATTCCGCGGTCGTCACTGCCTCAGTACCACAATGCAGCATCTCCGCTTCCTGAGACTCAACTTGCTGCGTTTGTCTGTGCTTCAGAGCGTGCACCGGCATTCTGTGATGCAGCGCGGATGCCTAGAGCTCTTCTCGGCTGGACCACGGCCACGTTTGAAATTGCCCTACACATGCCCTACGCCTGTTCGCCTCGCAGGCCCTGTTTTATAAATTAAAATTATTTCGTAATCAGCTGCGTCATGTGTGCAATACAGATGTGATGTTCATCTGCGTGTGCATGACCTGAGATGCCCTTTTTTACTCCGCTCTTAGCAACCACTGGTAACTCGCGACAGAGGCCGCATCTGATACCTAAAGAGCTGCTTCCAGATCATGGGGAGCTCGACGAGGAGTTCTCGAAGGAGCGTCCCAGCCGCGACACGATCGCCAAGCTCCTGGACACCAGGTGTGCCCTCATGGCCACTCCGCTCCTGAGCATTCATGCTCGAGCATGCTCACGAGCGCTCGCACTGCAGTGCACTGCTCAGCATGCTGCTCTTTTCCTGCGACTACTGGGTGACTTTGAGCGGCTCTCACACAACGTTGAATGGCACACATTGCGCAAGCATATCAGCTCATGTCTCAGGCCTAGTTCAAACTGAGCACATGCAAACCAAGGTGCGGAGTGACTAAGGCACCTGCAGACTGCAAGATGTGGGCCATTGAGTATGTTGCAATCCTTTGCCCTACCGTCAGGACATCATGGATCCAGCGTCGCACATCAGGAACTAACAGCACAGTGCATCACTGACCCTGCCACTGCGGTGGCTTGATCCTCATATCTCAAGCATGTTGACTCTCACTTTGGTTGCAACAAGCGAACCTTCCGGTGGCAACAAGCTGCACATGCTCCGATTGAGCACCGCCAGATGCCCTCAACAAGCGCGCCGATTGGCATGCATACCCCTGTACGTTTGCCAGCTATGTTGTTTGCCAGCTCATCACGGCGGTGCGCTACCCCGGCTCCCTGACTGCCTTGCGGCCGCTGCAGGGACCGCATGGCGCGTGCTGGACTCGCTGTGACGGCAGAAGAGCGCAACTGGCGCGAGGAGGTACGCGCTTCCCGCAGCCGCGACACTCGCCTTCCATTGGCCTTGCATGCAAGCCGGGTGTCCCACTCACATACCATGATACAGAAGCCAGGCCAGAGTGTGAAGTGTTGTGACATGCGGTGCCGCGTCTACAGGTGGATGCTGCCGTAGAGCAGGCACAGGCCGCCCACGCGCACTGACGACAGACGAGGCCGCGCCGCAGGCATGGGATGTGCCGGCGCACAATTGAGGGCAATAGCGCGCCGGCATGTGAGTGGCATGCATCACTGCGGTAGTCCGCAACAGTCCGGCAGCACCGGCAGTGCCTGGAGGGTCGCTGTCGCCGACACCTCCACTTGATTTCTGGACTTGAAGCGATGCCCCTGTCTGTACTACTTATTTCAAAGTTATTTGAGTTTGGCTTGGCGTTCTTAGGGCATGGTGATGATCACCCACCGCACACTTGGACCGCGGTGGCTGATCATGATACTATAGTATGTGCCCAACATCCGCCGCATCTTCATGGCGCACGCCGTGTGTCTGGTCAGTCCTCTTTGAGGAGTTTTTGAAAGGCATCTGAGGTTGGACAATGCGCACGCATGGCTCCACAAGTGAATGCATGTTCTGTTGGCTGTTGTAACAGCAGCTATGACCTGACACAGAGGAATATGTGTTGCACAGCTTGCACCAGAAACAAAAACCATCGGGTACCACGCCAAATCCGGACCGGCATCCGCCACGGCACCCCTGCGGACAGGGGCGGAAGAACGATCAACACTCACAATATGCTAGCTTGTGCATTGCTAAGCTATGCCAAGCTAGCATGCCGTTGTACTGGCTCATAAAACTGTCTCTCAGCCATCCCCTGCCGGTGGTGCACACTGGCTCCGTTGCCATGTGGACCTCGCCGCCGCCTGTTGAGCCATGCATGCGTCAGAAGCGCCGACAGCCAGACATCGCAGGCTGAATGCACCGAGCACAGCAGCAGCAGCCACGCCACGCGCCTTGCCGCATACTGGTGCCTCGCACGCCATCATGCTCACGATGCAGCCCATGCCTGACATGCCATGCTCAGCAGAGCTGGATGCCTTCACTGGGCGCCAGCATGAGTGGGACGTCTCATGCCAAAATTACATGGTATTATGCGCAGTGCATGCCACAGCAAGGGTGTAGCAAGGCTTGGCAAGTGAAGCATGTCACAGCATGATGCCTACGTGCAGTACTAGTACTGTTGACATCCTCAACCACATTCGCTTGCCACAGCTGCACGGCGTGTGAGATTGAAAGGACATGTGTATGTGTTAGCAGTGATGTTTTCGACGCCCCTCGCGAGCCCGCGGGGGCGCGCCCCTCTGGCCACCCAGGCCTTGGCTGGCCACGGCTAGCTTCCCGACGAGGCAGAGAGACCTACCGATCGATTCAGGCAGGTGGAGCATACATCTGTAACGTATCATTGATTCAGGCAGACAGATCAGACAGGTTGGGCACGGATTGTTGTTCCTGGGGCGGACAGACAGACAGACGGTTCGACATTGGCGCAGCGAGTGAAAAACCGGTGCTCGGCAGGCATGGCGACCTTGGGCAGATCATGGTGTGGTGAAGCGTCTTTCCTACCGACCCAACTACCGACCCATCAGACAGGCAGACAGTTCGATTAGGCAGACAGGCTGGGCAGACAGTTCGGCATCGGCGCATCGGCGCTGCGATCATGGTGAAGCGTCTTTCTCACATGGTGCAGAGCGACGGCTTTCTCACATGGTGTAGAGCGACGGCTTTCTCACAAACATCACACACATCACAACACACATCACTGGCATGCAGTCGGCGCAAGTTGCTGAAACTCGCATCTGCAGCGAGCTCGCCTAGCGGCCATGATTGCGCCCACCATACGCAGCACACAGCCAGGAACCGAGGCAGGTCCACCGCACGAGCTCCGGATTCGCTCATCATCCGCTCATCATCTAGTGCACCATAGCATTACGCTAGATGGCATGTGATCTCCGATGACAGAATTGTATGAGATCACTCGCACCGCTGGTGTTCCTTCCGCCGCTTTGGGGGCATAGTCCTCGCCTGACAGCAATGACCTAGCCTTTCGCGGACTATGATCGGTAACCACTTCTACACCGGCGGACGCGCAGCTACCTGCTAGCTCGCTGCGCTGTCTCACAGTATGCCCGCGTACTCTTGCCTGCTGCATATGTTTGCCCGCCGATTCGTGGGCTCTACAACCGATAAATGGATCAAATATCTCATGACCGCGTTTGCGCCTGGTTTCATGCACTCCACAAACCGCGCGGCCTGCTGTCGAGGACGTTGGCAGATCTGATGCTGGCGACTGTTGCGATTGGTGTTGGAAACTAAATTACAGTTAGCGGAGACGTTGTATGTTTTTAGGGCCGTTGCTGTTGCTCCCGACCACGATGGCCAGTGCACACGCCGAATCGCATCGACGTCCATGCATCTGCTGCCGGCCAAGCATATTTCTACCGAAGCATAAACGTGTTTCGCGCTGTTCCTTCTCACGAATGAAATAATACTATGTCGGCCCTACCGTCGAGCTGTTCTTGTCCCTGCTCGACAAGAACAGCTCCTGGCACATGATACAACAGTTGCAATGTTGTACCATGGGCAGTCGCTGGCGGAGTGTGTCAGGCTCGTCTAAAGGTAACATATAATCTAGAACAGATGGGCGGTTTTTCATTGGGGGCCAGTGCAGCTGTGATCCGTCAAGTCTGCACCACGCATTACCCCTGTGGCCATATGGAGTCAATCCAATACTGGAAGGATCTGTGTATAGAATTTGCGAACTTCCTCGTTAGTTGGGCGTTTTCATCCATTCTTTTCCCCAAACCCTCATAGTTCAGCTGCCAATATTCGAGGCTCAGTTTTGTGGCCAGGAAAGTTAGAGGGGGGGGGGGGGGGGGGAGATGCGGGAGACAGGCTGCACATGTCTGACCTGCTCCCATTCATGGATAGCTGGCAGTGAGGGCTCCGACGCTGCACCGCACTTTCGTACACGATTTTGCACAAAATATTTAGCTTCCCTGTGATTACTGGGCGCTCGCTTGGCTGCCATCGGTCAGCCAAATTAAATGGCACCAAGAACAAGTCATCTTGTAAGGAGCCATTGTGACACACTTGCCACCACTGGCACGGCCAATTGTTGCTGCTACCACCGTTTGCATGATCGATTATCCGTTCAACCCATTCGAAAATATCATCGTATTCAAACAGAGCAGAAGCAGATACAATTTACAATCATGGTTCTCAGCTGAAAACATACTTCAACGCAAGCCAGCAACACACCAGCCATGATATGTAGCAAACATTCACAACCTGAACATACCCACAAACACCAGCATTAAAAAAATAATATATAATAATAAGCAGATGGGTTTGTAGACACACAATCGCCACAGACACCAGCGAATAAAAATCAACAACTGTCCGCGCGCATTCCGTGCAGCGTCAATGAGGCACATTCCAGTGCACACACAGCTCGATGAATACTGGTCACCTGATGCTGATCATAATCCAGCCCTCTATGGGTGTACATCCTCTTCATGGCCATCATTGTGAAGACACCACAGTCTAACCCAGGCCCACCTTGGCCATCGCTCTGTTGTGGTGATTGCAGATGTGTCCTCCTCCAATTGCATGCCTGCAAAAATGACAGCTTGTCACTGTAGCACTGCCAAATGTGTTGCTCTTGCAAAACTACTTTCTATTGTGCAAGCCAGAACACAGCTGCCCCACCTGTAGGTTTTCTGGCAGCTCTTCCACTCTGTTGGCCATGGCAGCTTCCTCTCCCACCTCCTCCCTGAGCCATTCCTGCCCCACCCATCGAATGAGATCGTCCATCAGCACAGCTGTTTCAGGGCTTGATGATTAGATCGAGTAAATGTAAACGACCTCCGCAGGTTCTGAGTCATTTAAGTGCAGCTGAATCATTGCGACGGCCTGTAAGCACAGATTGTCGGAGATTCAATGCATTCACAAATCATTGCTATGACGCTTCAATGCTGCACTTCAGCGTTTGAACACACCCGATGCAAATGCTTGTGGATTGGAACAAAGATCTTCTGCAACTGGCGGATGGAACCATATGCCTCGCAGAACTGGTTGCTGGTCCTGCATAGCGTGGCAGGTGCGCGCCATCTGCAGACCAGCGCGTATGATGTGCCGTTCGTCGGCAGCTGTTCTGTCAGCTTTGCATACAAATAGCTGTTGCAGAACCAGCATCTGCCCTTTTCCACACCCCTTCTGTGTTCATTGAAGTCATGCTCCTGCAGCATGGTGTTGTCAACCAGCCATGGCACGAGCTGGCCATTCTGCTGGGCATTCACTGGAAGCAAAGCAGCGACAAGGCTCAGGCAGAGACGTGCACATGCAGGCTAACCTTAAATCCATGATGGCATCATACCTGGAGAAGTGCACAGTAGGTATTCACAATTTTGTCGCTGATCATTTTCTGTGGTGCACAACCCTGGTAGACATCTGAATTGGCATCGATTCCGCTGATCAAGCTCATCGAATTGCTGTCCTTATTGCACAGACGTGTATAATGCTGCTTCAACGATCTGGGCAGCTGTCGAGACCTGCAAAGCGCACATGAATTACACATCTGCCCTGCAAAGCGTGTCCCGCAGAGGCATCCCATCGGTTGCTTGCTGATCGGTGTTTACGCTGCAGTATGCGACACGTCGTCTCGTGCACAGTTCACTTTCGCGACACACGTTGGCGTGTTCCTAGTGGACTTGCATGGCATGGATAGACCTCCAGAACGCACCCCGGTCTTAGATCGCTCCAATCCAACTCGTTTATGGCAGGCACACGCTTCTGATTGTCACCTTGTAGATCGGCTGCGTCGTCCATCTCTACCTGGGTATTCATCACCTCCTCAACCTCATCAGCGATCTCTGTCGGCGTCTGACGTTATGGATTGCATAACGGGAGTGAAGCAGCTGCTGATCGTGTTGGTGACTTGCTAGACCCTCCACATGGCCTACATGTTCAAGCTGCATGTGCAAGCAGTGGAATGCTCACGCGGCATACAGCTGCGCATGCAAAGATCAGTGATGTGGAGCAGAAGGACGTACATGTCTACGCTTTCTTGTGTGTCAATGGCAGTCTTGCCGGTCTTCACAGCTGACTTTGTTTTGATTTTGCTCTTGGCACCCGTGCTCTGCGATTTGAATCTATGATCTGTGCTGATCACACAGACACTAGTGTTACCTTCCAGCTGTGTTCGCAGCAGCACTTGGCCACAGGCATCTTTCGACAGCACTTGTGAAGACAGGAACGAGTACCAGTGCCAATACCTGCCTTCGCCATCGTTGCCTGTCGTCAGCACAGCCCATAGCATGGCGCTGGCATGAAAGGCCGGCAGCTCATCATCAGCTGGGATCAACTTCATCAGAGTGGACCAGCTCCACCCTACACGAACACCGGGCTCATCTGTCTTGTGCATAGTCCAGCCTAGCCCCTGTGGTGGCTCAGCACAGCTGGTGCGCAAAGTGTGCAGAGTCAACACGTCTGTAAATGCAGCTCTCGCAACTTTGATGTAATTCCTGAATCCACTTGCGTTTTGGAACTCTCCCTTTTTATTGGTTTTTAGAAAGTACTCTGGACAGCGCCGGCCCTCAGGTAGCGTCCTTTTCAGGCATGCCACTCCTTGGCAGAATTCACGGGTCGCTTCAATCTGCTGCATAGTCTCTGGCGCATTGTCTTTCAGCCATTTCATGCTTGCATGGCTCGAGCCGGACTTCCCCAATCCGATGGGCCTGTATCGGACGCCCTTGTAATCAATACATTCATACACCCAGCGCAGCGCCATGATGCAAACAGCAGACATCAGATGCTGGTCTTGTGCGGCGCTGCCGGCATTGACGAACTGCAAAAACGTGTGCTCAAGTGCCCAGAGGCCAGAGGTTCTGCTTCTTGAACTCGTACTTCGGCGTTGCTGCTGCTGCGCACGAAGAATGATGCTTTAAGATCAGAAATAGTGAGCTTGCCAGCTCTGGAGGTCTGCACAGCGGTAGCAGCAGGAGGCTGTGTCTGCGTCGCTGGCGGAACAAGAATGGATGGCAGTGATGAAGGCAGTGAGGAAGCTGCTGGCAGTGAGGAAGTTGGTGGCATGGGCTGCGAAGAATTTGCTGGACATTGAGCTGATGTCAGTGTGGTCCTTGACTCCTGAACATGGGGCTTCTCGGCAGTGGACAAGGCACGTGCTCCTTGCGTGGTCTTCACGAGTGCATCTTGTATGGCAGGTGGCACGACGCCTTGCACTGCAACCATAGCCTCCCCGGGCGCAGCTCCCACATTTGCTGGCATGACAGCATCCCTATTGACAGCAGTTGCAGGAGTGGGGCAAGACCGTGGTGGCATGAGTGTGTGAGCAGCGCTAGCAGGCTCAGCACAACCGGCGTGGACATCAGATGCGCTGTCACTGTACCGGGCTCGGGGGATGAAGATTTTGGTGCCTGCCTGCATGGATCGCTCCAGTCAGCAATACCGGACAGGAGCAGTGCCGGGAACCTGAGGGCAAACATGCAAGAACGGGAAAGCAGAGACCCAAGCAGCTGCCTGGCCGCTCAAAACAGCACCGGTAGGACCCATGAGGCAAGTGACATACCGCGGTGGCATGCGGAACCGTCGTGGACTTTGACCCGGTGTTAGTGCTGACGTTCCGAACATAGTATCCATAGCCACTGCACCCGTTGCCATTGCAGACATTGCTAGCGGCAAACTGGCTCACCAAGCACTCAGCTGCGTGGATTTGACCTGCTGTTGTCGGGCCCATCATGTCGATATCACACTTATTGGGCAGCTGTGCCCCATGCAAGGATATTCCAGATGTGCTGAGGATGCGAAAGATGACCACCTCGATGAACCAGATCCAAATCTCTCTCCTTTTGGTTCTAAGCTTGGTTTTGTCTGCATCCTAGGTGCCACTTATCGGCATCCATGCCGTGCCCGCTTGCTCAATGGCCTGCACATGTACTTATGTGGCTGCATCTTCCTGTGTGGTGGACCACAATCAGTATGAACACAGTCGATTCAGCGAGGGCACACACACCGAAGCGGTGTCCATTACAGCATCATGGCGGAGTCTCTTGATGATCTCCGCAATCTGACTCGCGCTCATTTCCGGATGACTTGCACGCAGTTCCTTCTCCACGGCGCCAATGGCATGCTCAAACAAGCTGGACTTTGACGTGGCTGCACTGGCCTCAGAACGTAAGCCCATGGGTGGAAATTTACAGTCATCTGAACACTGCAAGCCTTCCAAAATCAGGCGGACTGCGTCCCCAGCCTGCACACAGTAACATGGCGATTAGCGAGATGTCACACTGATTGGATGCAACTCAATGGCAGATGCCACAATACAGCATGGGGTGTAGGCATCATAGTGGCAGCCTTGGAGCAGAAGCAGAGCAGTGGTAGGAACGGAACGTGTGTCAAGGACCGAGTGCTGTTTGCCGAACGAGAAAAGGTGCTGCAGCTGATTCCGCTGCAGAACTTTGTGGTCATCATCTGTGCTGACAGCTGCGATGTTGCTGTTCAAGGCAAGCCCTGCATTTTCAGCTGGGCGGACGGTTGTGGCCACACTTTGCAAGCGCTGAACAACTGTATCCAACATCCCCTGATTTGCGCGCTGATTTGCGCGCGTTGAACGCGCGACAGTCGAGTCGATATGGTGGACCGCACGATTCATGGATGAACGAAGCTCCTTTGTCAGTCCTGATACAGCTTTCGAAATCAGGCGTGGGTCTGCGGTCTGCAACAGCACCAAGGCTCACATGTAGGAACTGCACGCGTAATGTAACTGGTGCAATTGGCCAGCACCAATGCCAGCACCACAAGCAAGATCATCAATAAGCTGCACGAGGGCATGTGGGAAGATGCGTACAGCCATGAGCGGTACTGCTGCATCAATGTCGTCTCCTGCTATCTCCCGCAGTTCGTCTCGTGTCCTTGCAATGCTTGTTACCAGTGCAAATGTAGCTGCTGCATTTGTCTCACTGACCTGCGCAAGCGCCTGCACCAAGAACAATTACCTGCCTGCTCCACAGATGTGTGGCACAGCTCAAGAATAAATCACAAATTGTCACACCGTCGCGTCTCTGAGTGCAAATGTGAGCCACCGGTTCACATGGTTGAAGGACAGTTGGCCTAGCACAATCCCAGAGTCATCAGCTTCTTGGACAGCTGGCACTGGTGGCTGCAGTCCACAGCAAAGGAATTGAGATACTACCTGGCATACACTATCATCACACATTACTGTACTATCATGTACATCCTGAGTTAGCCAGCCACATGCAGAAAAAACAGTCAAGCAGTCGATGGCCATTGCGCAGCAACAACAGAGCGTACTCTCAGCAATGCTGTGCTCAGACACGGATCTGCAGCGGGATCAGGCATCTTGTCTTCAAAGTTCCACCTCGCAAACACGCCCGGGCCTACCTCTCTGGCCATAGCCTCCAGGTGTTGCTCCGGTAAGTATGGCTCTGGACTTGCTGGCATCGTCCCTGCAATACGCTGAGAGTGGTAATGTTGAATGACGCCATCACAGACGGCCATCTGCAGATTCTCCCACATGGCGTATGCCTGCCTCCTTGCATCGTCAGCCGGCCAGAGGAACAGCGGATGCCTATGAAAGAGATCCAGTGGGATGGCCACAGCTGCCGGAGCTTGGGCATTGCCTGCATGCATCACTCTGGGTGGTATACACAACAAACACAGAAGTGCTTCAAGCATGCTAGTACGAGGACAGATGTTGATGGGCGTCGTTCTGCATTTAGGTGAGAAATGGTAGAGTACCTGAAGGAGTGTTTTCGCAATGAGACATAAGAACTTGAAGAGTGGAGCTGCCGATACGCCCTGTCCATTGGAATTGTCGTGATGCTCTATGCAGGCAGCGATTGCTTCATCAACATCGAGATCAAGCGTCGTGCCCGTGATAGGATCACGCTTGGTGAGAACTGTCCCAAAGACAAGTTTGATGAGATCGTCAAATGGCTCTGCGTATTTGTGCGAAGGACAGTAGTCCTTGAGGCCTCTGAAACCGGCAGATACACATGCAGCTTCGGGAGAAGCACTGGTCATGTAGTGTTTCTCCATGGCTGTGGTCTTGTTCCAGCCACCAGCTTTTCTGACCTGCTCATCACTTGCCCTGCACAGGCGTATTGTATCAGGCGGGGTTGGACACACAACAAGTACAGCGGCTGAACATAAATGTGAACCAGAGAGACCTGTGAATGGCTGCTATGTTACGTGAGGTACATCTGAAGGGCGTACACACCCGGCAAGCGTCATTCGTTCTGCGCCTGACCGTCGGTCTAGGTGCAAAGTTTTGCCAACATCGTTTCGGCCATACATGCACTGGTTCGCTTTCTGCCTGCGCCGGGTCAACTTGATCACATCTGCAGATCCTTTCCTGAACAACCCCGGAGGGAAGTCTGTGTCGACCACTTGCATCATTTGCCTGCAAAGCTTGAGCCATGCGCGCGAATATAAAATGAGCCGAGCTTACAACAAGAGGAAGTGCAGTATCAGCTTTGTGCTTGTGGCCGACTCGCACCACGCGCCACTGGTTATGTCCGGCCATGTGAAGGGCCTCGGTCCAGCAGTCGGATGAATCTTGCTGTAGAAATATATGGCAGCATGAACGAGTGGGCAATGGTGTATCACTTGGCCGTGAGCAATCAGCCGATCATCCATTGTGTTGCCATAGTTGTCTTTTGCCCACTGAACATCAATCTTTCCCGCCTCCAGTGAAAGTGGAGATGCCGCAGTGTTGTGATGCGTGCCCAAGGAGACCAGGGGAAGCTTAGCAGCCTCATCTCCCCGCATTAGGGTGGGCGCCAGCATCGCGGCTTGGTGGCTGCACAATCGTAGTGTGAGGTGGATGATGGAGCTAAGCGCCAACTGCAGGAATTTGGGATATTCGGCGTTCATGGGGCATACTAGGTTGAATTGACTGCTTCAGCTTCGTCAGGCGTAACCAGGTCTGCCTTATTCATGCACTCTGGTGGCCTGACTAAAGGATGGATTGGATACTTTTCAATATACCTCTGGCATCCTGCTGCAAAGCCTCGCAAATGGTAATGACAGCTCTCTTGTTCAGTTGGCAACCGTGCGGCCTTCTTCTGCTGGTTGATTGGGTCCCTGGTCGCGTGCCTGCATAGACTCACAAACAAATGGGCCGTCAGACAAGCATAGGCCATTGCAACAACAACGACGTTGTGCATGTGGTTCAACGCACCTGTCCGCAAGAATGCGATTTTTTGCAAGTTTCGTCGTCTGTTTGAAAGCATGCGAATCACGAAGAGGGCAGTCAAGGTTCCATGGCAATATTCCCCTCTCAACTTGGTCAAACATGCCTTTCCACATCTGTCGCAACCACGTTAGAGCGCTCTGAATTCCTGCGAGGTACGGGCAACCTCCGGCCTTAACAGCCTTCTCACTGTCAATATCAAATGCCAATCTGATGCCCGCTGTCGAGCCAAGAGAACTATTCATCAACATGTTGCAAACCTGAACCTGCCCACGAATGTCTACAAGGTGGGACGGCTTCAAGCAGCTGAGCAAATCGGTTGCGCTGTCCATAGCAGCCATCAACTCTGCGTCTGCTTCACCCATGCCACCACATTTCACTGCACATTGAAGACCAACACAGATTAGAGCTACAACGGTTTGCAGAATGTGGACATCCACTGTAGTGGCGTCCACTGTACTGGACTATAGGAACAGCAGAGCATGTGAAGAACACGGTGCATCGTGAGCGTACACGTATTCTGGTATGCCGGGCTAAGCTGCTTGATTTTGCATGGGAGTCCTTCCTCAACCTCAAGTCGGCCAAGCTTGCCCAATGCTGCAGTGACACTTGCAATGAGCTTGCATCGCCGTCCCTGTATTGTGGATATGAACCTTGCGACACTCTCAGCAAATGTATGCCCAGGCCCACACACGGCCTGTAGATCTCCAAACGATAGAACACTCATTGCTTCCTGCAGAACAGCTTTGAAGGCTGGATTCGTCAGGAAGACCTCTTCTGTCAAGACTTCCATGCTTGAATGTAACTTCTGGAACTGCATACATAGTATGATCCAGCCAGCAGTGTCCTTTGGAGTCAATTCCGTCTCGGAGAGTTCTTCACCTGCAAGATTGCTGGACATTTGGAGAGCTGGGCGTGTCGCAGTGTCTTCCAAGAGCCTGTGAAGGATAGCTGAGATGTTTAACATCGGGAGAGTTGTTGCAGGAGCGCACCGACAGCTGACTGGAGCAAAAACTGCGTGGCACACATTTCGTACCAAGTGCGGAGCGCAAGGGCTTCTGTCTGCGCGCTACCGGATCGTATGAACTGCAGTCTACTGCTATGGGCGCCAGCGCCCTCCTGTCTACGCATGCATGCTTGACACAAGATGCCAAATACGCAAAAGCTCTTGCAGCTGCAAATCACACGATCAGCTTAAAGAGTTTGATGAGTGAGCGCACAGATGAGAAACACTGGCAAGAGATGGATTTGGCACAGCTTTCGGCAGACAGAAGCACGCGATCTGTTGCTATACCTGCGGCACTATCTATGCTTGCATTTTTCCCTTGGAATGGCAGTTGGCTGAACAAAATGCGCCTCTTTTTCGATTTACCCTTCTCTTTGCTCTCATTAGATGCCGTGAATATCTTCCACAGATCGCCTTCTTGGATAGCTGAAACTGCTTCAGGCTGCATTTAATAAACATTAAAGGTAGGAGTTGAAGTGAGGTCAGAATGCAATGATGACACGCTAGCAATGCTGCTATGATGCTCCGGCATACGACATGTCAAGCATGTTCAATGTCTGTGACTGCATTAATTGCCACGGTGCACTATGGTATAATCACACTGGCAGAAGGAACGCTCATACCGACAGGATGTGTCCCATACAAAAGTGATCTAATAAGGAATCATCTTCAGAGGGTGGTGTGAATATGGCTTCCACCACCGCGCGCTGGGCCTCGCGTGCAGGCTTCTGCAGGACCTCGGCGAGCCCCGTCAACGCCACGCCAGTCGGAGCCAATAACAAGCGAAAATCAGCCAAACTGGTCCGTGTGGCAGTTATCACCCGATTCAAACGCAAGGCTTCGTAGCGGAAGTTGGACAATTCCTCTACGTACTGGGCGAAAACTGAATCGGGCAGAATCGGAATGCAGGCGCCTTCCTGCATGTGTGTCGATGTCAGGTCATGCTGTGGCATTTGGGATGCTAGCTCGCTAACTGATTCTCGTTCGGTGGCATGCAAGATCTTGCTGAATCACGCTCATCGTCAAGTGGCGTGTTACACGGAGATGAACGCAATAGCCCGGCAGCGACGGCAACAGAAGGAAATCGTCATCGTCAAGTGAGTGGGCATGATGCTATGCTTTAACCTACCGGTGTAATGCGGAAGCATTCTGGATGTTGCAGATGTAGCCAGATGAGAAGATCTTGTGCATCTGGGCTATACTTGCGAATCGTCGCCTGCCTCGTTGATTCTGGCATCAAGGTCTGAACAAGCTTGCGCAAGCGCCATCTCAGGCTTTGTCCACCTGCACCTGGCTCCCTGCACGAATACTGCTGCTGTGCGCGAATGATCGCGGTGGTCATGCTGCTCGTGAGCTGCCAACGCGAGGGAGCCGCAACAGCGCTGAGGTTGAGTTGCGCATGTCGAATTCATGTATCCACCTGCACACAATAGCGTGTGCAGCGTATACGTACCTGTGAAGCAAGCAACCATCCAAGTGTTTGGGATGTATGGAGAAGCCGATGGCAGTAGCGACAGCAACCAAGTCATGATCATCGGATGGATTAATGGCACGCTGCCCTTTCAGTGGCAAGAACAGCTCTCGCAAACTCCGATTGTGTAGAGCCTTTCCATTCTTTTCCTTGATACCAGCTTGCTTGTTTTCCAAAGATTCCTGCAACTCGGTGATGAGCTCGCTGTATTCTGTGGCAGCGTTTTCATCGCACAGCCCGTCTGTCAATTGCTGAGCTCGATCTGCTGATGGCAAGATTGTACACGATCTCTTGCACACGAATTTTTCTTCTCGCACACGAGTCCATCCCCCTGCTGACGCAGGTTTGACGCTGTCCATTGGCACTTCCTCCTCAAAGTCACCAAGCTGACTGCCACTGCAAAAAACACAGCAGATCACACACTGCCGTACACCATTCATTCGTAAACCACTGCAAATGAGATCAACATCCCTTCATTTAGTGAATTGCCCATGGCCTGCTGATCTGGGCTAGATGACAGGACGATGGCCATGTGACAAGCCGAGGCAGTTGGAATAGCAGTCGGAAATAGGCTGACTGAAGATGGCGATCATCAGCAGCATAAACTTTTGCCAAATTACATGCTCGGTGTGAGGCACGCTGTGCTCAGAAACGTCACAGATGGGCTACAAGGCGTTGAACAGCTGGCCGTGCAATTCGAATGCTGTATGCTTTCGCCACACAAACGACACGCCAATGTAAGCACAGACCTGATTGAAGGCTCCTCGTCACTTTCATTGGAACGTAATGAACTGCTTGAGTCGTCGCGCAGAGGTACAGTCATTCAGCCGGAAACAGCTTATTGCACAAGCGAGTACATGCCCCAAACACTCACACGCACACTATTTAGCATTATCATAGGCTGATGCCGGCGCTAACGGCTGAGCGCGCGCGCTGCACTGCGCGGTCATCGGGCCAAGCCCTACGCAGCCGATCCAAGCCTCCTTGCCCACGCATGCCCATGCATTCCCCCCTTTTCTCAGAGCAGGCTCATGTGTGATACATGGTATGTGATCAACCCACTGGCAAGCATCCATGGAGCATCTGATACTACTACTACCACAGCTCTCGTCTGCACAACTCCTGCTAGGCTGCTTGTGGCAGTGGCATTATCAGCAGGATAAAGGTCGCTTTGGTATGGGGTTGGGGCTTCAACGCACTCGATGTTACTTTCGCGGCCACACATGGGGCAAGGTAATCCGGAGCAGACTGACGAGCAGACGTCCATCACGCGTGATCACGCGCGCACCGGCGGACCGGCTGGAAGGAGCCAGATCCAACGGATCCACTCATCACCGCATCACCGCTGCAGTCCGGAACTGGTGGCAGACGCGCCAGATCAGCTGCGCCAACGCATATCTTCAAAGTTTCTCTCAGATCTTCCAATCGAGTGCAAGGAGGCTCAGTGCGCACACACGCACTTTACGATGGTGACGACGAACGCCTCGAACAGCGCGCTACAAGGCATTGTGCCGAGGCGGACGCGTGGTGGTGGATTTTCAGTCAACACCTGTTCGGCAACGGGCTGGCGTGATGGCTAGCCATGGCTGCGCAGCTGCCGCGCACGTATGCATGCACTCCGCCGTGTGTGTTACACTGTGGGTGATGAATCAAGGCCTCAGCAGCGCCGAGGACAGAAGCAGGAAACAAAAAACTAAAACAAACAATAAAATGAACAAGCAGCACGGCCATCGTGTGTGCACTTCAAGCAGAGCCCAGATCTCTAGATAGAGCTCTGGCGCCGCGCATGCAGCCACAAAGACACCGGCATCAGCCCGACCAGCGGAATTTGGCCGTTGTGATATCGATGAAACCCACTTACAGCTGCAGCGCATGCACCGCGATATACCGCCGGCCGCCGGGCAAGCGCGTCATCGTGTGCATGTGTAATCACGACCATGGCCGCAAGCGCAACAGCGCGATGCAGCTGCCGTTCGCTGGCGAACCGTACATGCATGGCCATGCAGGCCATGCTGCGCAGCGTTGGCGAAACAACTTGTTGTTTCATGCATCATTCATTGTAGTATACATTCATGCATATATCGCCTCTCATGCATATATCGCGGATTCGGCGTCTAGTGTGTCCAGACAGACGGGCAGTCTCTGATGGCGCGCCCCATCTATGGTGCGCCCCCACCATGGCGCGCCCACTTGACAGACGCATGCATGGCGTGCTTTGCTTTTGTGGCCTGCTGTGCTCTTGTGCTTTGAGTTCACAGCTTCATGGGTGCGTCACTGTGGGTTCACGTGATGACAAACGTGTGCACGGGGAGATGTGCCGTGTGTCGGGTCGATATGCATGGTATATACACATGTGCAGAACATGTTCGAACACATGTACAGCTGCATTGGCCACCGCCTCACCGGCTCAGCTGTACAAGTGGCCACCACTGACTTGTCGCAACGACTTGGGGGGAACAAACCGAGTACCGCCGGACTTCGCGGGGTCCCGCGGGGTCCTTGGCCGTATTCGACAGCCATAGCTATAGGTTGCGCGCCGCTTGCGCGTGACGCAAGCTGTGCACGCGTGACGTCGCCGCGGACAGAGCTACAGTCACGATTTGGGGCCATTTGCCGATAGATCCAGATGGTTAGAGTGTGGAGGAGCAGTGTCCCAGTCGTGATCCACGTCACCTTCTCATGTCCTGGACAACAGTGAACACAGGTCACTGATCAGGCCTGCGAAGACACCGCGACAGCCAGCGTCGCCGACAGGCATGACGGCTAGTGGGCCCGACAGAATATCCGCGCGCGGCTGCTCAAGGGTGCATGGGATGCAGTGACGTCATCCAGATACAGGGCTCGCAGCTGCGGGTAGTCGGGCAGGCCTATAATTTGAACAGCAGCAGGCGCCACGGCGAGACGCTCGCGCAGGTGGACAGACATCAACCATGGTACGTATGTCTAAGCCGTTCCAACCCTGCCTGTAAGGTGCGGTTGTCCGAATGATAGCATCGCGGAGCGCTCGACGCACGCGCATGGGGTTGCGGGTTACAACCACATGGTCACATGAATGTTACGGCTGAGGCGTCCGTCACCGGACGTGTCTATGGCGCGAACCAGCGCCATCTGAACACATGTCCATCCGCGACTCACCCTTTTTCATCCCTGTTTGAACTGCTCCGACGCGCAAACGCCGCTGCTTCTCAGCGCCCTGTACGTTGCCGCACTAGATGTAAAGTAACTCTCATGCGACATGTACACAGTCGCTACAGCCATTTCTCCATCAACTGTTACTGGAGGCATCTGTGATCGTCATCGCTTAAATTTCATAGTCGAAGCTGTTCGTTTCACCAAAGACCTTGCGAACGGCTAATGCAGGTGTCCGAATCACCCGTCGTCGTGTCTGACAGACAGTCCTCCCTTTGAAGACATTTTATTCGGACACAGGATTACTAGTTCGAAGCTGCAACCCCGCTGATCGGAATCCTGGTGTCTCGCGGCCACAAAGCGCACCGGTTGTGGCAGGACGCGAATGCAACAAGCCAGCGCTCCCTCTTGTCGCCTCGTAGATGGCACATTCTTAATGTCTCCTTCAATTAGAGAATGTGAATTTGAGGAGTATGACGGTTACTCCCCCATCGCTCGCTTAGAGCGAAGTACATTTGCGCTACACGAGTTTGCGCCGGCTGTGCACAGAGCCTCGAGCATGTGGGCAACAAGCGCTGAGTATCACCAGTTAGAGACTCGCCTAGGAACTCGTTGTTCCACCACTGACCTTGCACGAGTCGCAAAGCAACGTGTTGCTCAAGTGGATTGCAGCCCGAAGCGAAACAGTTGCTCAGAGGCTGACACAACCCTTATTCCTGAGATGATTGGAGAGAGTCAAGGCTCGATGGCGGACCGGTATGTACCACGAGCTCACCGTGATTGGGGCAGGTTGTGAACACATCTGACGCTTCTTACGTTTGGCCGTTGGCAAATTATTTGATCCCTCAGATGTGTAAATTGTGGACACTATATCATCCCTGGCCATGTAGGTGAACACGCTGACAGTCTGGTGGGGTTGCTGCAGGTATCGCTTCCGGTATGACGAATTCTCACCCGAGTCGGCGTATTCACCCATTGCAGGAGTGAAACGTTGCAGGAAATCATCAGTCACTCCTAGTTCGCACGTATTCTGTTCGCATGTGGACGCGGATGGCGCCGTGTGTTCTCAGCCGGTGGTGGGCCCGCTAGCCCTTGTCATCCGGACCACAGATGGCAATGAGCTGACCGTATATGTACGCTTCACTCCTCTTGTAATCTGCATACTGCAAGGAGCTCTGTGGCCGTATTCCATGGAGAGAAGGCCCACCGAGCTTCATTGCACCTGAGTGAGTGCCCTTGTGGTGGTAGTCATCCTCCACCAGCAGAGTCTGACTTACAGAGTGCAACATAGTTTGACCGGCGCACCGCTTGCACCCAGTTCAATTTGGTTGGGAAAGGGCAGAAGCGGACTGTGTCGCCTGTTCCAAGCCATTGTGCAGAACTCTGATGTCTTGGATGTGTGTGCAGGTGAAAGATGGAATGCAAGTGAAACACCTCAAGGAGAAACTCTGGAACATGCTTGGCATCAAACCATCGAACCAGCATTTGATCATGGTAAATGGGGGCGAAGCTGTGGACAACATGCCATTTGCTGGCAGCGGTCTGCAGCCGTTCGAAGTGTTGTTTCTGAAGCAATCGTGACACAGCACCTCATTTCTTCACCCTCAACACACCGTTCTGCGACCATCCACAATATCAGATGGCTTGATCTCAGCCGCAGAAGGCTTTTCGTCCGTTCATGTGTTGGTCTTCACAATCGAAGGGACGATGGACGCGCTCGGCTAGGCAGGCACATCTGCTCGCACATAATTGATCCCTGATCCCTGAATAACCGCCCACCTGAGCTTCGCCGCATGCTCAGGGCACATGGCAGGCATTTGCCCCCAATTTGGCCTTTTCTGAGCCTCTGTGCAAAGATGACACGACTTTCGAATAGATATGATAGGCGAGCAGCGTGAATGTACACAGATAGTGGTTCATGACCTATGTAAACACATTCTTCGGCGATGAGGGGTTATACAGTAGAGCATCTGTGCCCATGTGCAGCACAATCCAATGAGGCCTCGCAGACCACAGTGGCCAACTGAGCACTATTGCATTCTCCTGGACTGTGCGACACTCCTGCACTGTTTCTTGATGCATGGCCGTTCCCGTTGTGCAGTGGCAGCATGCATGTGTCTTTCAGCAAACCAAAATGGCGGCATACCCACAAACACCGAGTGCCCATGACGGCATTGTTACACCAAGAACTGTTGGACATGACTTTGTCACAGGCCCAGCAACACTGCTGCCGCGGCATCAGTGTTCCCGCCGCAGGCCTGCAGAGCCTGTATACACTCCTCCGCGGGCCTCCCGGTCAGGTCCTGAAGCTTCTGCACGTCGTCTGGGTTTGCCCCCGCGTTCCCCGCTGGTGCGGATGGGGCGGCCATGGCCCGCGGGGGCTGCTGTGTTGGCGCCCCTGCAGCGGCCGGCGCGCTGGCAGCTGCAGCGCCTGCGCCACTCGGCAGGCTGCCACTGCCTTGGAGAGGTGCCAGGTCTCCTTGCACGGCTTCTTTCACGCTGCCCGATGCATCTAGCTGCTCAGCCTGCACTCCACACGTTCATCATCCCCCCTTTGCGCATATGTGATGCTGCAACCACAAGCGGCTGAAGCTCGTGGACACACGTCGGTGGACTTGGCCGGGCACACACAGCGTGGCGCCTGACACATACTGGTCACAGGGCTCCCCATGGGTCGCACTGTATCTGCCCAACTGGGCCACCCAAGTCGTAATAGCTCAACCTCTGGACGTAATAGAGCATAACAGCTCTTCGGCATCGCAACATCAACAGAAGCTCGGATGGCCACTCCAGCTGTTGTTCAATGCAAGCACAGCAGGGTGCACATATCTGTGCCTCATAGACACTCGTCCACAGTCCGTGTAGGACAACCTCTTGCTGTTAACAAGGCGCACTGAGGCGGTCCCATCGGCCGTGCACGAAACGGCGACGCCACAGTGCGGCAGACCGGCCCGAGCGCATTGCAAGCCATACAGTACAGCACGCAACAGCTGTGGCGGTTTGCACTGTGGGCTCACATTTGCATCTATTTGCAATTGGCTTGGGCTGGCCACGGCAGGCAGGGTGGGCGGGCACAAGGCGTGTGGTGCAAAGGCAGGGGGAGGGTAGGCGCGCACCGCGCCGTCCGGCTGCACGCGCATCACGTTGAAGTCCTGCGGCACGGCGTGTGCTGCGAGGAAGGGCAGTCGTGAGGAGCAGGAGCCGATGCGGAGCTCCCCGGCGGCGAGGTCGATGGCACACTGGTGGCGCTTGAGGTTGTCGAGGCCGAAGAGGAACTGCGGGCCGGTCCGCTGGTCGAGGACGGTGATGGAGGAGGAGATGTACGAGTCGCCGACCTTGAGCGCGCAGGAGTGGATGCGGCCGACGATCTTGGCCGACCCGACGCCGATGGCGACACCGGCGAAGCGCTTGTCCACAAGCCGCATGATGCGGCACTTCTCCGCGCAGCCGACCGACATGATCGTGGACTGCACGCGGCTGCGGAGTGTGGCCGGCTGCCGTGGGCGCTTGGATGGCTGTGCGGGTGCTGGGTGCGCGTGGCATGTGCATGCAGTACGGTGCACGGGGTGTTGCGGGCTGCTGTGTGGCATGCAGATGTGCTCGCAGCGGTTGGTGCAGGCACAGCCATCTGGCTCGCTCGAGGAGTGTCTGAGGGCGGCACCAGGGAGGCGTGGTTGTGTAGAAGGGCCTCCACTGCACATAACGCGTAGCATTTGGCACTGGGGCATTGTTACGGGACGGACGCACAAGTGCGATCGCTGTTGACCCACTGCGCCAAAGCCAGAGCACTGCCATGTGATGCGGGCGGCGAAGCTCGTCTTGAGCCTTCACGTCAGCATGCATGAAAACACGTGGAGGCATGGCCGCGGAGGCAAGCAGCGAGAGTGTGCGCAGCGTTCTGAGTGCATGCGGCAGGTCACGGCAGCAGGCGGGCACTGCACCTGAGCGCCCGAGTCGATGAATGCTTTGACTGGCTCGCCATTGACAACCATGTCCACGTAGAGCATGTCCACTTGGCCAAAGACCTCCGGGGAGTGCTCCATCGCGTGCTCAAAGTTCTCCATGACGTTCTTCTGCTGAATGGCTTCGTACATCTTCATCTGAAACTCCGGATCCAGTGGGTCGCCCACGGGCATTGGCGCGTCCCCGAGCACCGGGGGCGCCTGCTGCGGAACCGGTTGGGGAGGGGCCATCCTCTGCACACGCCACCATGAGTCTGATTGCAGTCAACATGGTCGGAGGGCATCCGCGCTGAATGCCCTGCAGATTGACTGACCACTGCACTTGCTGGCACACATGCCAAACTCACGCCCGTTCAGATGTTGCGAATTTTCAGTGTGAGTCGAGGGTGATGTGATCACTCAGAGAGGTGAGCGAGGGACTTGAGCTGCATCAGACTGTGGACCACGGTTCGTGAGACACAGGTGCTTGCATGAAAAGATCGCTTTGTCAGCAGAGTCACACCGCGCGCAGGGCAACTTGGAGTTGTATGGCGTTGCCAGAGGTTACAGCAGTTTGCAGCGCTGGGTTGCCAGTGCTGAGCCTTCCCAACATGTCGGCATCCTTGCGTAACTCAGCCAAAAACGCCTCGGGGTCAACAGCTGAGCCATCTTGATTGAGTCCGAGAGGATTGTAAACTGGATTGACCGTGATGCGGTGGCCATGGCGTATGCCAGCAGCTGCAATGGTACCGGTCATAGGTATGGGCTTGCCAGCCAGCAGCAGCAGCTCTGCGGAAGGAGGGATGCCGGCAAGAGATTCCACAATCCCAAAGAGCTCTGTTACGGGCTGATTGCCGTCAAACTACACCGTTGATTGTTTGGAAGCACTGCTGACGTGATCCCAGAGGTGCAAGACCCAACTAGAAATGCTGGTGCAAGTGCGCAGCAACGCTCGCACCTGAAACGCGAAGACGCCATCCTCGAGTGGCGCAAGCGCAATCTCAATTGATATTGGGCCCATGGGGACGAAGGCCTGGGGTTTGGCTTGCTTTTGGGCGATGCTCACGCCGATGGAGTCTTTGACGAGTAGCACACGGCGCTCACAGATTTGCGGACGCCAAGCAGCACGTACTTTCAAACCTCAGCTCAAAGTACAGCTACTGCGTTTATTGGGTGCTAATACGCTGGAATGAGCAGTAGAGTCGGACAATGGAGCTGATGTAAAGTGCACGCGCGGTCAGTACCAAGAGCCCGAGTCCCCAACAGCACTGATTTGACTCACTTAGTATGACACTTAAGTTGCAGGATTGTGGCAGGACTGTTGGATTTGCATTAGGCACAGCTTCTTGTAAATAGCGTGTGGCTTGCAACAACGGAACGCTGCAGCGGTGACGAAGCGAGCTGATGCCGCAGCTGGCCATGGTGCTTACAAGGGTGCTTACAGGTGCGACTGCAGGGAGAACAATTTCCAGAAACAAATGGCGCGCTCCAGAAACGCCATGGCACGCCATGGCGGCGCGTCCGGACTTAACATAACTAACGACGCGCTTGTTCAGAGGCGAGTGGTATGTGCTTTTAGATCTTGTGCCTTGCTGCCACATCTCGGTGCAGTGGCCTGCCGCGGAGAGGTCTGACACCCGCAAACCAAGCGCTCGTCGTAGACTCGAGTGCGCCATCGTCACCAGCAGGAGTGGTATCATTCCACGTCGCTTAAGGTGCAAATGTGCCTCTGTACTGTACAGCATGTACAGTACTGTGCCGTTCACAGTTTGTACTGCACACACTCACTGTAGGCCCGATACTGGACTCCTCAGCGACTAGGCTGCGCGAAAAGTTCCGAAACAACTGTTTCACGACCACGTGCCAGCACTCTATATTCTGATGCTGCTTCGTGACGGCATTGAACTGCGTGTTTCTCTCGCCGCTTCCGAGGGTCTGGTGACTGACAATACAGATTTGCAGAGCTAGTGAAGCGTGTAGGGCATCTCTGGAGACCCAGCCAAAGACATGATGAACGGGCCGGAGCATCGTGTTTATGTTGGTATGTCACAAGCCTCATGTCTCCTACATGGGCGTTCCAGTTGGGCGCGAACCAACACAATGCCCACATGCAGGGCGGGATGCTCATGCTCATCCAAGCCAAGATCTGCGGTCCATGATCGCAAACAATCCTTTTCGTACCCCCCAAATCCTGGCAGAGAATAAAGAAATACGGATGAATGCTCTGCGGCGGTCTATGCGGGGCATCACCGTTCTTGGTGTTGACGGAAAGGTACAATGTGTTTCTACGCTGATACACCACTACAGCGCACAGATCGTGCAGCGCTGTCGCCATGATCAACTGCAGCCTCCTGTCGCAGGTCTGGATATGGCTCAGCCAATGGCTGCTCCTGCCTGTTCTGTACGGCTGTACAAGCCTGGGGACGACTGTGAATGCATGGGCTTTCCCGACTGAGCCCATCTCCAAACACCATGCTGTATATCTGCTAATCCTAGCATCTATCCTGGTAGCCTTCGCCGCGGCGTACATGGGCTTGTATGGCTCGGATCCGGGGTTTTTAGGACACCAACGTGGTGACGACCATCCTGGCACACAGCAGCTGCAGCTGCCTGGTGCTTCGGCCTGCCCATACTGTGGCAGCTTTCCCACTGCCCGCAGCAAGCACAGCAAAGGCAGCGGGCAATGCGTGCACAAGTTCGACCATTTCTGTTGGTGGCTCAGCACAGATATCGGTGCGCTCCGCTTTCGACCTTGTGCGAGACTCAGACGTGTATGAAAATGCTAACAGCATGATTGGCTGGATAAGTTGACACCACGAGCTGGATCAAGATCTACCTGCACTTGGCTTCACTGTGTGACAAGGACTTCAGGCATCTGAGTGCAGCACCTCTGCCTGTCCTGGATTGTTCTGGCCGCAGTACTTTGGCGGAAAAGAGTAGAAGCGGAACCAACGGGTGGGAATGGGAATTCCGGCCCAGATTCTGTGCAGTCCTGGCGTCCAACATGCCAGTGCATTTGTTGCAGGTGATCGCAACCATGGCCTTTTCTGGGTATACATGATGATGCAGTTCGGCCTTAATGTTTGGGCTGGTCATCTGCTGCTCAGCGAAATGCATTGGTGTGTTGCGGCAGGTGGCGTTGCTACATATCACTGCCACCTCCAGGCTGCACTGCATTGGGGGCTTGTGGTTGTGTGTCTGGGCGTGATAATCGTGACTGGCCTTCTCTTCGGTTACCTGGCGATCTTGCACACATACTTACTGCTGACGGGACAAACCATGTTCGAAATTTTGAGGGGGTCCAAGGTCAGTTACTTGGCACCGTACTATCGTGGAAGATCACGAGGTCAGTACAGGTTGCCACAGGAAATGTTACTTTTGTTTTATGATGACTTGATGGGGCGCGGACCACCTCGGCCGTTTAGCCAGGGCATGGTCGATAATGTTCGTCTACAACTGTTTAGCGCTTGGCCACGTCCATACATGGCTCAATAGTACTTCGTAGATGAGGAGTTTTGTCTCGAGGTGAGCTGCCTGGACGAAGACCACTGCCGTCTCGCTCGAGAATGGTCAGTGTACATCAACAACTGTTCATTGCTTTGCCAGGTCCATACAAGGCTCCATGGAATCGCGTGCGCAGGCAATGCCCTAACTCTGATACTTGTTACAACCAGCTAGCGGGCAGATGTCCTTGACCCAACTTAACTACTGCATGATGCTGCAAGTGTGCTTGCTGCAGTATTTCTGCCTGACGAAACTATATGTGAGCCACTGCTGCACACTCCATGCGAAATGAAGATGCTAAAAAGGTATAGAACGATGGGAATGCTCCTCGGTCCGTGACTGCCCCTCAGTGGCCGTCTTTCGCTGCTTGCTTACTCTGTGCCTTGCTTGCAGCCCTCAACGAACTGAGCTTCCATGAGCCGTACACGATCCCCGCGCACACCATCCCAGCCCGCAACACCGGAGCAAGTGTGCTCTGGCCGGAATAAGGCATGAAACGATCGCGATGCCGCTGAAAAAGTCCTGCAGTGGAGGTGCACTATCAGGATGGGGTGCAGACTGGTACAGCATTTGCATGATCTGAATTGTGAGGGAGACATTGACTGGCAGTGTGTTCACGATCGTGCATTGTGCCTCCTTTTGTTGCGCGCGTGGATGACTGTCCTGCTGGAGGTGGAACGAGTTGGCGGGAAATCTGCGGCGTAGCAGATCTGCGAGACACTAGAGACTTCAAGTTTGCACAATGGATTGCGTGTTACAGCCTGCATGCTCACCGGGGTCACAAAGGAAATTGCATGCAGATAATCGCACTAGCTTGATATCTGTTTAATCGGTAACAGCGCTGTTCTCTCCAAGCTGCTTGCTGCTCAAGCATGTCATCATTCGCGCTCACTTGATTGCCTTGCACGTGACGCATTGTGTGTATACTGTAGCATCATTGAGCCATGTTGAGTGCAGCTGCAGCTGGCTCTGGGCGCGTTAGCGTGCCGTGCAGCCCAGCTGGCCGACCCACGCTGCCGCGGACGCAGCAACGACAACGAAGCGTCGTCTGTGCAGAGAGTATGCTATCTGTGTATGTAATGCCTTGTATGGATGCTGTTTCTGATGTGATCGGAGCAGTCTGCGCAATTCTGGCAGTCGGTGTCCAATCCCATTTTGAGTTGTGGATCCATTGCTCATCACCACGTTCGTGCGAGTGCAGAAGACGAAGGTGCTGAAGATGATAAGCAACATAACCCTGAACCCTCTGGACCTTACAGTCCCTGGCCGGCTATGGAGATGTTGAAGCTGTCAGCGACGTACCGGCACACTGAGCCGCATTATTTAGCGTTCAAAGAGCGGGAAAAATGGTGGAGCTCATCTAAGTTCCCCAGAGTGAGCACCAATTTCGGTTGCGGCCATTCATTTCCAGCGATGAGTCTGATCCTTGTCTGTCACTCGGATTGGCGTTGACTAGCCAAAGAGCGCACGCATGCCTTTGTTTGGCAAAATCTCATTACTAAATTGCCAACGGATGATTGTACACGGATGCGTGATCGTGCGACTGTCCGTATGGGTGCATATAACGCTGTTGTCAACTCTCGAGCAGCAGTATCGCGGCACGCTGCCCCGCGTTTGCCACAAACTCGTCAAAATTACTTTCTTGCAGATACCTCACGATGAGCCAGAAGATGTACGCATCAAGGAGGAGCCTGTACGCTTGTATAGCAAGGTCATCCCTCTGGCCATTATCTTCTTCCTGTCGTCTTTCAACCTTACCATTCTAGCTGCTCTAAAGGATGCTATCGTCGTCACCACCTCTGGTGCAGAAGCCCTGCCGTTCTTGGCGGCGCTGGTGGTGCTTCCAGCATCGGTCGCCTTCTTTGCATACTACACCAAGATGCTCAACGTTTTGCCACGGCGGCAGGTTTACTATGCAGCCGTCGCCCCTTTCGTGGCCTTCTACGCCATCTTCGCGGCCTTCATCTACCCCATGTCAGACTCACTGCATCTGCATGGTCTCTTTGACAAGGTGCGACACAATCCCCCCCGTCTGCCACACACTCCGGTCTCCTGCCACCCACAACATGTTGACTTGAAACCTCGACCGCATGCCCATCCAGCGTCAGTCCCCATTGACTGTGGCTGGCTGCAGCCACGGCCACAGCCGCCAGTACCAAGGCCTGTAGTCCACAGAAGCTGCCCTTCAGGTGGCGCCACACGTCGTCCCAGGCCTCCACGGCCTCATCAAGGTCGTTGAGAACTGGACCTACTCCCTCTTCTTCTGCACGGCTGAGCTCTGGGGTAGCGTAGTCATCGCCGTCCTCTTCTGGACTCTAGCCAACGATGTGTGCACGGTCAAAGAGGCCAAAACCGTGTACCCGATGATGGGTATCTCTGCAAACATCGCCCTCGTGGCAGCCGGCAACTTTGTCAAGTACGTGAGCTCCACCATGCTCGCTGGCGCTTCCACCCAGGTCTTCCTGCAGTTCATGGTGACGGCCATCGTCGGTTGCAGCGGCCTCATGGTCGCGGTGCGCCCTGTACCTCCTCTGCTAGCATCTGGGCATGCCTGTGGCACATATACAACCAACGTCTCATCCATTGCACAGCCACCTTGTTGTCTGTGGCCTGGGCCGCACCGCAAGCTGCTTTGCCCTGTGTTGCGTGCAGCCTTGCTCTTTGCCACAGTCTCGGTAGACTCGCTTGCACGGCACCCCACGGGCTGGCTTGCATGAGCACGAGCTTGTAAGCTGGTCAGGCCTGCGTGTTCCTGTCCAGCGTGGTCATGCTCACTGACGCGCTGCCTCGACAGTTGCAACAGCCTGTGATGCTGGTCAGAACAGTGCGCGCATGCATGGCGTGACTGCCCCGCGTGCGCCAAGGCGCACCACACCCAGCTGTAGCGCATGCATGCCCTGTGGTGGAGACAACCTGCATCAATCATGGCTGCATCAGGCGTGGCGCCCGCGGAGGTGGCTAGTGGTCTCTGCATGATCTCTGCATGGTTCACGCCATGGGGTTGTAGTAACCTGTACCTGGTGCCGATTAGAATGTGTGTTGTGCAAGTCTATGGTGGAAATGGCCTCATCGGGCCGGGCGTGCAGCCTCGCATGTGTGCCAGCCTCTGACTCAGTGTGCGGTTTGCCAATGTGTCATGCTGTACGTCCCGCGTCATCTTCGATCATGCATCGTGGCCACAGTGCCCGCGTGACAAACCCAGGCAGATCCACCCCTGTTCACCGGAGCACTGCTCTCGTCGCATGCATTGCGCCAGCGTGGCCATCAGAGGCAGACGAATGCATGTCAGCTGGTAACATTTCATGTGGGAGTACTCGCTCGGCAACCTGCATCACGGCGCGTGACACATGGCTCATGTGAAGGCATCAGGGGAATGCTGCACGCTGCACCTGCCAGCGCTGCCGTCGCCATCAGCGCCACGAACAGCGCCAGCTTTTAACAGCCCAAAGCATCCATGCCTGTCTAGCCCCGGCCACGGCACCTAGACACCTAGGTGCACCCACCCCCATGCTGCTGCGCTGCTGAGCTGGCCCTGCTCGGCACGACAGAGCCGACCAGGCAACTGCCGTGTGCCGCTCCACACACTGTCAGGCTGTGCTCTGCTCGCAACCCCAACGCAGCATGCAGCAGGGCAGCCTCCGCACGCTCGTCTGTTCGCATCCAGGGCGTGCTGCGCTGTGCCGCCCGCCAGCACTGCGCACAGCACGTGCAGGCAGTGGCTGTCAGGAGCAATCGTTCCATCAAACTAGACGCAACACCGCAGCCAGTCGCTACGTGACACTCAGGGTCTTTTATGCAGAAACGCCGGTGTTGGTTGGCGATCACAGTTGCCGCTGTCAGCGTAACTGGCCAGTGCTGGGCGCTCGCACTGAACAATGCTTTCGATAGCCAGCGCTTCGCTGATCAGCTTGTGGTAGCCACATGATAGCTTATCACAGTTTATCATGTGGCTATCAGCCGGATAGCTTATGATAGCCACTGCTTCCGTGATCAGCCGCACCCCTGGGTGTCGCACGGAGAGCAAAGCAAGGGCCCGGCAGCGAGGGCAACAACCAGCAAGCAAGCAACGAAACCCTCAGCAACAGGTGGCAGCCCTGTGTGCAGGTCAAGCTGTGGGTGGACAACAAGGTCATTCCGGCCGACGCGTCGCTGCCGCCGCCGAAGAAGAAGAAGCAGAAGGGCTCGCTGCGCAAGTCGTTCGCGACGCTGCGCGAGAGCCCCAAGATCATGAACCTCGCGCTGCTCGTCGTGTGCTACGCCGTCAGCCACCGCCTCTTTGAGTTTGCGTGGAAGGGGCAGCTGCGCGTTCTGTTCCCCACAGCGCAGCAGTACTCCGGAGCTCTGGCTGACGTCTCGATCTATACCGGTGCGGCCCCCGCCACCCCCGGCGCTCAAATCGCTGCGTTTCCCGGTTGAACATGCTTGGGGTCGTGTTGCATGGTCATGCGTGTGCATCATGCATGTGGACCGGCTGCTGCATTTGAGGAGTCCTGATGGCCACCCTCGCAAGGCCTCGTGGCACCTTGCATCGCGCAGCACATGCTCACCCGCATCCACAACCCCACACGCAGTGATGGCATCGCGCAGCACATGCCGCAGCACGCCGCCGTGACGGGGGCCTCCGTCTGCGCAGGGTACATGACCATCTTGCTGATGCTCTCTGGCAAGTTTGTGTTTGAGTACCTCGGCTGGGGCACTGCCGCGCTCGCGACCCCGACCGTGATGTTCGTTGCGGGCTCAGCCTTCTTCGGCCTCTCCCTCGCGGCCATGAACCTCGGCATTGACGCCAGCACGGCGCTGCTGACCACGGGCGCGCTGGCCGGCGCGGTCACGCAGGTGTTCGCGCGCAGCTCCAAGTTCTCGCTGTTCGACCCCGCGAAGGAGATGGTGTACATCGAGATGGACAAGGAGGAGAAGTCAAAGGGCAAGGCAGCGGTGGACCTCATGGGCAGCCAGGCGGGCAAGACGGGCGCAAGCGGCATCATCTCCGCGTCGCTGCTGGCGTTCGGCACGGCGACGGCGTGCCTGCCGGCGATTGCGACGATGTATGCGGTCGTGATCGCAGTGTGGGCGCGCGCGGCGCTGCGGCTCAAGTCGCTCATGGTGGAGACGGAGGCGGAGCGGGAAAAGTCGGCAGAGGATGGGGACGGGGAGGTGGGAGGCGGCGGGGCTGCGGCGGCCGGGGGGGAGGGCACCGGGGGGAGTCCCGGGAACGGCGCGAGTGTAGCGTCTCCAAAGCCGATGGCGGCGTGAGTTGCGGCGGGGGGCAGCGCGGGGGATGCAGGAGTGCAGGTGTTGAGCAAGCGTTTTTGGGGGTTGGGAGGCACGTGTTTTTGGAGGCCGAGGGTGCCGTGCTGTGGAGCATCGGGCGTGCGAATCTGTGCACCTTGTCCACAACTGAGACCGAAACTAGCTGGCAAACTGGCCCCGGCAGGATCTAAGAGTTAAATGTGCTATGTAAGCAGCTGGAGCCTGTGCGACCCGTCCACAGGCTCCTGTTGGGGGCGTCAGCATGCTAGAAACAGCAGAGGGTCACGCTGGGCCTGTGCTGCGGCCGCACCGTCCGAGTGAGCTGCCGCAGCACGCAGCAGCCCCAGCACGGCATACTGGCCGTTGCATAGGATGGGGTGTCCCAGATCGGAGCCACCGCCAGGCGGCCCTGCCAGCTGTGCGATTGTGGCCTGTAACGCTGATATGCTGCTGTCGCTGGAGGGGCCGCCGAGTGCACTCGTGGCCACGGCAGCCGCTTGAGCAAGAAGCAGTCCCCTGAACGCGGGCACGAAAGCAGCCTCGTCAAGCCAAGGGCTCAAGCTCGCGTCCTGCAGCGACGGCAGCGTGTCACAGGGATGCGTTTTCTCGTTTATTTCTTGTGGTGTCGTTCCCAGTTTATACAAACAATGCAAGCTCTATCAGGTCCCATGACGACAGTTGCGACATGTAAGGCAATCACTTCTTCATGTGGCTCACACGTAACGCAGTTTATGCCACATGTCTACTGTGGCATGACAGCCAGCGCTGGACTGCACACTTGCGGGAGGTGCAGACGCGCGGAATGTTCTGGTGGCATGCATGTGGCCTGACAGGGACCCTGTGCAGATCAACAGATGTAGCTGCACAGCACGCGAACAAGGCTCCATGTTTGCAGTGAAGCATAGCCATGCACGACGCCCTTGCGTGACCTCCTCATGGCCTTAAGCATAACCGAGGGTAGACATGTACGCGTGCCCCTTTGACGCACGGCACAGCATGGCACAGCACGGCACAGCATGGCATCAGGAAGGTTTGCAGCAGAGGCCACCCATGCCCACAGACATGCCCACCCACGCCGGCACTAGCCGCAGCTTCCCGCCACTCAGAACAGAACACACACAGCGTTGCGGGAGGCCAGGCATCGCACCGCGGCGCCCTCAGCTGCAGCTCTGCCCGCCGCCAGTTGCTCCTCCGCCGCAGCACACAGCCGCCGCCACAGCGGCTGCGCGACGCCGCCGCGGGCCGCAGCACACTCATGCAGGCAGCAAGCCGCGAGCTGGGCCACAAGCACGGCGTCGCAGTGGTGGTTGTCTGCCTCTCGGTCAAATAGCCGCCGCCCAGGCCGTGCCGCTGTGGACGACGCGACCGGGCCGGCGTGCCCTGCCACACTGCACAGCACAGCACGGCGTCACTGATCAGTGATCGCGCGCTGCCACCTGTCGCCCGCCACACGGCGGTTGGCGCCAGCCATGCCTTGGGTATGATGTCAGGAGGGTGAAGGGGGGGGTGGGGGAGGCACGCACCAGGCCACTAGCCAGTCGTGGAAAGCTGGGTGCGTTCGGAAGCATGCTGTGAGCATGGCAAAGGACAGGCGCAGCACGCACTCCGCGCAGGACGTGCTCGCGAAGGATGCGGCATCGGCGGCGGATGCGAAGAGGCCTGGCAGAGCGGCCGACCGGCTGCTGCCGCGGTGGTGCTCCTCCACCACAGCACCCATAGCACGCGCCATGCTGTCCCTGCACATGCTGGCCGTGGTTTGATCTGATGCCTATACCCTTTACCTGCTGGCCATGACGCGACCGTGCGCCAACAGCGACGGCCCTGCCACCACCAGCAAACGAATGTCACATGCCACATGCGTGCGACATGTGAGTCGAGGCGGTGTGCGACACGCATGGGGTCCAGCCATCAGGTAGCAGCTCGCAGCACGCGCTTGCTTGCACGCATGAGCAGCATGGACTGCGTGGAGTGTCAGGCCTCCCTCCAACATGCACCATTTCTGGAACGCAGCACGCGCGGCACAGCAGTTTGTAAGAGCAAAGCACGCAGCACGCAGCACGCACCGCACAGCGTCGTCCTCGTCCTCTATGAGCTGCACCGCGAGGCCCCACGCGCGCAGCGCCGTGGCAACGACCGCAGCGTCGGCGTTGCTCGGTTGTTTGCCGTCAGGGGGGGCAAGGCACAGCCGCAGCACGCCCGACACGCGCAGCGTGGCGGCAGCGGCACGTCGGCTGGCCTCGAGCTCAGAGGGCCTGGCGCATGCGGTAGCCTCGGACAGCAACTGACCGGCAACCCTGGACAGGGGCGGTCATCAGGGCAGGGCGGAGACTTCAGGCCCGGCTGTTGGGTACATACTGTGCTATGATAGCCATACTGTGCGTGCTATGAAGATCAGATCAGCGACTTGGACATGAATCTAGATCACACCGGTACCAGCACTCAACACCATTACTCAACACCATTAATGGACTCAGACACAGCAGAGGGGCGCAAATCTAGCACGGGTTCATTGGGTAAACCAGCATGACACATGCCCACAGCACAACGGTGAGGTGCGGCCTTGGCAGCGATGCTGTTCACGCAGCACACATCGCACAACGCATCGTGCATGGCTGTCCGATGGTGCGGGAATGCTGTCGGACCGGTCAGACGGGATATGAGCAGACACTGTACGCGGCACACAGCACATCGCGTCAGCGAGCTTGAGGTAGCGGATGGATCCGCCGTCATGCTGTGATGCGTGAGACACAGCGCGTCGCACCTTGCTGGAGGAGCGTCATCCGCCATTGCAGCTTGCGGAACCTTGTCGCAGCGTTGCAGGCGCCCCTTGAGCCACTGGCCAAACACAGCAGCGCGATACTGCAGCGCGCTCAGTGTGACCGATGCTGTGCTGTGTGCTGCGGCAGCAGATTCCACCTGCCGCAGCCGGGCTTCTGTCGCCTCCCAAGACACCTCCGGTGTGGCTGGTGTCGCCTCGACAGCATCGGCACCAGGCGCGCTGTGGCATGCTGGGACAACGCTGTGCGCCTGTTCACCTGCAGGATCTTGTGGTGCTATGGCCTCCTTCTCCGCCATCGTCTGCAACACTGACAGTTTTGCCCCTGTGGCCGCAGCGCTGTCGCGATTGCGGAGCGCCGCCCACACCGCGCCGCTCACAGTTTCAGCGACAGTACGCGGCCATGCTGCGGCGACTGACGCCTCCTCTAGCCACTGCAGCGCTGCTGCGCGCACCTCAGCCACCGGATGTTCCAGGGCCGCCACCGCTGCTGCCGCCTGCTCTTCGTCCGTTGCCCCGTCTGCAGCTAGCACCTGTAGCCGCACCCGCACCGCGCTTTCCAGCCACAGCGCGTACATCGGCGCATAGCAGTGCGGCACCACTGCAGCACCCAGCACAGCACGCAGCGTGTCCGATGCCCCGGCCACCGCTGCAGTGCCGCAGCATGCCCCGAGCAAATGAACAAACGAACGTGACACCCCTGGACACGTCGTGCGTGCTGCATCTGCAAGCCACAGCCGATCTGGCAGCGCCGCTCCCAGCACCCCCAGCGCCTGCGCGCGCTCGCCTTCTGACGCTGCCGGCACAGCACGCAGCACGATTTGCTCCATCGCCATGAGCGCGCCATGCACAGAGTTTGCACGAAAATCGCGCAGCTGACCCTTCGACTGCGGCAGCATGCGCAGCAGAGCGCCCAGCGCGGCAGGCAGCGTTGCAGGAGTGTGCAGCACGGCAAGGGCCGACGCGGCCTGCTCGCGCACAGCAAACCCTGGCACGTGCAGGCAGCGTGTCACGAGCGCGCGGAACGGCTCTAGCGGCATGTCTGGCACGGACCCCCCCGCTGCGCGTGCTGTGCCGCCGCTCGGCTGCAGCCGCGTCAGCAGCATGATGATCGGCAGCAGCGAAGCGTGTGGCGCAGCCCCCGGCGCAGCCTCTGTGTGGCTCACCGCAGCGCCCAGCTGCGCAAGCAGGAAGGGGTGCAGGCGCGGGAACGCCGCCATGAAACCCTGTGCTGTCGTCATCGCCCGCTGTGCTGTCGGTGAAGATGCATTCTTGAACCCATGCACACGCGTCACCAGCACGACATATGTCAGGGTCGCCGTATTGCGGACCTGCATGCATGCACTCGCCATTTAGCCACATATGCAGCCCCAACATACAGCACGCGCAGGGCATGCAGCACATGCATCACACACAGCACGCGCAGCGCGCACCTCCCATTCATCGGCCGACATTCCGTGGATGGAGACTTCGATGCCTTCAGCAAAAACGGCTGCTGCGTCGAGCGCCAGCGCAGAGCTCTCAAAGATTGTGCGCAGGCAGTTGAACGCGTGCACGAGCGGCCATGGCTCCCCTGACGCAGCAGGCCCCTGCGCTGCATCCAGAAGCTTCCGCAGCGCAATTGGCAGCAGCTGCTTCGCGGCGCCAGCAGGTTCTGCCTGGCACGCCGCGACCACTGCCGAGGGGATGCCGGCGGATCGCCGCACGATGTCGCTGCGCGTCTGCCCGGGCCGCTGCAGGAAGCTCAGCACGCGCAGCAGCCATGCGTGCGGCAGCGCGGCCAGCGCGGCGTCCTGCTGCTGCAGCAGGCGCTTGCAGACAAGCTCGAAGCGCTGCTCAAGCTTGCGGGTCGCGCCGTTGTGCTTCAGGGTGCAGAGGGAATCCACAAAGTACTCGCCGATGTTTCGGACCTGGGTGTTGGACAGGTAGCCAGTGGAGGGGGCGCGTGTGGTGGCGGCGTGGGAGGCGGGGGGCTGTGCGTCGGCTGCGGCTGGAGGGGTCTCAGAGACGATCGGCACACGGGTGATCAGGGTGGCCAAGGTGGCTGCGATCTCCTTCACAGTGCACCAGCTGCCTGCACACCAACACGGCGCAAGTTTCTGGCACCACTCGACAGGGCTGCATAAAAGTTGAAGGGTGGCTTCAGGGGTGCATTGTGGTCTTGCACTGTGCTCTAGCGTTGCCAACTGCCATGCAAAGCGTGCCCACGCGACAGGGACAGGCGGTGTCGTCTGCCACCATGAAACCGTTGGCCTGGTGCTGGTGGTCGAGCAGAGCATGCATGTGCACAACCGCACGCCACGGCGACCCCCTCACCTGCCGTCCCAACACGCAAAACCCTGCAGAAAAACCGCCACAAACGTCGCGCTCCAGCCTCCTGAGACATACGTACGCATGTCACATGGCTACACAGCACGCAGCACAGCATTGTCCGGCGCACCGGCGATCAGCAGCGTCACTTCCGGCCCAAGCACATCACCGCGGCCCGCCACAGAGGCCCCCCCCGCCTCCAGAGCCGCCCCCACGTCAGCCATCGCATCCCCCTCAGACACATCAGCAGCGTCCACATTGTACCGGCCGTCGAGGTACGGCGCACAGAGCTCCGCAGCACGGTACAGCCCGGCCAGCGTGCGCTCCAGCAGCCCACGGCATGTCTGCACGACCTGCAAGATGTGCAGCCTGAGCACAGCATGCACAGCATCAGCACAGACCTGATTCCAAGACAGCTCGCTTTATCTCGCCTCAAAACGCGGGCAATCGCAAGCTCTGAAATATTTATCTGCACTAATCAGACAAGCGGACATGATCTGCGGAACTGGCACGAGGGTACTCGGCGCGGCAAGTGTTGTGTCCATGTGTGTGAGCGATCCCAGGCAGAGCAAAGTTGGCCAAAGCATGCAGAGCACGCACAACATGCAGAGCAGAACTGTCCACAGCACGCACAGCACGCACACCTCGTGCCCGAGGGACATCGCCGCGGTCCAGGGGAACGCCGAGAGCACGGCCTGCAGCAGGAGCAGTTTGCCCTGCAGGAAACTCTCGCGGCACGCTGCGGCCATGTTACCCTCCGCGAGCGCCACTGCCGCCTCGATCGCCTGCACCACCGATGCCAGGAACGCTATGCTGGTGCGTATCCCGGCCGGCGCCACCACGCCCGCCCGCCGTGCTTCTTCCACCGTGACCTCCTGCGGCTGCGTGCCGACGACGGACGGCTCCGTGGTAGCTTCCGGAACAACTTCACCATCATGCGTGCTGCCTGGAGCGGCCACGGCGACGTCAGGGTGCACTTGGATGCGCCAGGCGAGCCCCAGCACATACCCATCATGCAGCAGCGAGAGCAGCTGCGCCGCTGCGGCCGCCTCAAACGGTCGGGGGCTGCGCAGCAGGCTCAGCGCCCAGCGCGCCAGCGACTTGACGGCCGGGGCCTCCTCTAAGCCGCAGAGCGGCTTGGGCAGGGCACGAAGCGCGGCCAGCACGGAGGCGCGCAGCGGCGCCCAGCTGTCGACTGCGGCAGACAGCAAAACCTGCACAGACCAAATTACTCTGGCCATTTTGTACTAATTAAGTGCAGCTAAATCGCAGAACTGCTTATGCCAGTACCCAAAGCGCGCCGTGCATCTGCACGAGACCAAGTGAAGACAAACGCAGCAAATTCAAGGGGCTAGTATTAATGCGTTGTACGATTTCATCCGCTCGTCGCAGCATAAGAGGAGAAGCATCATGCATGCACACAGACCGCGCTGTGCTGCGCTGCGCACCTGCACGAGCCCCGCACTGTGAATTTCCGGCACGAACGGCTGGAACCGCCGCGCCGACACAGTCGCCGCGGTGTCCAGCTGCCGCAGCGCGTCTGTGTCACGCTTGTGCCGCTCGTGCAGCGCAGCACGCAGCGCGCCGTCGTCCGTCCTCCCATCGCCACTGAGCGGGCGCGCGAGCCAGCGGTCGTGCTGGAACGCTGCGAGCAGAATGTGCAGGCCGCGCAGCGCAAAGTGGCGCCGCGCGTGTGGCGCTCCAGCGTACAAGCTGTCGCACAGGTGCTGCATCAGCCACTGCAGGAAGGTCTGAAGCCGCGCCTGCTCTGCCGCCTGCACAGCCCAGCACGGTCCACAACTGTCCCACCCGTGCGAGCGTCTACTTGCTCCAAGCTTGATCACTTGGCAATGTGCATGCACAACTGCATCCAGCCTGTGCCATGTGATAGCTGTGCCTAGCCCCAAAAGGCAGCATGCGGTGTCGTTCTGCTATTCGCCCTGGTGGCGCAGCACGCGGAACATGCGGTTATCATCTTACACAGCACGCGGCACGCAGCACGCAGCATACAGCGCACGTCGCACGCACGTCTTGCTCTTCCTCCGTGCCAGGCTGCTGCCGGCTGACAAAGATGAGGCGGCGGTGCACGGCCGCCACGTGCCGCTGCGCGCTGCCGGGCTGCGCGGCACCAGCACGCGCAGCACGCTCCCGTGCAGCACGGCGCTGCTGCGCGCCCAGCGCGGCCATGCGGATGCGCGCAATGAGTTTCTCAAGGACGACTGCGAGTTTGTTGTGCGCGGGCGAGGAGGTTGTGCGCATCGTGAGGATCAGCTGCCGCTTCACTATGTCCAGCTCGGTTTGCCCAGGTGCCTGCGCAGCACACAGCACGCTCATGCCTTGTACGTTTTTGTCCCCGTTTTCACCTAGATGCCCATAAAATACAGCTCTCGACCCAGGCAGCTGCACGCCAGGGTGTCGCCCCTGACAGCACTTGGTGGTGATGTACCATGGTGGGTGCGTGGTCTCAAATGCATCGAACATTCGCAGGTCAGACACAGCACATGCATGCGCACAGCGTTGCCGCTGTGCCACAGCACGGCACGCCAGCGCAGCCAGCACACCACGGACGACTTTGCGTGCAGCGCCGCCAGCTCCAGCGCCTGCTGTCGCAGCTGCTCGTCTTCGTGTACCGCCGCAGCACACAGCACGCGCCACGGCACGTGACACCGCCCTCCCTCATCCTCCACCACCGCGTCCAGGCTGCTGAACAGATTTAGCCCCCGCGCAGCAAGCAGCACAGCCACCGTGGGCCCCACCGCTGCCGCCGAGCACCCTGACGTCCCCCCGTCTCCCCCCTGTAGCAGCCGCAGAAGCACCGGCAGGCTCTCTGGGTCCAGGTCCAGCAGCATGGGCAGCGCATAGCTCACCACCCGGCCGCGGAACAGTGCGTCTTCCACGCGCAGCGCGTCCACAAGCGGTCCCACCCAGTGCTCTCGCCATGCGCCAACCGCCCCCCCCACCCTGTCCCCCTCCCCGCCCGCCTCGTCACCGATCTCCTGCCGCAGCTGCTGCAGCAGTTCTTTGAGGAACTGCGTCGCGGCTGTGCACGTTTCCTCGCGCAGCGCGTGCATCGCCTCGCACACGAGCGCCGGCCGCTGCCGCAGCACGCAGCGCGCGCCGACGTGCGGCACCAGCACCGCCAGAAGGCTGTACCGGCCCTTTGCCGTGGCCGGCAGCGCGATCAGCCGCTCCACAGCACGCTCCAGGCTCGCCAGCCCAGCCTCTGGAGCCCCCCCCGCTGCCGCGGCAGCACCATGCGTGGGACAGCCGGCGCGGCGGCGGGCAGCCTGCGCGGCCGCTGCGCTGCACACTGCGGCAAACGCCTGCGAACCCTGATGCGTTGTGATCTTCAGCCGCTCCTCCATGTTCACAACGACGAGGTCAAGGACCCGGTCCACGCATTGCTCTGAGATCACCGACGGTGCCAGCGACCATGCGTGCTGCGTGCTGCCGTGAGCGCGCTGTGCGCTGGTGTCCCCTTCGTCCACCTTACCAGTGGCCCGCCCTGTGCCATCGGCCCCCGCGTGTTCCTGCAGCACACCACGATCACTCCAGCCGGATGATCCAATACTTCCTGCCGTGAGACGACACCGCACGCATGCGCGTCGACCGCCAGCACATCTGCCACCCGACCGCCGCAGTCAAGGGCGCAGGCGCGACGGCAGGCGCAACAGCATCACTCGCAGCACAGCATGCAGCCGCAGCGCGCAGCACACCTCACAGCCCTCCGGCTTCTGGTGAATCACCGCTGCCCGGCCGAGCCCCGCGGTGAGTGCCGCCATGCTGTTGAACGTCGTCTGGCCGTCCGCAGATGCATGCGCGATCGCGGCTGCCTCTTCGATCAGCCCATCCACCAGCAAGTGCCACGGCCGCGGCGTGTTGGTGGATTCAGGGGGCTTCAGGGTCGCAGGCACGCACAGGGCCGCAGCTGGGATGCACGCCGCGAGGGCCCGGATCGCGCAGGCGCGGCCGATCGGTTGCATGCTGCTTAGCTTTGCCTCGATGCTGCTGCCCTGCACACGGCACCATGCTGGGTCAGGGGATTGAGGGTCAGGGGATTGAGGGTATTGAATCTGCACCCTGTGCTGGTCAAGTGCCCAAAGCAGGCATAGCTGGCCTGCGCTCAACAAACCCTCCAAAGCAAGCCCCTGTCAGGTGCCGTCTAGCGCAGCTGCGCGCAGCCAATCCACTGTAGAGCTGCAGTTACATGCATGACTGGAACAGCGTGATAAAACATCTGCACCACAGCATACCTGCTCGTGCCAGTGCTCTTGCACAAAGCTGTTGCCACAGGCGGCCTCATCTGACGCCGTCACCTCCACTGCCGCACTACCCACCCGCTCCCGCACCAGCCCGTGCACGAAGACCGCCGCCAGCGCTGCGGGCGCCGCAGCGGGCAGCAGCGCCGCCGACCACAGCGCGGCGGCCGCCGACAGCGCCGGCTCGCGCAGCACGCAGCAGCCGGACAGCACGAGCACGAGGCTGTCTGCTGTGAGCCCCACCGCCTTCGCGCCCTCCGAGGCGCTGGACACGTCGCTCCCGAACTTCTGGAGGGTCGTGTACTGCGCAGAGATTGCAGCCTGCATTGCAACAGTGTGCAACGGTGTGCCGCTGCAGTGTGCCTCATGCATGCCTCTGCGCAGCCGGGGCGATCTGCCGGACCCACCGCAGCGAGAAATGTTACAAAGGTATGCTCCACAAGGTGGTAGCGCACAGAGATAGGCAAGCATGGCGATGCAGTAGACACATGAACGATGGCCGAATGCCGGACACGAGCTGAGACACAACAGCCGGACTCGCCGCCGACTCAATGGCATGTGCCACGTACGCTGTGCCCTAGGGAGACATATAGAAATGAGCTATGGGACACCTGGTGCCCGTGTGGGCTGCATGCGTCTTGTGGTGGACAATTGGGTGTGGCAAGGCATCGTGAGATGTAGTGGCCAGTACCTGGACGTCTTCGCTGAGTTGCGGGGAGGCATGGGCGCCAGCGCTGATCTGCTCCATTGCTGCATGCAGCTGCTCGGCCAGCTGCTGTAGGAGCTTCGTGGCCAGCTGCTGGAGGGCTGGCTGCTGCGGAGCCGCTCTGAGCAGGGCCGCCCATGCCGGGGCCGAGGGTATGTGCGTGATGGGGTTGCTGCCTTCTACCTTCGGCCTGCGCTCGTGCATGTCAAGGGCGCAGGCGATGGCGCTGCGTAGCTGCTCGGTGCAGGCGTTTGATCGGATGTGGGGCGCGAGTGCTGCTGTCAGTGGCTGGTGCAGGTGTGTGGAGCATGGCTGGAAGAGGAGCAGGACGGCGCAGTGTATGCATGCGGTCTGCGACTCCGAATAGTCGCAGCTCTTCCCTAGAGCAGCTGTCAGGGCCTTGCATACAGGTGGCAGTGCGTCCAGCTGGGCGTGCACCAGCTGGTGCTGTTGCAGCTCTGTCAAGGCGGACAAGAACCTCTTCGCACTGTCGTCGCCAGAAGCTGTTTCCAGTGCAGAATTAACCTGTGCATTACATTGTATGTTTACTGTGGTGGAAGCGCACGCAAGCGAGTCTGCACTGCTGGAAGCGTCGTGTATGCCGCCGAAGACGCTTGCTTAGAGTGCAATCTGCTCATGCACATCCGACAGCGAGACTTACATACATACCTTGTTGGCAAATCCGGACGTAAAATGCGCTCCCTGCTCGCCCAGCTTACGCTTGTGTGCAATCTTCTTGGAAGACATGGGGCAGCACTTGCGTTTGCTGGACGCCCACCCGATCTTCTTCTTTCTTAGAGTCCGCCCAGAAGGAAATCTGGCCAGATTATTTGTAGTTTATCTGTATGATCGCATCTAATCACATTGCCATGATGATCTGCTGGGCCCAGCAGTCTAAACAATTCAAACAATGGGCAGCATTCAATTGACAGCTGAAACTCTACCAGAGCGCTCACAGTGACCCCCACTTGTAATGTGCTGCTCCTGAGGGCCCTTTCCCGTGCACACTTGAAACCATGGCACAAGCCTTCCTCGTGGCGCAAGTGCGATCTGTGTCCGTGTCAAGTCCGCGGCGACAATTATCCGGTCACGCATTGCAGATCAGCTTGATCTAGTGTTACAGCAGGGGTTTGATTTCGGCCACGTTCTGATACAGCAATGCAAGAGTAGCTAGCTATCGGTATCCTGCACAGTGCTGCCACGTTCGAACGTCACGTTCAGCTCCACTTAATTGCACTTGAGCAGGCCGTCACCACCAGTGACGGAGATAACACACCTTGTGCTTGTTCACCTCCGGAGTCGCTGGAAAGTGTGTGTAGCGTATAAACTGCCGATTATACAAGTTGCCCATCGGGCATTTATCATCTTGTCACGGTGCCGTGAATACTCATCAGTGCACGTGAAGTGATCATGTCAGCCGTTCAGATTGCTGATAAAGTCAGGTCCGGGGATGAGTCGTTCGTGAGCTCTCTCTCAGAACAAGACTGGGTGTACCTTCAGACTGCGAAAGATGATGATGGGCGAACCTGCCTGCACACTGTGGCAGCTTGTGGCAAGCTGCAATTACTACAGACGTTCTTAGAGCATGGCTGCGGCGTGTGTGTCAACAAGGCGGACGAGGATGGATGGACACCCTTGCTATCCGCTGCTAGTGGTGGTCATGAAGGGACAATTCAGCTTCTCCTGGGCGCGGGAGCCGACGCTTCGGCAGTGAACAGCACTGAAAGGTCGGCATTACACTACGCGGCCAGCAAGGGGCACGTAAGAGTTGCTCAAATCCTCATCGAAGCAGGCATGCTGCTCATCCCCAGATTCCATGCGATGACGCCATTGCAGTGACAGCGCTTGCATTAATCAGCATCACTTAGCTGTGCCTGATGGCAACGCTTCCGCAACCGTGTCTGTTGCTGCGGGTGTTGTACCGCATTTGCCAAGGCATACTGTTGGCCACTCATATAAAGCAGGAAATGTATGTTGATGTACCCTCTGGAGCATGCAGGTGCGAGTGTGAATGCAACTGACACTGTCGGCGCGACCCCGCTGCACCGAGCCTGCAGCAACAGCTGTGCACCGATGATTGAGATGCTTTTGAAAGCCGGGGCTCATGTCGCTGCTGTCGACAAGGCTGGCAATACGCCCTTGCATGTGGCTGTCACAGTGGCGACTGACCGAGCCAGTGCTGAGGCAGCCTTCGCGTTGGTGCGACATGGTGCTGACCTGTATGCATCGAACAATGATGAAGAGACGCCGATCAAGCTGGCAGGCGAGAATGCTGCAGCTCTGGAGGCTGTTGCAGCTGAGGGTTCAGATGCGATGCAAGCATAGACAGACATGGTTGGGCATGGCCTCAAAGAAGAAACCAGCGATCCAGCATCTCGCCGAACCCAACCGGTGATCGGCCACGGCACCCCAGCGAGCGCGGGGGGGGGGGGGGGGGGGGGGAATTGAACAGCACACACAGCCACATCAAAGCAGACCTGAAACCTGAGGCCTTCGACGGCCTGCAGTAGATGCCGGATCAGCATGTGCAGAGTGATATTTGTAACATGTGGCACATGCAATCAGGCTGGTTTGGCCTGACACCATCATTTCCGTTGTGCTCACCTCAGCATGCATGGTGCACTGCTGGCACAGCTCAGTTGTATATCAGAAGCGACCTGCCTAACGTACATGTGAGGGCTGTGGCACGTATCTTCTGTGGACATGTTTAGCTGTACATTCACGGCCGCCGTTCTGTTGCAGCGCGAGCTGTGCCATTAGCGTATGTAATACGGAGTTGGATCTCCCGCTCCTATATATATGCTCAGGCGCACGCGTTGTTCAGTGACAATTGACATCGTTAACTTGGAGGCTTATGGCCTTTGTCTGACGTCCTGAATGTTGAAACGCGGGGCGGGGCAACTGATAGGTGCTGTCTCCAACGTGTGGGGGGCGTTCAGCGTGTCACCGCTGTTTCTGCACAGCAGCTTCAACCACAGCAGAGCTCACGCAGCGCGGCTTGAATCAAGCTGCAGCAGATCCTGGCGATTTCTGCAGAATGTTGCGGCTGCTCCGCAGCCACTCCGTGTTGCCAGCGACGCGGTCTACTCGCCGAATCCGGTCGCGACGCCCGCGGCACCTCAGCCGCAGCCACAGCATGCGGTGGACTTCACTGTAAACGTAAAGTCTTTCTTACTGGGAAGCCAGCTAGATTTGGCTAGATTGAAGCCAAAATTTCGTCGCGAACTGAGGTACGTCCGGCCCACACTCACTGCACGACGTATATGCTCACACGCCATGTCCTGCCCCGGCAGTCCGGACATGGTTCAATACACGCGCACCATCGAGCAGGGCAGAAGGCAAAGATTACCTCGTCCTGGGCTTCAAGCCAGCTTCAGACCCGGGAGCAGGGCGAGTGCATGAGCTGTCCAGGCAGTCGCGGCATGAGCTTGTCCAGCAGTGCCCATCTGGGCCCGCTCGCGAAATCGCACATGTACCACCGGGCGACACCTACTTCGTCGTCTTTCGCTATGGGGCCGTGGTCCTGTTCCAGGGCCATAAAGGCCAAAGTGCACCAGATCAGCTGAGCCGGCCGGTTGTGCCCCCGAACCATGGACCCAGCGGCCCGTGGGAAACAGACAAGCGCGCATGGGAGGACGCCACCGCCCGTGCAGCTGCAGACGAGGACAGCCACCTCATCTACCTCCTCCTGCGGCCGTTCATCCGCACTGTGCCCTCCAGCTCGCCTGTGCGCCCCTCAGCCGACACCGTGTAGCACCTCCCCCACAAACGCAGTCCACACCCAGAGCCTGGGCACATATGACACTATCGCCCGAGAACAGCTGCACTGGCGAGGTCAGGCATTGGACACGCACGCTAGCATGTCTGCATGCATTCACCCTGGAGCGGCCATGAGCTCAACACTGGTAGGCACGAAGCAGGCGAGACCGTCGAGCACCGCAGTGTGTAGCACCCTCCCATGCACATGCTTCCAGGCCCCCTGCTGCTCAATTGCAGCCTGCGGCCACCTGCGATGCCCCCATGCAGTCACACATGATGCTAGCTCAGCCGGCTGCGGTGTGATGAACAATCCAGCAGTACCAGACGCAGTCAGTCACCACACCAGCCGCCCAGAATGTCTTCAGTCCACTCAGAGCTGCCTGCCAGATGCGCCGTTCTCACGACACTCTGCCCGCACCACACCTGCCCGGCCCCTTCCTCTTCACTTGCGCCTGGACCCTGGCATTGCCCCACGCCGCTGACTGGCATTCGGCTTGCGCGCCGCTCCCACCAAATTGCTCTGTTTCAACCACACACGCCGCACTCACCCGCAGCACACCGCTCACCCGCAGCGCAGCGTGTGCAGCAGCAGATGGACATCTTTTCGCTCAAGGCGCCCAACCAGCAGGACTCGCAGGCAGAGACGCACACGGTGCTGGAGCTGCGGTACCCTCCAGAGGATGACAGCCCGCAGGACAGCATGATGGCGCGGCCCCTCGTCTACAACGAGAGCGTGCGTCTCGCCGTACGCCCCTCGCAGCCAGAGTCCATCGTGCAGATGGCCGACGTCTTCTGCGTCAAACAGTTCGACGTCGTGCGCCCCCCCGCCCCCCCTCTTCAATTGCAAGATGCTTCGCCCCAAGCTGTGCAATTGCACAATGAATTGGGACACTCCTTGACCACGCGCACATCGTGAACGTTTCACATCGTTCTTCCCCACCTTCCCCCTGCCTCCGTCACTTCCCGTCGCTCCGTGCGTGTGTTCCAGGCTCCAGCAGACTCTAGACTCTGCCGACACACACCGTGCGATGCCTTGCGCCGCAAGCGTCTGCTACAACACAGCGGAGGTGGTGATCGTGATGGTCAACGTGCAGCTGCAACAGGTGTGCTGTGCAGGGCGTGCTGCGCTGCGTGGCGTCGGCGCTGGGCCAATCGTGTGCCATTGATTTCTACTCGGGCAAGGCGAACACGGCGCTGCAGTGGTCGCAAGGTGCGGCCGCACCGTCTCCGTCTCCTGCCCTGGTGCCACCCTCTTGAGTGGCTGCCCCAGTGGGCTGCCTGCGCCACGCTGCTGGCATGCTGCCCTCATAGCGTGCGCGCACGAGAATGCTGGGTTTGCCAACAGGCTTTTTGTGCCACCCGAATCAGCTGTATTTCGCTACAGCCCCTACAGCGATTGTGGCGATGCAATGTGTGGATCAACTCCACACAACCTGCCACTCGAGCGTGTTTGGCGCTCAGCCGCCGTGGCATGCATTGCGTGCAAGTAGCAGTTCGCAAACCTGCGTGTCCGCCCTCGACTTACCGCCGCCACCGACCTGACTGCCGCCGCTGCAGAGGCCAACATGCTGATGGCGACGGAGGGCGTGGTGGCGCGCCACAGCGTGCTCAGCATGATCTGGCCGTGGGATCCGAAGCAGGCCGAGTTCCAGAAGATGGTCGGCTACTGCGCCTTCATCCACGGCGCGCTCATCAGCCAGCTTGGCCTCCTCGACAAGAACGACCTCGCGTGGCAGTACTCGCGCTACGACAAGATGGTCGAGACGATGCGTGCGGAGTTTGAGCTCGACAAGCGCACGGCGCAGCTGCGCGAGAAGATCGCGGTGATCGCGCGCGACGCGGGCACGTTTGTGTCGATGCTGCAGCACGAGCGGTCGACCGTGCTGGAGACGACAATCATCGTGCTCATCGCGCTCGAGTGCGTGCTGTCGCTGTTTGACCTCACCTCGCGGTAGCCGTGGCAGGCAGCGGGGCCATTGTTGCGGACATCGTCCTTCAGGGGGGATTGGGGGTGGAGTAGCGCGCTGGCACTGCAGTGTGGTGGCACGGCCTTTTTCAGGCTGACATGCGTTGAGGTTGCGAATGCCCTCGCGGCTGATTGTGTATTCTGACCGTGTAACTGCATGTGAATGGCCGGCCCTTTCGTGAAATTGCGTGGGATCGCACCGAGCAGTCTGACAGAGTCCTGCAGGGCGTCAAGCGTGAAGCCACATGCATGCGTCTGTGCCGTATGCAAAGCGTGCGGTCTGTTCAGGCATCGTGTTACATCGCATCTGGCGGCAGATGTACGCTGTGGACAGAAACTGTACTTGTCTATAGACTTGCTCCTGACCTGGGCGCACTGGCTAGAGAACGAAAGCGAGACAGCTCCGGGCGTCAACACACCCCAGCATTGCCATGACTCGACCTCTACTGACCGCAACTGCAACGCAACACTTCTGTCACACAGTGGCGGAAGAAACGCGAGTAGCCCAGCCGCACGCGCACATCCCGCGAGTCCCACCCACCGCCACGCTGAGCATCGGCCCGTCTGTGCACAGACCAACTACGCAGCCACGAAAGCCTGACACAGGCTGCCGCAATAGCACACGAGCCAGGACCGCCCAGCCAGGGGAGGGTGCCTCCCGGCGCCCCGCCTGTCTGGCAGCGCCGTCAGGTGCGCGGCTGGCTGGCGCGGATGCGCTTGCCGCCGCGCTGCGTGCCCTCCTCCTCCTGGTCGGGCAGCGGGCGGCGCACGAGCACCTGCGAGCCGCAGTGCACGGCGCCGTACATCGATGTGATCGGGCTCCAGTCGATGTGCTGCACGTGGCCCTGGAAGCCGTCAAAGCCGACGATCTGGCGCGCCGTCTCCTCGTGCACTGAGATGATACGCCCTGCGCCGAGGTTGAGGCAGTTGCAGCCGTACTTGAGCTGATCCTCGCCCTTGACAGGCATGATCGCGTACCCCTCGTCCTGCACCGCTTACCATGCCTGCTCACCCCCATTTCGTGCGCACTGTTTGTGCCCAATGATGTGCAATTGTGTGTGCCCAATTACCTCCATGTCGCTCAACCCCAAGCCAACTTGGGACTTCAAGCCCCATGCTTGCAGAATCCCGTGCAGCTCATTCTCGGTATGCAGCAGTGAGTACGCCATACAGGTGGGACGAGTATGATGGGGGCAAGGGGCGGCTAGGGCACAGGTGAGTCACTGCATTGCCCACAGCAGCAGCCGACACGCTGCTGATGGGACAGAGATGGTCATGCAGCGGGAGCTCATCTCACAGGGCACCACAAGGTAGCTGGGGCAGCCACGGCTCTCCCGAGTGAGCGTGCTGGCTCGTGTGCAGACTGCTTGACTCGCTGGCAGGGCATGTGAAGCAAGCCATGCTGTGAGCGGGCCACCACAGCTTGACTTGGAGAGCAGCAGGAGGCGTGGCCGCACTGTCATGAACTTGGCAAACTCGATGCCCTCCTTGTCGAGCTTGTACTTGCCCGAGCGGCGGTCGCGCGTCCACAGGTCCACCAGCCGCCGCGTTGGGCTCGCCTCGCCCATCATCTCGTCCAGCATGAGGCAGCAGTCGTGTGTGAGGATGGAGAAGACGCAGTCGAGGTGCATGCGGTCCTGGTGCTGCTCAAAGTCGTCGCGCACGACCGCGAAGCGCGTCGTGCCGACGAGGTCTGCGTCCATGAGCTGCTTTGCGGCGTCGTAGTTGCTGCGCAGGCCGATGCCGAGGAGCGCGAGGTCGCGACCGGCGGGGAAGAAGTCACCGCCCTCGAGGAACGCCGGCGCCTGGATGCGGCCGATGATGTCCAGCCCTGCAGCCCGCTCGCGTGTGTGGCGCTGGCCATCAATGCGGGACGCCCATGCGTCCGGCAGCGCACCGGCTGCTGACGGGGTAGGGGAACGTTTGAAAGGGATGCTGGATGTGTGGCCGCTGGGCGCATTCATGTGGCAGACTATGCGTGAGGATGCAGCGGGCCTCAAGAGTGGTGACTTAAACTAATGGGTGACATGGGCAAGGCATGATGCAGCTACAGTAGCTACGGTGCAGCTGGGGGAGGGACAGACCCAGCTTTTTGAAAACGAACTGCATCAGGTCCACTTCCAGTTGGCGCTGAGACGACCGCAACGATCCCAGCACAATGCCTTTTGCGGTTGTGATTTGTTGATCCCTCATGTACACCAGATTTGAGAGCGGCTGGAAGGAATATGTGGAGGTCAGCCCGGTATCCCGGAAAGAAGCTGTCAAGGTGACGGTGGGATGGATCATTATGGTGTCTATGAGCTGCTCGGTGGACATCTCCCGAAGAACTTGCCTCTGCATTCAGCGCCACATTGCCTGGCCATCTGTGCAGCTGGAGCAACAAAGATGCACGTGCAGCGAGCGAATGCGTCTCACCTTATATTCGTCTGTAACGTAGAATTTGATTTTGTCGTCAAGCTCGGCATCTTTGCACTCATCGTCCATTTTGTATCTCAAACACTTCAAAGCAAACGTTTCCAGAGCCATCCGTGCTGTGACTGACGTATCGACATCAAATCTAAGAATATCACGCAATTTCAGTACCTGCACATTCGGCTGTCCATGAGTTGGACCAGCGACGTACAGATCTGTAGCTGCGATCATGCGTTGCCAGGGAGCTAGCTGTTCCACGCCGTTCGCAATCCGCAAAGCGAGCAAAGCACACTGCTTAAACAATCCAGGCCTGATGTGTAACCTGGTGGCAAGAGATCTGCACCTTGCATCCGTTTCTGCGCAGCAGCTCTCGGAAATCTGCGTGTGCTCGTTGAGCTTCCTGCAGGTTGACCGGCCTTTCGTACAGTGATGCACGTGGATGCAAGGCACCCATCATGAGAGATGCTCCTTCTGGTTCGCATACGATGACGACTTGTGCCAAGTCATTCTCGTGCACTTGTTCGGCAATAGCTTGGTCCGCCTCCAAGAGCCTCGGCAGAACTCCCGCTTTGATCGCAACCTCTGTTGCATGATCGGGATGGTACACCGCTAAGATGTCGTTCAGGGCGCCCCCCTCACTCTGGAGAGCGCCGCTCTGCGACAATCCGGTGAACATCCTCTTGGTCCCTGCTGACTCCGGCAGCGGCCTATAAACAGACGCGACGTGCAGCACGTGATCATAAATGCATAAGGCCAGTTGATGACGGGTTTTGTGAAGTTATAAGTGACCTTTTCGCATGAGGCTTTCCGCATACATGCGCGGTGCATGCCACAAGTGGCGAGCGCCACACGCAGCACCTGCAATTATTAGCTACAGCGCAGAGCCGGCAGCAACTATTATGCAGCTGGAACAAGTCGCTGGCGTTTGCAAATGAGTCGCTGGCGTTTGGAGGGAAGCGCACGGATGCGTTGTTGACGACGAGATGGCGCTCTCACCAGCATTCAGTCGCCGCAGCAGTTCACCTTTAGAATCTAATACATCAATAGAGTGAAACTCGACGGTGGAACTCATGCTGTCAGGGCACGCTTTGAACTCCAGCTGAGACCACGGCGGGCATGCATGGTTTGGCTCGAGCACTGAAAGCTGACACTGCGTCACAACATACACGATCGCTCAACATGTTAAAACCGACAAACTCCCGCCCGGAGCTCAGTGAATGTCTGCTGTGTTTCGACGCGAGCGGTCATCGTAACACCACGTCAGCCTACAGACAGTTGTCATGTCGACCCAGGCAGGCATCCTCGTCATTCCGACTCAAGATGCATGTGCCTTACGCCCATGGCTGATCTGTTCGCCTATATAGATACATGTATCCATGCTCGATTGGCAGCTTTTCCGAAAGCGCGACCTTCTCGTCGTTGTATATATACCATTGGCCAGCCTTCTTCACGTGAGCTACGTAGTGTCCACAAGCGGTGTTGCTCCCGATGTGGCTGATGATTGCCACCAGCTCGTACTTGCCTGGGCCATCCAACATCTCCTGCACCGTGGACTCATCGTCAGCGGACACGTCCCACTGCGTGCATGCCTGGACGAAATGCAGGGGGCAACTGACAGTGAATCTGGTCAAGCCCACAATCACTGTGTGCCAACATGTTCAGACACCAGAAACACACGCACACAAATGCTGACGACCTATCTCTGCTCCTCAAGTTTGCTGTGTCGCTTACCATCGCATGAACAAGAGTGGTCGTGCAAGTTCACCATGTGGCATGCACTGCCTCCACAACAGTGCTGCGACCAAAGCAGTGGCAGTCGCACATGCGGCTCAGGGCACAGCACAACTGGCCCATGCAACACGCGATAGCAGTTCACCCTCCTTGACACGCTTGTCCCACCGCACCACAGTCCCACAAGGGGCCGCACCTTCGGAGCAGCCGGTGCCGCGGCATCCGCTTGCCCTTCACTCTCCACGGCAGCCACTGCCGCATCGAGGCCGTCCGCCCGAGAGAACAGCCAATCCGCCGCACGCTCCACGTTCCCATTGCAGCTCCTCAGCGCCGCCCTCGCCTGCCTCTCCGTGAAGCCCATCGCACCCAGCATCGCCACAGCCTCCGGCCCAGCGTCCGCCCCTCCCCCGCCGCCGCCACCGCCCCCGCCGCTCGGCAGAGGGTCGTTCAGGTCTGTGTCCTCCATGTGTCCCAGCAACCAGTTCATCGCCGCGTCCGCATCGCTATTCCCGACTGCGATCGCCGCCCGTTTACACGCGTTTTCACTGAACCCGGTGCTTGTCAGCACCGCCACGATCTGCGCGTTCGGCACAGGAGCGGCTGCCGCCGCCGACTCCGCCGCGCCGGCCGCCTCGGGCTCTTGCGGCTGCAGCCGCTCGTCAGGCTGCGGCCCTTTGCCCTTCAGCCACTCCAGGTTGACGCTGTGCTGCATCGCGGTCAGCACGTCCATCTTGCGTGCCCTCCACTGGTCGTCCACAAAGTACCTGCACCGCGACTCGCACCCACCTTGCATCATTGCACGCACACGCTGTCCAGTACCGCGACGCACACAACGAACAGCCGACTGCCGGACGCTCGGCTGCACGAGCGTTGTGTGCCCGCTACAACTGCTTAGTGCATCGGGTGCATCAGGTGTCGTCGCGCCATTGGGTGTTGGCGCCACACCCGGCCCTGCCGCACCAGACCCACTCTACGGCCACACTGCGTGAGCATCAGCCGCTGCTGCATGCACGCCAGAGGACACGGCACGCTCGGATCGCAGGGAAGAGTGACAGCAGGCGGCGGGACGCGGCCCATTGACATATATGCTGCGTGCTGCGTGCACTGAGGGGAGCGGCGCACTTCTGCAGGTGCACCATGAGGTAGGGTGGGAAGGAGGCGAGGCGCAGCGTGACGTCGGCGCGGCCCTTGCCGCCCAGCGCGGGCGAGAAGTAGTCTGGCAGTGTTGCGGGTGACGCAAACTTGGCGAGGCAGGCCTCAAACGGAACCACCGGCACCACCGGTTCCTCTGGTTCGGCCTCCAGCACCGCTCCGCCGCCTGCCTGAAACACCGGGCCGACCATGATTGACCCGTTAGCATCCACCAGCACGAGCCAGATGAGTATGACAGCCGAACGTGCCAGATACAGCCGTCTCGCGTTCCGCACACCCGGACGACCGCGCAGGGGCGTTGCGCCACGGGGGTGTGCATGCTATCGCTAGTACAAAGACATGCATGCATGCTGGATGACGCTGGCGTCCTCACGGTGGGATCTGCGGCAGTGTGCGCTATGCATGCAGGCAGGGACACACCGCGCTGATGTATGCGGACGCCTCTTGCTCCTTCATCTCTTGCCGTTTGCTCTCACGTGCTTTGTACTCTGCCACTTCCTGCACCCACACACACATTCCAGCCATGCCTCGAAAAACACGCTCGAGGTGTGCATGCATGCAAGCAGCAACCGCGAGCTCACATGCATGCGAGCACGCGCACATGTGGCCGTGCGCACCTGCCCGTTGCTGGCGGCCTCAAGGGGAATGTCCACATGCAGCACGTTCTGCTCGAGGTGCTTGTAGCTGACGGCGCCTGTAGTCGCGCACTGCGTGCGCTGCTCCACGTTGAACTTGAACATCGCAGACAGTGGCGCCACGCCCTCCGCCGCCGCCGGCAGCCGCCCCCGCGCGCTGCGCTCTGACCGCTCCAGCAGCTGCATCAGGTGGATGAAGAACTCGCACGCGTCTTGCTGCCGCGGCGTGCCAAACTCACTGTGCCCACGGCCGATGAGTGACTTGAAGCGGTGGGGCGAGACGGCGTTGGCCTCCACGCGCGCCTCCAAAGCCACCTGCTCTGACGCTCCCGGCGGTACAAACGGCACCTTGTCTGTCTGGCCTGCAACACATGAGCACATCACTGACCCCCTCATGCCGTGCCGTGTGGCATCTTGGCCATACGATGATGACGACGCTGATGACATCGGCCACAAGGCATGAATGGGAAGTTGATCAAGGTTGCAAAGAGAGGCGCATGCGCGACCGGTAGCGACGTGCGTTCATCGCGCCAAAAGGAAACGCTCACCAGTGTGCCTCGGTGTGCATCGGTGCCGACGCTGGCCATGTGTCACCGGCTCAGCGCACCTTGTGGCAGAAAGCACATCCATTGTACTACTACCGCACCGTTGACCGCCTCAGCCCAGTACTGGCAGGCTGCAGGTGCCCCAAGACAGTGGTGTGAGATGGCCCCTGGGTCCGCAATTTGGCGGTTGGCCGTTGCGGGCAATGCAACAACGGACCCGCTACGGCAGCCACGCCAGTGCCCCACAGTGAGCATGCTATGTACAGCGCAAGACGCACACGGCCCAGGCCGCACTGCGGGTGCACGGCGGTCAGAAAGGCCCCCCCGGCTGGCGCCCGCAGCGGCGGGCCTCGTGCGCCGTACAGCATCAGGCGCGCTGCTGGGGCGCACCGCTCGTCAGTGCGTGTCCGACCTTTGCGAACTGCGATGTGAAGTCGTTCACGATGTCTGTGGGCGCGGACGACATGATCTGCTGCGCAGCGGCCGCGTACGTGTGGCCCATGGCGGGCATGCCCCACAGCGCCTGTAGCACGCTACTCATGTAGCAGTAGTTGCCGCCGTTCTGCAGGCCCACCAAGCCGGGGCCGAAGCCCGGCACGAGCTGCTGGCCGCCCTCTGTGATTGCGTTGTACTCAAACTTGATGTTCATGTCGATCTGCAGCACGCCGGCACCGTGAACAAGCTGAGTCCCAAACAGTGTAGCATGCACTGTGGCGCCCTCACCTTCGCACCCACTTGCTGCAGCGTTCCTCGGACCACCATGGCATCAAAGCAACAGCAGGCGTGCAGCTGGGTCTCAGCAACATGGCATGGTGGAAGCCTATCACAGCAACGGCAGTCGCAAGGCGGCCGCACCTCCATCTCGGCCATCGTCTTGGCTGTCTTGTCCATCTGCATCATGTTGATGCCCCAGTGCGCCAGGTGCTCCTTCAGCAGTGGGTCGGTCACCATGTCGTCCTCATCGGGAGCGTAGCTGTACACGTCTGCCCCGTGAGGCGTGATCGTCCCGAGCTTGACCACCAGAGGGTATTTGCTGCCTGTCTCCTCAAAGTGCCTCAGGGCGGCACCTGCAGCCACCGGCTCTGAAACACCAGGCGAACACTGTGCGGCGCCGTGCAGGCCTCATGCGCCTGGGCATTGCGTGCACTGCAGGTCAGTACAGCAGGGCGTCTTCAAAACAGCGCAGGCAGACAGCAGCCCAGATGTACTGTATGGACTCACCGTATGGCTGGTGCTGTGATTCCAGTCAGCCGTGCGTGCGATGGACACGAGCATACACTGATGCACTGTGTCTTTTGCTTGTGTACGGGACAGCGGACATATGCAGCAGCTCAGCGAGTGCGATTTGCTCAGGAGCAGTGTTGCGTGGAGACAGAAGCTGGGCCAGATGAGGCATGGTACACACACCGTTTCCTCCAGATCCGTCAAAGTGCTGGCGACCAGAGCCTATTTTCCCAGTGGAAAGGTTCAGCCACAGGTTTTCTGTTACCCCGGTGGAATCACACACCCAGTCGTTGGGCTGTGGTGAAATCTTGCGATCTGGTGGCAACTGCTCCAGCGTTCGAGCATACTTGCTCTCCATGCGCTGATCCTCCCACGTAGCCGCCTGTTGCTGCCTGTTAGCTCCTTCGTTGCCCTGCAGAGTGCAGCATAGGTGTGCATACCAGCGCAGTGTTGTGGTCCATGCATTAGCATGGCATAGGTCAACGCTGTTTGTGTCACACCTGGATGGCCGTGATTGCATTCAGAACTAACTCTGGCAGGTCTGGGCATGGCAGTGGAATCGTGGTTTTCTCTGGCATGAGAACCAAGAAGTACTCCTTTGCAATGTTGTAACCCTTCTTGCCAACCTGGAAGCCGTGATCTCCGCCGATGGCCATTTTGGTGGGTGCAGCTTCTCGAGATGTCTGCTCCTCTTCGGTCAGTGGAATGCGCCGGTGCTGTTCGTTGTAGTACAACGCATTGCCAGTCTTGGCGTGATCGACCTCCAAGTAGCGAGCCCCGACACCGTGCCAGTTGCCCATGTTGACGAAGAGGCCATGTTCCGACTCAAGATCAGCAAAGGTGTACATACACTCGTCTTTGTATACTTTATCATAGTTTGATGGCACCTTCACACTCGCCAAGTGGCTACGAACACGATTCAATACTGCTTCATCCATGACGACCGTATCAGTCAATGCACTTCCAAAACGAGACACGATGGCAGCAGGACTGATCGGGGATCATATTTGACCTTCGTCCAGTGATCCTTCCCTACTGTGATGGTCCAACAATTGAATTGAGTGGCCACAGGGGAATTAAGACAATTCTCCGAGCGAGATCTCTCCATGGGCGCCCGCACACGCGATGAGCGTAAGACGCATCTGATTACGGGCAGCGTGTAGTTTTGTAGACGCTCAAAACAAATCAAGCAATACATTACGATCAGGCCGCCGTCTGAAGCACCGGTAAGAGCGCAACGCGTGTACAACTCGCAGCTGTAACGATCACAGTGTTTTTACGTAGTTCGCCGCACAGGCTAGCAACTGTACATGTATGCGTGGTCGCTTTCGTTCACAGGTCCATGAACAGCGTCAGCAGAGAACATCTGTGTCTGCGGCAGTCGTTACACGGGGTCACCTTGCTGAAGGACAGTTCAGACGCTGACAGATGTGGGATATTATGTCTGATGCTGAAGCTAGCGTTGCAGTCAGGTGTGACGGTGCGTCCCGTCCTGTCGCATGCGACACCAACGCAAGTCAGTTCTTGTTGTCAGCTACCTGATGGGATCAGCGTCGTCAGGTGTCCCTCTTCACTTCGGATTACCCGAGCTCGCACTACAAAGGCATCTTGAAGAAACTGGTGTGATCCATGGACGCCGTCGCTGGGCTATCAGACAACTCGCTGCCGCGGTGGAGATGATTGCTGGCAGTTGCCATGCAGGGAGTGAATCTTGACAGATGTCCAGGGACTCTGGAATGCACGGATGTCTTGCAGCATCTGGACGTGTGGGATCCTGATCAGACTCTGCAGCAGCTGAGAAAACTGACTCAAGATGTGGAGGCAGCTGGCCGCACAAACCACCTAGTCGTCTTTGACTCCCTCTCATACATCGCAAGTGCCCTTGCAGAGTCTTGCAGGCGAATTGTGCAATTCACTCAAGCGCTGACAACCATGGTGCGACTCTAGGCTGCATCACCCCTCCCTCAACCGCAATGCCAATGTGGCCAGATTCATGCATCCTTCAGCATCCCTGAACAGAGCATGCCGCCCGCAGTCGATGCCAGCTGTTGCGACCCACCCTGCTCTACCAACGCATTCCCTAGGTTCTTGAGAGCATGCATGTCCTTTTGCACCGAATCATGAATTTGCACCAGGTGTAGCATCCACACCAGCTGCCCGCGTCCCTCCCATCGACGCTGCTGAGGCCATACTCAACCGCTGTGTGTCACATGTATCTGTAAGACATGCTGCAGCATGCATTGACCTGGTCGTGCATCTTGCTGCAGGCAGTATGCTCCAAGCAGCCCTGCTCGCTGCTGATGGTTGCACATGACGACATCCCGAAGCACACCAAGTGGCTGACTCTGCTGGAACACAGCGTGGACACGGTGCTGACGCTGGAGGCGCTGCCGGTGGGGCAGGCGGCGGACGTGCAGATGCGGGTTTTCGTTTTCAGGCCCAACCGCTGGGGGCGCGCGATGGACCCGGACACACCGCCAGACACCTGTGTGCAGCTGCATGAGGAGATGTTTGCCAGCGTTTCTGAACGCTCCATCACGCTGCGTCAAGCTGCACAGTGAGAGTTGGGGTTGGCCACAGTTTCACGGTTGGTGAACGATGGCACTATGCGAAGCATGCCTTCCTGCAGGCACACGGTCCAGTTTGGTGATCACCGACCGCTATGTGTCTGTTGTAGGGTATTGCTTGACTGTCAGGGGCCAGACGGTGGCCGTTTAACATGTGTAGGGCAATGCCTTGAAGTGTATGGCACATGTGCAATGGCCTGCCAATGCATGATGGGTGCAGGTGTCAGGTGGAGTAGCTCCCAGCTGTGCATCTATGCCTATTGCGAGCGTATTGTTGCTGGGATGAGTATGTAAGAAGGTATACTTCCAGGGCCTTGGCAGGCAGAACTACTCGCAGCTTTCCATGTGCAGAATCCCCCATGTCACACTGGATTGCCATCCCAATCTTGTCAAGGCGAAAGTCAGCATCTTTCCACACAGGCTGTGGTAAGATACAATCATTACTTGCACACTTGAAATCGGAAAGCGTATCTGCCCGACCTATGAAATTTGTGACGTAGAAGTGTGTACTAGGGCTCCCAAGTTGTACACACGCTGCGCTCCTGTCGCCACTCAGTTTGTCGCCACGCACGGCCGTGTTAACCAGTGCTGGCTGCAGCGTGGAGTACGACAAACGTCAGGAAGCAGCATTTGCGTACTCGTACGTTATGGAGATGGTCTGTAAGGCGTGCAGGCCAGTGATCACACGCAGGCGTGTTCGGGGACAAATATGCACCACTCGCCGTCGGTGAAATCATGCGCTGCGCATTTCGGCATGCAGCCTGACAATACGTCAATGCCTGCACAGTCTTGATGATATCCGATGGCACGCGCAACTTCAGCTCATGCGCTTGGCGTGATTCAGCGTTTCGTTGATGAGCACAGCTCAGAGCTCATCATGTCTCTCCATACCGCTGCAGCACACGTAGGAGACGGCTATCACCTGCGAGACAGGCTTGTGGATGATGTGGGGACCATGATGGCATCCGACAGCTTTTGCTCCGAGCTTGCAGCCAACTTGGTAGAGGCCTGCCCCGACAAAGTGGCGGAAATATTCGCTGCAGACTTGCGGGTACGCCACAAGAACAGACGTCCGCTCAAGGTCAATTTGAATCAGTGGGACAATCTTGACAGGGTGATCTGCGTGATATTGTGCCTTTCCCAGCTATGGTGCTCATGCGACACACACCCGCAACAACAGCGCCGGGCATCCGCATGGATTTGCTGCCTTCATGCTGACAGTGTGCTCTGTGATAGTAGGTCTGCCGGAGCTTCTGCAAAGATACCAATCGAGCTGTCTCCTGGTTCCAACATTTCAGTGTCCATGGCTTGCGCCACTTTGAGAAAGGTGCCCGACCCCTCGCAAACTATGCGTTGAAACACCGAGGCGAGATGTGGCATAGCCTGAGATGGACTGGCCGAGAGCTGCCGCCGAACGTGGTTGCAAACAAGCCGGGGCAGTTTGCTGAGCTGGACGTGCCCAAGACACTGAAAGCACTGCTGTACGAATGCCCCGAATTCTTCTGGAGCCCAGAGTTCAAAGAGGCCTGCGCAGACCCACAATGGGTCTCGACAAGCCCGGACTTCTTTGCGGCGGTGCGCCTCGTGGGAGGGAGCCTGGCACACCCCGTGCTCAGGCTGAGGGCCGCCCAGCCCCAGCCTCCCGTACGAGTCTTCAGTGCAGGCCGCTCGGTGCCTGCCCGTTTGCCCCGGCTTTACACAGGCCTTCCGAACAGTGCCTGATAAAGCGTAGTCCGCTAGGGCTTTGCGGGGCAGCACAGCGGGTGCAGCAATCCGCATGCACACTGGCACCTGCGAACACCGTCCACGGCAAGCTGCTATCACACACCAACCCGTCAACAACTGCCACACGCATGCCCCACCCGTCACAAGCATCCCCATGCGGCTGAGCCTGGCCCACTCGCAACAGCCGCACCGCACCTGTCGGAATTCTGTGTGGTTGACTGTCTGGCGTGTTGACGAGCGTGCCGTCGGCAAGCACCACAAACACAGCATGCACAGCACGGGCGCCCCTTGTGCAGGAGGTGGAGGCGTACATGCGGGCAGACTGCAGCGGCCGCCGCAGCCGCGCAGGGCAGCTGCTGGCGCGCCTCATCGCCGCCACCGACCACGCCAAGTGCAGCACATGGTGCCTCAGCCACCTGCCGCCAGACTCCCAGGTCGCTGCCATCAGCCAGTGCCTGCCCTCGGTGCGCCCTGCCTGGCTTCGTCCGCTCGCCCACGGTGATTCTGTGGCATTTTCGGCAGTTCTTGTCCATACCTGACCCCACAGATGGCCCTGGTCGTGCGTGTGCCCAAAGCGCAGGAAAACGGTGTGTGCGGAAAGTGGCCACGACCACAGCCGCCATCATGCCAACAGGGCGCCTGCGGGTTGCCAGGCATGGCCGCTCCTCCGTGCTGACAGGATTGCCTCAAATCTAGAGTGCTGGTTGAGCTAGAGTGGTCTTGCTGTTGCGGCAGGTCTGCGTACACAGGACTCGGTGTTTGCTGCAGAGCGTCGAGCTGAGCCTGCGCGCACTGCCGCGGCGCCAGGCGCAGGTGCAGGACTGGCTTGTGTTTGGCGCCGTGCCGTGGCCGACGCGGCGGCAGATGCTGGTGGCGCATGCATGCGGCTGCGGCGCCGCGGGGCTGCTGCGGCGCATGCGTACTGCCTCGCCGGAGCTCTGGCAGCAGCTGCAGGCGTGCGGAGCCGCGGCGCTGCCGTGGCCTGCTGCCCGCACGCCACCGTTTGTCTCGGAGCTGCTGGAGGGCTCTGTGCGCGTCCGCTGTGTGGCAGAACCCAAGGTGCGTGGCGCACGCCAGTCTGATTTATTGCGGTCCCCTCTTTGGAGTGTGGGGTGGCATGCTGTGTGACCCGAGGCGCCCGCAATCACGCCGGGCACTCGGGCGGGCATGTGCGTACCCGGGAAACCTGGAAGGCCCCTGCGTTACTTATCCGAGCCACGCCAAACGCAGATGGCGGCACTGCATGGCGGATCTGCTTGCGTCACGCATGTGAGCAGCTGAGACGCATGGCGCGTCTTTGAGACGCTATCGGCAGCCAGTGGCGTCAGCTCTTGCTCACATGGGATCGCGCACGGCTGCGGTGCTGCCCATGCGCGCCATGTCCGTGCTGTGTCCGCTGCGGGCCACGATGGTGGTCGCGCACAGCACAGCACAGCACGCCAGGTCCATGCATCTCTCATCATCCAGCACAGCGGCAATCAACGTCTGTGTTGCCATCGCGAGGTGTCGCGCGTGCAGGAGCTACTGGAGCGGCTGGCATGTGCGGTGGCGTGGGTGGCATGGTGTGGCGACGCCCGCGGCTGGGACCGTCCGGCCGTCCAGGACGCGTTTGCGCCGCTGCAGTGGACAGTGCAGCCCGCAGCATCGAACGGGCAAGCACCTGCTGATGCCAACCACGCTGGCGACGAGTGCGCTCAGCCCATCTCATGCATGATCACCAGCACACAGCGCCAGGGGCTGGATGACATGCCGTGCTTGGTGGCAGTCACGCTCTACCTGCATTGGCACCATGCATTGGCACCATGCATGTGCAAGGTCAGTGCCACAGGCCCCACTGATGGCATGCGCTGCTGTCGCATGTACCCCTCCTGCTGTGTGCTGTGTGCCTGCTGCGCTCCTGCCACTGCACGGCACAGCATCACGGCGCAACTGTTGTGCTCAGCGTTCTCTCAACGTTCGTTGCTCTTGAACGTGCATTGTGGTTGTCTCGAACCTGGGCGCAGAGATGTCTTTGTTTGCGGAGGCATCGCACGAGCGCCACATGAGGACCACTGGCGGTCGTGGTGTGAGCAGCGCGGGGTGCCCGTATGCCAAGTCCGCAGACTTCGTTTGCGACAAGTACGCTATGGCTGTGCGCGACCATCATCATCATCATCACCATCATCGTGGCCCGTGACAAGTGCGCTGTGCGGCTCTGTCGCAACCCTAGTGCGTACCGCTGAGGCGCCATCGATGTGTGGAGCAGCCTTAACACCACCGTGTGTCGAAACGCGTTGCTGCTGCAGGAGCGCTGGCGAGGACCCCATGCTGCTGATGGCACAGCACGCAAAGCGCGGCCGCCGCAAGCACAAGCACCACAAGCGCAAGCGCCGCCGGCGCAGCCCGGCCGCCGCGAAGCGCCTCTCGCCGTTTGAGTCCCAGGCGTCTCTGTCTGACGTCCCCGCCGCTGCGGCACGGCACTGCTCGCCGGAGCCCGCCGCAGCACGCAGCATGACCGGCACGCAGCAGGCGGTCACCCTGCGGTTCGGTGGAGGCGATGAGGTGGCGGTGACGCACGGAGAGGCGTTGCTGTGCGTTGCGCTGGCCGGAGTCGTGGCTGCGACAGTGCATCGCAGTGGAGGTCCAGGGTGAAGAGGCCTGATCAGCCACCGTTTTCACCACTCTCCACAGCTGCGACCATGCAGGGCTCATAGCTGCACCCCACGTGCGGCAGGACAGAGCCTGCTGCCTTTCAGCGCCGCTGCAGCCGGGACTGACAGCTGCAGCGCCTCGAGCAGGACTTCTGGCCCAGAGGCTTCCAGGATGAGTCAGGATGAGAGAGCCAGCGCATGTGCACCATGCACACCCCGGGTAATGTGCGGGCCCCCAGCTGGCCGCATCTAGCGTGTATACCTGCCTGGTAGTCGCTGGTCCTGAATGTGCTGCGCATGCCAAGCGGTGCTGCGTGCTAGTCTTCCCGCCAGTCTCCAGTTTCGACATGTGACAGTGGTCGCAGGCGCCCACAGTATCCGGCACCGCGCTTACAGCTGGAGGAGGAGAATCCGCGCATGTGTGGCCGCACACCACCGCCAGGCGCAGCGGCTGCCATGTGTCCGCGGCGCCTGCTATCCTGGCACTTGGGCGCAGTCGGCACAACAGAGTCCGCTCCCGCACCGCTGGTGTAGGAGTCTTGCCATCCTGTGTCTCTCGTGGCTGGCCAGAGGAAGACAGGGATGAGACCAGCAGACGTCAAGCAGCACAGCCTGATCTGCTGCCATCACGATTGCCCCGCCCCCGATGGGATGTTCCTGAACTACTGGGGCCTCCTGCGGGTGCTGGTGCTGCCACCCTCTTGTTGCTCCCACACCGTACATGCACCCTGCGCCTGCCAGCTGCTCGGTTTCAAACTCCACGCAGCCACGCACCGGTCACTAGTGATGCTCGACAGACGCCTAGAGTGACAGCTGCATGCGTTGATGATGTTCAGCTGACGGTTCTCAGAATCTGGTGTTTTGTGATGATTCTGGTAGATAGTCACTCTACCACGAATCCCATGCACATCGCAATGTCGCGAGTGACTATCTGCCAGAATCATCACATTGCAAGAGTCGTGGGCCTGAAGGTACACCTGCAAGTACACTGCAGGCGGTGTACGGGGCGGGCTTTGTGTCGATGCATGCGACTAGGTTGCACAGGTCCCGCGTCCTTGTGCCTCTGCGTGGCTGGAGGACGCGCCACTGTAGTGACAGGGTGCCCGCAGATGTTCCCGTGTGTTTTAGCGGGTGTCATGGCGATTGTGGCGGGTCTAGCAGGCCAGCGTAGTTCAGCGCTGTGTCACCCATGCATTCTCATGCAACACATGCACGTCAAGAACAAGGAATGCGCCCAGCCCAAGCGGTTGTATTGTGTGTGGTTTGTAAGACGTCGAATGAAGGTGTCACTGGGCTCGTGAGCGTACTGTATGGCGCATGACGATGGATGGTGTGGAAGAGATATGGGTATGCTGCATGCGGAGCCAGGTCCAGATCCCCTCCAGGTAGTTTGAGGCTGTGCAGCACGTC